>OZ010796.1:272349213-272780213 GCA_963932465.1 Maratus speciosus | reverse complement strand
ACTGTATGTGTCTTAATTTTTTTGCTGAAAGTCGTTTTCAAACGCGAATTTCGAAAGATGATCCACCCTTTATTTAATCTTGTTTCTTTCATCAAATAAGGTATTTTTTAAATAGCTGTAGCTTGATAGATATTTTTTAATCTGCATTTTTTTACAGTTGCGTAAACAGAACATCAGCGCGGTGTTGTCAGCCGGCTACTTTATTTATCACTAGAACGCCCGGAAGGAGTCGATCCGACTCCGACCATATGATTAAATGTCAACTTGAACCAGAAATTCTTTCATAAAATATGTTAAATTTAAAACACGCAGATTTACGTTAAATAAATCAATCAAATAATTTTAAATACAAATTCTGGTGTCAAATATTTTTTTGAAACTTGAGTAAAATTTCCGGGCGTTCTAGTGTTAAATTCTGATTGCTTTATTGCTTCTGTGTTTTTAAAATAATAATATGTTACTTTTATAATGGGAGTTTAATAAAATCGAAATAAAGGCTTACATTAATAATTCCAAATATATGGTAGAAGTTAAGCAATGAAATGTCTTGATCAAAAGATTTTTTTTTTATTGGTCAAATTTAAGTAGTTGCCATTACTGCCAATAATACGTTTGTCAAATAAATATGCTATGAACAAGAAAATACAATTAATAAATAATATCTAAACAGTATCACATAGAAACTACATATATTTTAATAATTATGTTTTTTGTTCAAAAGTCTTTGCCTTTCCAGAGAATAATCCTAGAATGTTCACATGTATGCGTACCATACCTGCCAACTTTTACGCTGTTTGGATATCATTAAAACTTAATATTTTCGCCTTGTTTAATCGTATCATCTCGACGATTAAATAAGACAATATTTAATATATAGGTTTAGTGGTAAGAAGAAAGCTTAAACGTTGGCAGCTATGGCATATGATTATTGAGACTATAATTCTAAAATGTTATATTTATAATATTTTAGAATTATAGTCTCAATAAACATATGCCATAGCTGCCAACGTTTACGCTTTTTTCTTACCACTAAACGTTTATATTAAATACTTATATTTTTGGGGCATTACAGTAAACAATATTTTGACTTTATAAAATCATCTTGTCATTCATACGTTTTACCAGGAGTCGTACGCTTAATGGATTTTTTCAGGACAAATATCACAATTTGTTTATAGAAAAAAAAAATCTAGGTTAAAAAGCGCGAAATTTCGTCTTATTAAAGAACAGATTTTTCCATAAGAAAATACTGGTGCCGAAGAATTTCCAGGTTGTGAAATTTCAGGACAAGTCCGACCCCTGATTTCACTGTAATGTCTGGTTGGTAAAATTTAACTAATAATACATTATTTGTGTAATTTTTACAATAAGTACAGTCATTCTGGACAACTTTGATGCATAGGGGGTAACTTTATACCACTTTCTAATTTTCAATGTATTCGATTTGAAAAGGATAAATAAACTCTAGTGCTGCATTCTGTTGGCAAGGTTATAAACTGTGTTTTCTACTCTTTATTTTTTAAAATGAATTGTCCACATTATTCACAATTAATTGAATCATCCATCTATTACTCTGGAATATGTTACAAGGTTTTTTTTTTTTAATGCTGTTTTGAAATTGTTGTAATCCAATTAAATTTTAATGGTAAGTAACAATATAGTAACAATTACGAAATATATAGGTACGGATGATGTATTAGTGCAATATATTATTTTCAGAAATTCATAAGTAGAATTTTAGACTAATAGTTCATATACTAAAAATTCACATCACTTTTCTTGACTTTATATTGCTGCCTTCTAATGATAGGTGCTCGCTTTAAATAACGGTTACAAAAACTATGTATGGTGCTCCTTAAAAAACTAAATATTTTATTTCACATTCACATATCACCAAAAATGTAAGCATTAATTGTTTCTTCGATTCTAAATGAAAAAAAGATAACGTCGTTTGAGAAGTTTATAGTACAAACGATTAAACAATTGTGTAATTTTATTAATTGTATATTTAATGAAGAATACCGTATCTAAAATTATTCTACAACACTTTTTATCGATGACTATTCTTTTTTAGATCTCGAAGTAGATACTCTTTGGGTTCTGCCTGCATACAACTAATTTAATTAGCGAGGTTCATTTAATGAAATTTATTTAATTAAAATTGGTGTGTAAAAAACAATCTTGGAAATTCATCATCATATTATCTGCCTTTGAGAGTAAATGTTTTCGTTAATTCATTTTATCACATCTTGAAAATATTTGCCTGGATATTTAAGAAAATTATTTCATATTTATTTCTCATTAGCAAAAATAACACACAGTTTTTTTTTAATGTCAGAAAGCTTCATTGTGAATCTCCATTAATAAGGGGAAAACATATTTTGAGTGCAGAAATGCATGTACTCTCAAATAAAACAAAAGAATAAACTATTACTTATTAACTAAGATTAACCCCTTAATTCTCGCTCCGTCATATTCACGGACTGTTACTTTTATTCAGATTATTTAGATTTGTTTGATTACCACCAGTTTTATACAATAGTGTATTTGGCTTTATTATGGTATCATTTTACCTGTCATTAAAGAAGATGAACATTTCTTTTTCAAAAAAGTGGTGCCAATAAGCAATGTGAATTTTTAAACCGTAATTTAATGCGACCGTTAAGGGGTTAAAGAAGTACGATTAAAATATACGAATAAAATTTTGAAATCCGATAGAAGCAAGTTTGTAAGAAAAAACATTACATTGTAGGGATACATTGAGTTTTGATAATTTTAGACGTTTCCTGAACCAAAACAGAAAGACGCATTTTTATTGCAAGAAATAGGGAAAAAAAGTATCAAAACTCGGTTGGTTCTTATCATGAAAGAATTGAATTTTTTGACAAAACCATGGGGATAGATATGTGTCTGGCACTTCTAACCCTTTTTGTTTTGTACTAAAATCAGAGCTACCATTGGCGACTATTGTCTAATTCTATCTCGCGGCAATTTTTCAAAACAAAAATTTTTCACATACACGTTGACAAAATGTGCAAAAGAAATATACTACAAATGTTTATTTTAACCCTTTGCGCTCGGCGTCTCTTACACAAATTTTATTCGATCGGCACCACTTTTTTAAAAGAAGTTTCGTTCAAGTACACAATTTCAAAAATGCTCTGATTAAATAAGGTACATTTTATTTTCCCTTATTACCGGTGCCAAAAACAAATTTTGCAAAGAAAGATTATGTCTCCGCAGCGGAGCCCTCGAGTGCAAAGGGTTAAAACTACCGGTTCTAATAGAATATATAAATAGCCACTACTGGGAACCTTTCAAATAAGTTTCAAGTCCAAACTACTATAGTATACAGGGTGTTTCAAAATTACATGTCAGAAATGTAAAAGCAGGGAGAGGGGATGTTAGTAAGTAGATTTCGTATAGGAATGTGGGTGCGAAAATGCAGCATTGAAGAAGTAGAGGGCGCCGTTGAGTTCGACGGATGAAAGCGCTTTGCTGACTTGAATCGTCATTCCCTCACGGATTTCGGGCAACATGCTTTGTTACACCAATGTGGAGTTTGTCGACATGCGTTTCATGTATGTGGCTGAGAAAGAAAATGGCTCACTCCCAACAGTTCTCGAGATTTTCGAAGGACATTCCTCTAGTGTGGGTATTATTGCTTTTTCCACTGCAGGAATTCTGCGATATCTTCCAGTGCCCGTATCATGCCTCGAGAAATAAAATGATTCACTCGCGCACAACTCCCGATGAAGACACCTAAATGTTCGGCGATACTGCAGACTCCTACTTGGAAATTGTTTCCTGTACATTCTTTGAACAGCCACTCCATTTTCTTCCGCAGCCTCATACATGAAATGCATGTCGCCAAGCTCCGCATTGGTGTAACGACGCATGTTGCTCCTAATCCGTGCGGAGAATGACGATTCAAGCCTGCGAAATGCTTTTATCCACTAAACTTAACAGCGCCCTCTACCGCCTCAACGATGCACTTCCGCATCCACATTCCAATCTGAAATCTCCTTACTAAGGTCCCCTCTATCGACTTTTTCATTTCTGAACTATAAATTTGAAACACCCTGTATATTTTTTACAGTGAAAGTTTTGGTAGATGCTTGAATTAAAAAAAAAAGTTTGAAGCAAGAATTTAACTTAAATGAGACATTTCCTAAAAGCAATGTGCAAAAAACTAATAAAAATACGTGTAACATTGTTTTTACACAATAATGTATTTAACATTTTACCGACAATGAAAATACTTTCTTAACAATAATATTGACATATAATATTCTGAGATTTCTGCGAATTGATAAGTGAAAAATTACTATTAAAATGTAGTGGTATTCAAAGTGTAATTAAACATTTATAAATATGCAAATGCAGATATTGTTCTGCATCATGTCCTGTTGAAGTCTGGTCGATTTTCTCTGTAATGTGCAATATTTATAGGGGCATGCTACTCAAGACTAAAAAAAATTTTTTTTTTTGAGGAACACGCATTTTAAATTGTGAATCTTTTGAAGATTTAAAAAAAAAACTGCACTTCTTAACCCGTTCGGGACCATGGGTGCATATATGCAAATTTAAAGGGCGAGTACAGAATCTTTTTTCCGTACCAGTAATAAAGAAACAAATGCCTCATTTAATCAGATAATTTTCGTAATTAAGTAAGGGAAGGCAACTTGATAAAAATAAGTGGTGTCAATCGAATAAAATTGCTTAAAAGACGCCGGTCCCGAAGGGTTTAAAATATGTAAGGAATGTTGAGAAAATCAACCATGGAAATTATAGTTTTTAAATTGTGGCAGAAAATGTATAAAACTTTCACAAGACACTCTTGATATACTAATGAGTGCTGTGCATTACGGGAAACAGGTATAAAGAAACCAAGCATAAAGAAAAAATAATCTGGAAACAATTGAATTTTTAAAATTTTATCATAGCTCTAAGGTCTGCTGTTAATTACGCCAAGCAAATTTCGTGTTTTAATTGCTTTTCCCTCCCTCTAAATCACGGGTTGTCACACATTAGTGATACATGCCCCTGATTCAGTTTTGACTCTTCGCTATTTTTTTAAGATTCAGAAATCTTGATTGTCACCTTCTTTTTTATATAGAAATATCTGCTTACTTATTGACAGATTAAATCATCCGAAATTCAGGCTAATAATACTATATTTAAAAAGCGATAGCAATCAATCAATCTGATTTTTTAACCCATTATAAGCCGGTGGGAAGCATACGTCCTACTTAATTTTAATTACCAAATGCCACGATGGAACTAGTATTGTGAAAAAAAATGCATTTGTAATAGACGCGAAGAAAAAACTTTTACATATTTTGAAACAAATTTGTTCGTAAAACCTGGTGTCATTCAATAATTTCAAAATTTTAGCAACTGAAGTAATTTTCCCTAGAAAGGGATAAAAAAGTGTCGAAATAACAACACTTCCTTGGTTAGGAGGACACAAATTTTTGAATTATTTATTTAGAGTAATTTTTTTTTTCTAAAAATGTTACGAGCGAACGATTTTCAACTGGTTAAAGAAAATTATAAGACCATTAACATATTGTGTGCTTTTACTTTAAGCTGTTGTAATTATAAGAAAAAGAAACAAAATAACTAATACTTACTGAATAAAAATACATGTTATTTCTTAAGATATAGTTGCTGAGCACTGGAATAATTTAGAACAATAGAAACATAATTGTATAAATTAAGCAACGTCTTTTGATAGCGCATCAGCAATAAATTTAAGAAAATACTAGGTTAAGAACTTTTCGCGATGTACTTTTTCTTTATTTAATTGTTTTCCCTATGAGTAGTTTCATACCGTTTGAAGTCGGCTGACGATTTAATGCGGTTTTTTTTTTTTTTAGGTTTTGGGATATATTATTGTTGCATTGAAGGAAAAAACACAAAACAGATACTTGAACGCCCTGAATTTAACATTCTTAATGGCTTTAACTAGAATAAGCAAAAAATACATAACGACGGGTTTCTGTGATGTTTCAACAAATGTATGTCGCTAAAAGTGACCAGAAAGAGCGCCATTTATACCACCACTCAAGAGTTGCCAGTTCGGTCTCCATTTTTATTCAAAAATTCAGTCTTCAGACAGGAACTAACTACAGAAGAATTTTTAGTTTATCAAATAACGTAAAGTATGTCACTAAATAAATATGAAAATACTGTTCGTATTTTCGGTTTCTGACTAAAAAGGGAGGCCAAACTGCAACCTGGGTCCCCCCCCCCTCCCCCACATACAACACAAAATTAGGGACTTTCAACTTGCACTCATTCACATCAATTAAATATGATAACCAGACACATTCGAATTTAGAATTTTTGTTGTATGACTTCAGAAATGCTTAAAAATTCGCCTTTGAAATTCCGGGATGTAAATCCATATTTCACCTCATATCTTTCACAAGATTCATACACTTCTTGGAAATTGTGCGGAGTTTCCTATTGTTATCTATATATTTAAAATGCTAAGCGTTTTCTTTTGACAGTCCGTGAGAAGAAACTACTGCTTCAAATTACACCATTTTTTTTTTAATGAAAGATATTTGGCCACTGATTTGTTACCGTCCAATCACTTTTTTAAAATATTTTATTAATTAGCCGTAATGTTAAATTAAAATTCTACATTTGCGCATGCACATTATATAAGTACTTGTCTGCCTTTGGCGTGACACGCTGCGCATGCGCAAAGATGCTCGCTGTCGCTCAGTTGAACTATCACATCACAGGTTGAAGTTGATTTAAGTTCGTCTGTTATTCGATCTTACTATAAACAAGCTTTTCTTTCTTTCACAAAGTTAGGCTCTTTCAGCATTATTAATTAAAAAAATTATTGTATCTATATTAAGAGCTAGATGCAGTTTATTCAGGGGTGTCATATTGTTTTGGTCATGTTACACACAAAAGAAAAACACGGTGATTTGAGGCTAAACGTTATGGATGATGATCCGTCTTATGAATTGTCAATATTTAGACACGAAGGAAACTAGCATATTTAATTGTAGTTACTTTTTTGAAAAAATAAGGTATAATAAATATTAAAACGCAAAACGATATATGTAAGATCAAAACTCAAATTCGAGACATGTATTCGAGACATTCGTATACGTCAACTGTTTTTGGAACCTCTTCAATTTAGGAGGAAGTAAAACAAGTTTGCGCTATTGTGATGGGTTAACGCAGCACTTTAAAGCTCTGAACTTTTGTAGAGGACGCAGGTACGAACCCCAGCATGCAAAATGTGTAATATTTTTGTCGATAATTCATTTCAATAATGACATATTTTATTAGGAAGAGAAGTTATAGGATTTTCATTTTATTATTATTACTATTATCATTATTATTATTTGGATGTTTTATAATTAAATAAAATTTAACACTCAATAATACTTTGAAAAAATAATGATTTTATATTTAAAACATTTAAGCTAAAATATTTTGCATGTAATTATCAATTAAATAAATTGAGCTGATCTAAAATTTTCGTTATATTTTCTGACCATTATCGAGAATATATATGTGTGTATGTGTCAGAAAGGAAAGTTTGTCATTCATTTGCGTAAAATATAAAACGGAAAGAAAGAAAATATTAGTATAACAGCTATAAAAGTAATTACCTTGATAGCCAGGTTTAATATTTAAATAATGTAAAATAAAATTCAAGTAATAAAAAATATGTATTATAAATCATTAGCTGTATCAAGTTTTAAATTTAGGTTTTTAGAGAATGAGACAGATAAAAATAAAATTCATGGCAGCGTTTAACGGCCATATAGTTTTAATAAATAAATGAAAATAGATAGTGTTATTAAAAAAAATTAGGTCGTAGTAAGTAAAAATAAATTCTCTACCCGGTGTTTTTAGGTACATTTCTGATAAAAAGCAAGCCTAATTAGTTGTAAATTATAAACTTAAAATTCTTTCACTTCATTAAATAGGTTAGACTGACAGCACCATCTATCGCCTTAAAGAAATAAGAATCACTTATGCAATTAAAGAATCTAATTAAAAATTCAAGAATTTTTCTAATGAAACATTCAAGTTATTTAGCGCTAAATCTTGACGAGCATTAACTGGTTTAAGATAAAAAACATTTATATTTAACATTTAAGTTGCAGAATTTGCAAGCGCTACGCTTATTAACAGAATCAGTGTTTCCAGATGGACTACTTTTTTAAAAATCAGATTCTTGATTGACACCACTTTTTTGAAATGGTAAAATGTGCCTTATTTAATGACATATTAAATAAGGCAAAATGAAAGTGAATTTTACCGTTTCAAAAAAGTGGTGCCAATCAAGAAATCAGAATTAAAAAAGTAGCCCTCTGGCAACACTGAACTGAATTTCGAATGTTTTTCGGCTGTTAAATAAGGCCAAAAATGCTATTAAAATTTGTTGTTTAAATGTACTAATAATTCTTTCACTAAACACTTAGTGGAGAAATAAGAAATCAGGAAATTCATAAAGGTGTTGCATTTCAAATATCCCAAATTACTAATGTTTTTTAATAGAAATTTAAAGAAAGCCAATGTAAATAAAATATTTTATGATTTGTAGCAAACATCTATTCATTTTTTGACATAGACCTTGTAAATGCTTTCTTGTTGTTGAGAGTATAAAGATTTAAAAGTATAAAGAGAGTATAAAGAGAGATTTGCGTAAATATGGCAATGCTAAAAATTTTCAACTTTTTATAAACATACCTGTTATTGAACTGAGGTTTGTGTTCTTAATAAAACAGTTCTGAAAATTGGAAGATTTGGCTCAAAAGAAAGAAAAACAGACTGGGAAGTTCTTAAGGAAAACTCGTAACTCTCATATATTTGTGCATAGTTCTTCGAAACCTGATATTACATGTGCCCCTTTTACGCTTTTCTCCCACCACTATCTTTGATCAGAAAAATTTGCCTTATTTAATCTTATGTTTTCGATGATGAAATAAGATAAATTTATATGTTCCACGAGCTAATGAATGATCTATTTTCTTTGTTTTGCCTGCTTTGTGTGACGTTTTCTTGACGCGTGTCAATTATTTATCAAATATCTAGGGGGCGTTGGTGATACTCACGGTGAGCAAATAACTTTATGAATACGGGAAAAGACTGGGGACATTTTGTATATCCAAACTAATCACAATTTATAAAGAAATCGTTATCTTGAATATATCGTAAAGTTTATTTTAAGTGCTCCAATAGATTAAAAAAATAGTCGCTTTGTCGTATATGTCCCGATTCCGTAAGCAAATATTTAACAACCTCGTAACTAAAGAATTTACTTTTGATGGAGATTCGGCAACTACCAGTACTTTACAATGAACTGTCAAAATCCAGCCAGTTGCCAGATGAAGGAGAAATCAAGATTTGCTGCCTCACCAATACTTCTTTTGTCCGTATTTTATATTCGTGCTTGTAGCTGAATCACTATATGTATTTAGACTAATGTGTTCAAAAGCAAGTACTGCACGATCAAAAACACAGAAACGATGGGTGAGAAATGCAGGACATCCACTCGGTCCATTTTTCGAACACCAGTAAAAAAAAATCATCTTTATAAATTACATAGCAACTTACCTGAAAGGGCGTTTTTCTTTAAATTTTTGTGAAACCTACCACGAATATTTTTCTTAAAAAATAGTGGTTTAAAAAAAAGACCAGTGGGAGCTATGGAAATGTAGTAAACTTTCATTTCACTACTTCATGTCACGTCTTTAAAAAATTGTTAATATTGTTATCATAATCAGAAGGACATTCGTCTACAGTTTCGAAATAATCAATAAATCGTAGTTTGTTTATAAGTGTCAAGCAACGCAATTATAAGTTAAACGATTTCATGACTAAATGTATACTGAAAAATATAAGATCAAACATGTTTTTTATATCCCCGTAGTTCAAAGATGATTTACCAAGCATCTTATTTGACAAAAATATCTAAAATCAAAAAGTCCGGTCATTATTTATGAGCATGTGTATATATTTTGCGTTCCTGATCTTGTGTTTTGTTTAAGTGACTCTTTATCTGGTTAATTCTAGAGAAAAACTATACCATTCCTTGAAACAGCACCGTATCCAGTCTTCATGTGTGATAAGCTTGAATTATTTAAAGTATTTAAGAGTATTAAATTCAGGATTTTCAAGTACCTGTTTTGTTATTTGCCTACGCGCCGACACAAAAATGGCGGATATCGCAGGTGGATATTTCAGAGCGTTTGTATGGCTTCTTGAATTTAAGGTATTTTCGAAAAGTATTTTCCACCATAATAAATAGCAGAAAGGGAAACGGGCAGGGTACGGATGCTTATATTTAAGTACTACTGTTTCTAAAAACTATTCTTCTCAATAATTTGTTAACAAAAATTGCAAATATATAAGGTGAAAATAACTTTTCGAAAATAGTGGTATTCAAAAGTAAGTACCTGTGCGAAACCTGGGAGATATTCGATTAACTGAAAGTTATGTTTAATATTGGAAACACTATATATGTCATTTCAACATATTATCTCCCCTTGAGGGGCGGTGGGATATATCTTATCCCACCTACGATTAATAAAGATTTGCACCAGAAAAATGTTATGAAATTTTACTTTTCTAACTTTGGTGGAAAAAAGGTCGTAAAATTGCTTTTTCCTATTTTGAAATAAAATTTTTCAAACTTTCCGGTGGGAATTCAGCATTACACAAACCTAATTGCTTGCCCCTCAATGGGTTAATCCTGAAAATTCGCTTTATGTGATGTATATTATTATTAGGTGTTTCCCGTTTGGTTTTCCATTATAATTAACATTTCTTTTTCAAGACAGTGTACATTGATTTGGGTTGAAAAGACGCATTCATTGCATTGAGAGTTCAAATTTGTCATCTACAGTATATACTCGCATATAAGTCAACCTCTGTATTTTGCGCAAAACATCATTTGAATACCAATATTTGGAGACAGTAGTTATTTTCTGTTAATTTGGTGTGTTTCGTAAATTCAGATTGCTTGTGTACAACCAATGTTTTGAAATTCTATTATCCATCTTGTTTAATGAAATATTAATTAAATAATGTTATAAAAGGCTAATATTACTATTCTAAAAAGTGGCAGCAATCAAACAATGTGCTAAAAAACACGCCAAACTGGCAATTCTTATTGTATTATATGAGGGGCTCACAACCAAAGTAGACCAAGTCCACTTAAACAAAAAAATGAGATAGCTCATCTAGAAGGTGCACTAAACTGTGTTTTATCTACTGCCATATTGCATCAAAGCTGTAGTTCACATACTTTCTCATAGATTGCACCTGTTCCGAGAGTTGGTGAAGTAATACAAGAAACCTTCACAACCATACTGAATCAAGTCCATTTATCAGTGTACTAGTCCATAACTTTTTTTTTTTTTTTTTTTTTTTTAATCTGTGACCCATTATTTTCTAAATCTTGCTTCATTGCTATCAAAAAAGTTTTATTTTAAATAAGTAGCGATGTCAAAACTTCTGATGAAAAATAAACGTTCGTGAATCAGATCTATAAACTATGAATGGAAAGTAATATTATTTTTTATGACCACCCCCCTCCTCTCGGTAAAAAACTGTGAAAACACCGACAGAATTTTTCTTTTAAAAAATCCTTACAAGGAAAAATCTCTAATCACATAGTTCGATCTTACGCCTAGAGAGAAATGTACGACAAAGAATAAGACCCGCGTCAAAAAGAAATTCTATTATAAAGTTTTCAGCAAAAAGTTTAATTTATACTTCAAGCCGCCAAGTACAGATACATGTAAATTATGTGATGACATATCAATCAAGCTCTCGACAAAAAATGCTGAAAACATTTGAAAAAGTGATGAAATCGAAGGAGAGCTCCACTTGCGGATAGCTAAACAGACTAGAGAGAAAATGAAAACTGATCAAATTAAAGCCTCAGACGAAACTTACTGTTGTACATTTGACTTGCAAAAAACACTTTCTAAGCTTTCAACGCACACAGTGCTGCCAGTAGGCTACTTTTTTTAATTCTGATTTCTTGTTTGACACCACTTTTTTGAAATTGTAAAATTCCTCTTATTTTCGCCTCAATTAATATGTCATTAAATAGGGCGAATTTTACCTTTTCAAAAAAGTGGTGCCAATCAAGAAATCTGAATTTTAAAAAAGTAGCCTACTGGTAACACTGAACGTACATAGCTTATTATAAACGCAGTCAATATGTTTATAACTTTGGGGTGCATTTCTTTAATAATAATGTGGAATACATGTACGTCTGGGATAAAATAGGTGAAATAGAGGGAGAAAGAGGTTCTCAAGACCTTTCTAACATTGTTGCAAGACACCAGCAGAAAGTTGTAACTCGATTGAATCAACAACTATCAAGAAACAATACATATATGTTCCTGGAGACTGGAAGGAAATAATTATAACTGCAAAGAGGAATTATCCTAAATTTGAAGTCATTGAAGAAAAGAATTCCGACTTTATTTCTACTGCAGCATTGGAACAAAGTATCGCAAACACAAAGAAGGATACCGCGGTAACTTGTTTTTGTTGGGCGGATATTGAATGGCTGCGAGTTGTGAGAGGTTCTCTTTTCATGTTACTGTTGAAAGAAACCCTCAATGTGGATCAAACTTTTCGCAAAGTAAATTTGGAAAATCGGACTCGTGGGCGCAAGTTACTCTCTTTGTCAAATGTCAGTCAAGATGAGTTATACGTGGGCCGTAGAAAAATTACTTTGGCCAAAATGTAAGATATGATGGATCTTCTGCCATACATTCCGCCAATTCATCATATTTACTTAAAGAATCTTCCAGCAGAGGTCAATACCAAGTTCCAAGTTACTTCCTCTAGAGTACGTCATGTGACGTTGATGATAATGATAGTATTGTCACAGTGAATGATTTACGAAAAATGGTAATATCTTTCACACTTTGAAAAAAATAATAGGATAAGTAAATATAAATCAAAATCAAGCGTTTTTGTAGTTATAATAAACAAGTCTTTTCTTACACATGGAAATTTCAAAACCATACTGGACCAAGTCCTTATTTTTTATATAAACGTATAAATTTTCAATAGAAATATTAATTTGCCATTTCTAAAAGTAGTGCGCTATAAAAAAGGTACTTAAAATTGAATATTACGGCATATAATTCTTATAAATCACTTGGCCTGAATTAATTATATATTAAAAACTTTAAAGCGTTATTATTCACAATAAAGAAAAATGGACTTGGTCTACTATGGTTGTGAGGCCCTCATATGCATGTCCGCGTTCCATAATCAGAGAATTTACGTGAATAAGTTAGGTAAAAAAAATCTGTAAGTTGTTATTGGTTTCACGCGGGCTGCAGTTACACCACACTGCCTCAAAATTAGTTTCATATTAATGTTGCCAGATAATTGCATATTCATCATATTAATGTTGCCATTAATGTCCCACGTAAATCAGGGCTCCTAATGCTCTGAACAACAGCATTTTATAATATTTTTCTTCGCCTTATCTATTACAGAATTATCTGCGATTAAACATGGCGAAATGAAAATGTAAGAAATTAGTACTTTTCAGAGCATTTGGAGCCTTGGTTTAAGGACACACCTGGCACTATTTCATATACACATTTGTCAATTGTAAACAATAAAAAAAAAAAACTCCATATATTTCTGTTGATGAAAACAGAAACAATTTTTTGATTATAAGTAAACAGCTTTTAAACCTTTTTTTAAAAACCATATGTGCTTAACAAGTACGTTACAAAAAATACTACTCTTTAATACCATCATATCGTCGGTATGCTGTCAAACTAATCCAATATGAAAACAGTGTTGCCGGAAAGCTACTTTTTTTATATTCAGGTTTTTTGATTGGGTTTTCTGAAATGGTAAAATTTACCTTGTTTTAATCTTAATTAATATGTCTTTAAATAAGGCGAATTTTACTATTTCAAAAGAGTGGTGCCAATCAAGAAATCTGAATTAAAAAAAAAGTAGCCCACTGGCTACACTGTTTTCACATTGGATAGTTTGACATGGTACCGACGATATTAGGTCATGAAGTATGAAACGTCCAAATTGGAACTGCTATATTCCACTGTATTTTTATTCAGAGATTTCAATTCACAAGAAAATTTTTTAAATATGAATTTTCTTTTATTTTATTCACGAAATTTTCTAGGGCGAATTTGGAATTTCTGAATAAAAAATCGAAAGATCCGGCATTTCAAATCGGATATTTCACGCTTAATGACCTAACATTTTACTCTTTTCTGAGACCTTAAAAGTTTTAACGGGCTTTTCTGAGTAAGTAGATGACACATATCAGTTTTACTTTACATTTAATTTCTTTCGTTTAACAAAAAATGTAAATAAAGCAGAAGGAAAAGAAAAACACACGCCCCACGCATATGAAAGAAAAGCATAAAAATTTTTCTTATGGATCTTTTTGCGAATGATGCCAATTAATATTTAACTCTTTCAGGGGCAATGTACTTCTGTTGCTATAACGTTAAAACGATTGAATGACACCAGTTTTTATGAACAAATTTATATGAAAATAAGTAAAAGCTTTTCTTCGTGTGCATTGTATTGAGCAAAATATAATTCTTTTATTCTGGTATCAATGTGGCATTTGGAAATTAAAATTAAGTGGTATATATAATATACCGGTGCCCTTCAAGGGGTTAAAGCAGTAAAAAGAAGAATAAAATTACTCAAAAGCTTATGTTGAAATTTAATTTTTTTTAGAGAACTAGTATCAAAAAATGGCATTTCAAGTTAAATATCTTGATAAGACTGATGACAAGAAGTGTGTTTGGAGTCAGTGTTGCCAGTAGGCTATTTTTTAATTCAGAATTCCTGATTGGCACCACTTTTTTGAAATGGTAAAATTTTCCTCATTTAATGACGCATTAATTAAGGTGAAAACAAGAGGAATTTTACCATCTCAAAAAAGTGGTGCCAATCAAGAATTTTAAATAAAAAAAAAGTAGCCCACTGGCAACACTGTTTGGAGTAAGAAAAGTATCATATAATTATAACCGCAGATTTTTAACTCTATCTTAAGGTAAATTTCACTTTGCATCTTTTGTTAAAAACGTGAAATTAGAATGTTTATAACAGAATTTTACCGTAGAACCACTGAAAATATTAACTGGTTTTATAAAATTATTCTACACCAGAATTTCTATTTTAAACTATTTAACTTATTATTGTCTGGATCATATACTTAATTTATTCTAAAGAATTTTTTGGTTTCAATAAGTATTTTGAATGAACCTCTCGGGCCCATTGCAATAGGCGGAGGGTTAACCATAGGCGTGGACTTGGCGGAGGCGAACTATACATTGAGGCGTAATTCTACCAATAATTTATTAAAAGTTTTTGTGTGCTATTTAATCACAGAGATTATCTAAGATAAAAATGAAATCTTATAACCATGGAACTATTAATAAAGAGGAATTGACATGTCCTTAAAATTGTGATGCTGCAACTGTAACCGCTTTTGCAGGGGTTAATTATCGCCGGGGTAAACTGCTACCAGTAAATTTTAATAAAAATTTTCTCCTAATTTAAACACCTTATTTACGAAACATTTCTGTAATAACCATTGGCAAACCAGATATTCATTTTTACTGGTGGAAATTAACTTCGCGGAAGTCAGCCCCCCCGTTTGAGCCATATTGTGACAACTTAGAGAACCTCCTGTCACTGTTATTTAGACAGATCATAATACCTGGCCAAACTAACATGAATAAAAACAAATAGAAATTTCTAACTGATTTATCAGAGAAATTTTCCATAAATAAAGCGCTTAAATAAGACGACATTTTCTTTTGAAATTTACTGGTGGTCGTTTGCCCAAGCGGTAATCAGAAACGCTTGATTCCATTTAAAAATACAGCTGTCATCTTGTGACAACTTCCTCAGATACTTCACTCGCAACTGGTAGACAGTACACTATATGCCCTCCTTTTTTCATAACTCCACTCTTATAACTAAAGGTGAAGGTTTACCGGACTTGCACCCATTGCATCTCTTTAATTGGGTGCCAATGTATTGCACGATGTTTACTTGTTCAATTTACTAAATGTAAATCACGATTCATACATTCCTTTGAATTCCCAATAAGTATGGCAACAATATTTCTGATTAGAAATTTTCTTATTATAAATTAAATCGCAGAAATTCAGGGCCCGCAGTATATAGAAATCATTTTGTTGATTCTACCAGTATTCATAATTAATAATCTTTGGGAAAAAATCTTTAACGTATGCAATATATATATATAAATATCTTCAAGATAATTATTTTAAAGTAATGGAAGAGACAAACATAATTCTACTAAACGCTGCGAGCTCTAGAAATTGTAATTAAATAAGCTGTAATGTTGCTCTGCAAGTAATATTAAATCGAAATTACCTACTCAAAAAGTGTATTAGAACTGTTCGCACAATTGTTAAACTAAATAATTTTTTTTTAAGCAAAGAAAGTAGAAAAATCGCATCCGGCTCACTAGGAAGTGTAGGTGCGTTTGATTTAACAAAAAAGAAAATGCTCTCTATTTCGTACAAAAATTTTATAAGAGAAATAAAGTGCATTGTCGCAATATTTCATTTTGTATATTTACTTTATATTAATTTAACCCTTAAATGCGTGATTTATTATTTTTTTTCGAAAAAATTATATATGATTCTCTGAAAGGCTTATTGCACAGGAAAAATAATGAAAAAAAAAATCAGAGGTACATTTTTCAAATAATACGTCAATCTTTTCTTCTGTTGCACACTGCAATACAAGTGAAAACTACTGTCGTGTATCTGTTTTACGCTAAAATATTGCAAAATAGTAAATATTTTAATAAGTATGCCTCCAAACCCGCTATTTATATAATTATTTAGTTTAAAAAACTTAATATTTAACCCAATTCTCATGATATAATACGTTCTAGAAATTACGTATTTCAGAGAATCTGACATTACACCAGAAAATTTCAATGTTTAATCCTTTCCGGAAAATCGGAATTTAGTTGTAAAATGATGAAATCATCGGCTGATACCGGAATTAAAATACGACTTTTTTAGAAATTAAAAACTAGTTACTTTATACTTTCATTGTTAATGCAAATTTTTATTAAAATATTCTTGGTGGCACTTGTGAGTTTGGAATTAAAATTATCTAGCCAGTCCCAGGCACACTGCGTCGTAAAGGGTTAATTTCGCTTTATTTATATACAGAATTTCTGTTATTTGTTAAAGCAAATATTTCTATTTTAATTTTCTGGTGTTTGTTAGGTATACACGAATAAAAAAAATCTATTAAATTCAAAACATTGTTGTTTGCATATATGCAAAGCTGCGCACTAAAGAGATAACCCATTCGTGGGCGAGTAATTGTGTTTTTTTTTTATTGTTGAATTCACACCGGAATTTCCAAAATATTTCCTGTCAAAATAAGGAAAAGCAATTTTACATTTTTTTTCCCACCAAAGTTATAAAAGTAAAATTCCATTAATATTTCTGGTGCAAATCTTTATTGGAATTAGGTGGGATGAATACACCCAACCGACTCTCAAGGGGTTATAGAGAAGTTTATGACCATATTCCAGGAATTAAACCATGAATTTAACCATTTGCGGTGGAAGTACTCTTTCAAGGCACAGCATCTCTCACAGGAATTTATTCGATTGGCACCATTTTTTAATGGAGTTATGAATAAGGAGGAAGAGACATATAGTATGGGGTCTACCGGTTGCGAGTGAAGTAACTGAGGAGGTTGTCACAAGATGGCGGCTGATTTTTTACTTCGGTTTGACAGTTTCTGAATGCCGTTGAATCAAACCACCACCAGTAAATTTTGAATAGAAAATTTTCTTATTTTAGTGGATTATTCATGCAAAATTTCTCCCACAAATATGATAAAAATTTCTATTCGTTTTTTCAGACCCACTATATAATCTTTTTACTGAAACTAACAAGAAATTGTTTAGGCATTGTCACAATATGGCGGAAACGCAGGGCATGACGATCGCCGAAGTACACTTTCACCAGTAAAAATAAATATCTGTTTTCATCGATATTTTTTTGCTCAAATTCTGCATTAAAAAGGCAGTTAAATAATGAGAAATTTTTCTATTAAAATTTACTGGTGAAATTTTGCCCCGACGGTAATGAACCACTGCGATACCGGTTATAGTTGAAGCTTCAGCATTTTGAGGCTGTGTCAATTCCTCTTTATTCATTGTTCCATGGATTGTTTAAGAGACATTTTTGCTTGCTCTTTGACATAAAGTTATATAGAAATTTACTAAAAAAAGAACTTTTAAAATATAGTTGTGCGAATAGAATATAAAAACAGAATCATGTGTATAAATCTTGAGCGGCTATTTGCCGGCATTCGACGGCAAATGGTTAATAATCTCGCTAAACATAACTCTCCCAGTTTGTCCTAAATATTTATTTTCCATAAAACATTCACATATTGTGTACTTCTAACAAAAAAAAAAAAAAAAAAAAATAGAATAAACAAATTTGTGTAAAACCATTTTCTTTATTTCAATGTATTGTACAATGTGAAGTTCCAGCCTTAAAATACAATATTAGTCGAAGTCAGTTCATGCTTCATTTTTTTTATAGCGAGAAGAACAATGAGAGTAAAAGGATGTTTAGTTTATCACAGCAGCAATTGTTACATTACTTCTTATCACTACAATTTAATACTAAATGTTGTCTTATTTACTCTCTTAAATCTGTAATTAATTAAGTTTAAAAAAATTATTAATTTTTAAAAGTAGAACTACCGGAAATTTGATCGAAAGTTTTATAAAAATATTTCACATCAGAAATTTTTTTTTTTTTTTTTTTTTAACGGTCTTTCTTCTTTGCATCTTTTAAACTTATTCCATAATAAAATTTCTGGTTTGAACCGAAACATATTCATATGGTAGCCGTCAAAATGACCGCTCACGATAGTTCTAGCGTTAACACTAGAACAGCGGGACATTTTGCTTGAGTTTTATAAAAATATTTTACACCAGAAATTTAGTTTCAAAATATTTAATTAATTTATTTAACTATTTTCTCAGTGATTTATAACTTATTTTACAAGGAAATTTCTGATACGAATCGAACTATATTCAATTATTATGGGTCAAAATGACGCTTCATGGCCATTCTAGTGTTAATGGTAACAAAACAGCCTAAAATTAGAAGCTATGCTTTATATAATGTTTTGCAAGACCCGATAATATTTTTTAGAAAAAAAAAAAAGTTCTTAAAACTGATTTATTGAAATCCAAGTTCATAGCTGCCAATCCTTCCGCTTTTTGACCCACAAATATTTTATAGTAAATTTAACCATATTAAATAGTCGTTATCTGCCGATTAAATTAGGCAAAAACTTCCATTAAATTTTGTGGTACAGAAAAACGTAAAATGTTGGCAGCTATGCAAGTTTCAAACTCTTAGATAAAATATTTCTTCTAAAAAATTGCCTTATTCTTTTAATTTCTACTTTTAAAATTATTATTATTTTTTTTTAAATCGGAAGAAATGCAAAAACAAAATGTCCGAGGAGAGGATTTATTTTTAAATCGAGAAAAGGTTTTAATAATTTAATGCATTCCTTTAAAGAATTTGTTATATTATTTTCTACGGAACAAGAATTATCTGGTTACAGAAGAAAATTAAAACCAATTAAATTTATTTGTACTCTGTACTTTTACAACAATTTTATGTCTACTTTCATATTTTTCCAATGACTTGGCGTAACAAGTACTCTTTTTTCGAAAGTAATTCGTCAAGGGCCATAAAGTCTAAGAATTACATTTTTGTTATCGGAATAAAATTGATTTTACAGGCATTTATCAATGATTTATTTTCTGTGAATAACATTTAGAGAAATATGTTTATTTTTCGGGAGAGACAGTAGTTTTCTCTGTATTTCTCAAGAAAAAAAAGGCAATTTCGGCTTCGAAAGAAAGAATATTATTTTTTTTTTGCCTCTATTTTTTTTAGCTAGTATGTCTGGGATTTTAAGAACAATCGGCAAAAGTCGTTTGCATGATTTATGGCTGTACTACTACAACATATTTATTTGCAACAATTTAATTATTTAACTTATTTACCCCCTTTGAAGTATGCATTTAACTTTTTTTTATAAAGAAATTTCTGGTTAGACACGAAATATATTGTTTTGGTACGGATGCAAATAACACCATATCGCGGTTTTAGTTGTAATTACAGTAAATTCAGGGTAAATTTGATCTTCATTTTCTCTATTTTCACATGCCACACTCTTATTTTAAGAATATTGTTGCAACTAGGGGCATAAAGGGGAAGAAACGATCCTAATTTATTGTATAACTATTAAAAATTAAGGAATAATAAGGATAAAAACAATAAAAAATGAATTTTTTACATGGTTCAAAGTTACCCAGCCATTTAGAATAACTTTGCACCATATGATAAACATTATCTAAAATAATTCATTATTAAAAAAAAAGTATTATAATTAGGACAACTTTGAACACCCAAAAATGTTTTCAGATATGTAAAGACTCAGAATTTACATTTCCCAACATCACAAGATTTGTATAATTTATGATATTACAACAAATATTAGGCATAAAAAAAGTGGAAGAAGAGAACCATGAATATTAAGGAAAAAAAAAACTCTTTATTGTTCATAGAAAACACAAAAATGCAGTGAAAAACTATTTTCAATGTTCTAACTCAATAATACATCCATAGTTACAGTAATACATGTTGTACTAGTATTATTCAAACAAGAATAAAAAATGTCGAATGTATGAAATGTCAAATTTGCGTAGCTCTGCCCCTAATAACGCCTTTAAATGAATTTTATATATTGTACACATATTTGTAAAAATATTTACATGTTATATCTACTGCACACTTTCCGCATTTATATAAAATATACGTGCAAATGTGGAAAATTTTTGGCAGTATCACTTATAATCAGTGAATTATAAACTTGAATATAACGTTGAGCCGGCTCAAAGTTACCCTGAAAATGTGGTAAAATGTTAGTGCCTTCTTAAGTTACATTTTATTAACAAGTAATAAATAAATAATCACAAAATACTAACACATTTACAACATTTAGATAATAATATCTCTGATAAATGAGTATATTGTTACTTACAATGAAAATTAATTGGTTTACAATAACTTCAAAACAGCATTCAAAATTAACTTGAAAACGGCACTTCACAAAAATAGTTAGATGATGCAATTAATTGCGCATAATGTTGCTAATTTATTTTCTAAAATAAAGAGTAGAAATCTCAGTTTAGAACCTTGCCAACATAACACAGTTCCGGAGTTTATTTATTCTTTTGGTGTCAAAATATTGAAACTTATGTGGTGGTGCAAAGTTACAGCCCATGGTTCAAAGTTACCCCGAATGACTGTAATAAATTCGATTTCTAGCGTGGTATGGTAATGATATGGGGTTATGCAGTTGCATCATTTTTAATTATTTTGTGGTGCATTCTTTCCTTTTGTCGTTATTGAAGTAATGTTTCTTCAGTGGTCAATTTTTTATAGTGCTAATTTTGAGTACAAGAAATAACGACTAAAATTGCTAACAAATTCAAAAGGAAGAGGGACTACATCTACATCAACCCATTAATGCCGGTTGGTACGAAAATCTGCCATTTAAGTAATACGAAAATTTTAAATATGGAAACCAGTATTTTAATAAGGAATTTTCCATATTACTTAATCTCAAACTTTGAGAGATCAAATAAGTTAAACATACAATAGGGGAAAACTGGTGTCAACTGGTACCTAGGTATTAAACATGTGTAAAAGAAACTCGGCATTAAAGGGTTAACATCTTTAATATTATGGTTTGTCTTTGAATGAGTTAAATGAAACTTTGAAAATTAAGAAAATTTTCAATTTTGTCATTTCTATGGTCTGTTGGCTGTACTCTTACCACGAACTTTTTCAGCAATCCTTGAGTTTGGCGATCTGTATGGGACTGGTAATGTCCTGCAGGAGGATAATACCATCACTTAACATGTCAGGGCGTTTGCATTGGAAGTCTTCACGTAACCCAAGTAAGTTTCCCATGCGAGACCACTTTTCGAAATGTCTTATTATTTCAATCGCTCTGACGCCTCCCCGAACTTATGAGTAGAATTGGTGATTACGTGGAAAAGTGATCTACAAGAATGCCTCATAATACTCTTTTGTGTTTTCAGTCTATTGCTGATATATATATTTTTTTTAACCTTTGTAACCCTTTTTAATCCATCCCCGTATATATGATTTGTGCTAACCTTCATTTTTTTTTATGAATGAAACATACTTTGAACCATAAAATCTATTTAAATAAATACTTTAATCAATTCAGTAGGCTTGTGGAATATGCTTGATTTCGTACATCAAATAAAATTTCTCATTCAAATATGTGTACAGTAGAACCTCTTTTATCCAAAACTCTTTTAACCGAAACTCTCTGTTAACCGAAATCCATTTTTAAAGCTTTTTTTTTTAACTATCACATTCCTTGTGTGCAAAATCCATTTTGAAAGCATTTTTTGTTTTTAACTATCATATTCTTTGTGTGCAAGCGGACCTTTCCGAACTACGAACAAGTATATATAAATATTTTCGATCCCCTTTCTTAGAGTTCCTTTGAATTTTACTTGAGCTCCCGTAATCTACGGAGTGGAACGAATAAAACAAACAAATTAGCAATTCTGAAGCTTTTGAATGTCTTGCAAAAGGTTTGGCATGACTGGAGTAGCAGAAAAACTGGGATACTGATGAACTAATAATATTTAAAAACTCCGTGATAGAGCTTCCAAGCAAAGGCAATCGAAATTGCGACAAACAAAACATTTTTTTCAAGCCCTTGTGAAAAACATGTGTGTTACACCAAGCCCTTGATGTAAAAGGTACTTCATTTCAAAATTAAAATTCAGGCAATTTATTCTTGTCTCTATTTTGCTATTGCTTTATTTTTATTAAGCACTTGTTAACATAATAAGAAATATTGCATATATTTCTCCTTAATCTTAAAATTGAAGCATTCTCGATTATCCGAAAATTTCGATTTTCTGAAAAATTGCCGGTCCCAATTACTTCGGATATTCGAGGTTCTACTGTATTTGAACTTAGTTTCCTACTAAAATCGTGAGATTTCCAAAGTATGCATAATTACAGATTTGACACAGGCGACAAGTTTTTAATTATATCTCGCTCCACTTTTTTCAAGACAAAAATCTTTCACATACACTTTGAAATCCTGTGCAAGGGAAATATTTAAAAAATTGTATTTTAAAATTAGTGGTGCGAATAGAATATAAAAAGAGTCGCTTGTGGCAGGCCTGTAATTGCCAATTTTTAGGTTTTTTTCCTAACACCATTGCTGAACTGAAATTTTTGTCTTATTTAGCCCTTAAATGCGCGATTTTTTATTTTGTTTCGAAAAAATTATGTATGATTCTTATAAAGGTTTATTACACAGGAAAATAATGAAAAAAAAAAAAATCAGAGATACATTTTTCATATAATACGTCAATCTTTTCTTCAGTTGCACATCTGCAATACAAGTAAAAAGTACTGTCGTGTGGCTGCTTTACGCTAAAATATTGCAAATAAGTAAGTCTCCAAATACCTTATTTTATATAATTTTTTATTTTATAAAACTTTACATTTAACCCTTTAATTCGCATGATAGAACATACTTGCCAACCTCCCGCTTTTTTTTTTTTAATTAACAAAACATACTTTAAACCAGAAATTTTTTTTTAATAAATGAAAGCATGTAGGTTTCGAATAAATACCACATCGAAACAAGTAACATTTGATTTAATAAATTTTCTGGTTGTAGGTATGTTCATTCGTTAAAAAAAAGCGGGAGGTTGGCAAGTATGATAAAATATGTTCTAGAAATTACGTAGTTCGGAGAATCTCACTTTACACCAGATAGTCTCAATGGTTAATTTCGCTTTATTTAAGTTCGGAGTGTCTTTTACTAATTAAAGCAGTTATTGCTATTTTAATTTTCTGGTGTCAGTTAGGTATATACGAATTAAAAAATCTATTAAATTCAAAACACTGTTCTTTGCATGCATGCAAAGCTGCGCGCTAAAGGGTTAATCCTCTGTTTTCGACGATTAAATATGACAAATGTTTTTGTTCAAGTACACTGGTAGCTAAAAAGCGTAAAATTAGGGAGCTATGCAAGCATGTATGAGTTTAAGAGCATTCAACGCTATTAGGCAAAATTACTGGTGGGAAAGAACATGTCAAGTTTGTAAAGGGGGATATCGCAGATTTCTATGATTAAAAAAGTCGCAGATTACTTTTCGAAAGTAATGTTGAGAAATATTCGTTGAAGTTTGCATGCAGTCTTCTACATGAGACACCATAAATTTTTAGTGTTTCTCTGCACCAGTTATTTGACGCGCTTAATCGTTGCCATCGAAATACCAGAGGACACGAGTTATGACGTCATCACTAATCGACCGACTTCGAATAGTGTTGGAATTCACACCGGATAATTTTGAATACCAGTTTTTTATCTTCTTTCTTTTAAATATCTATCATCATATAAAACAATACTAACTATTTAAGCTTAGTGGTGATAATTCGGAATCCCAGAATAAAAATTCAGCCAGATTCTGAATTCCGCAGTGTTGCCGCATCTGGCTGATTTTTTATCGGGGATTCCAAATTCTCGCCAGTAAGTTTAAATAGTTATTATTGTTTTATAAGATAATATATATTCCACAAATAAAATAAAAGAAATTTGCTATTCAAAATTTTCCGGTGTGAATTTCAACACGGTGAGAGTTGGTCGATTAGTGATGACGTCACAACTCTTGTCCTCGGGCTTTCAGTATTACCATGCCAACGTTTTAATACAATGAGAGGACCAAGGTATACCCATATAGAATCACCTTAAAACTATTTCTCCACAGCAATCTGCCTGTGTATTTTTCGACTGGCAAGATGGATTTGTTGCGTCTGGTTGTTCGGCTGTTATAGCAAACTTTCATCAGAATTGAAAAGTTTGTACCTTGAGTGATCCGATCGCAACCCTTTGATTTCTTGGCTTTCGCGCTGACTCAAATAATGGCGGTTGTAGTGAGCGCGATTTTTCAGTGTCTACGGTTTCATAAATTTAAATGACACTATTTTTGAATATCATGTAAATGTTGTAAAATCTTCAAGTGTTTTATGAATAAAAAATGTAAAAAAATAAAGCGTGAAATAACATGTACGGCATTTAGTAAGTATATCACTTAAATAATAGTCTTTGTGATTATTAATCTTTGTAAAACTTTTAGTGTAAAATGCTTTATTAATTTAACCCTGTGCTGCCCATGGTAGAACATCTGCTACCATATGTTCAGCTTTAATTTTTATCAAGAAATTTCATATATAATGTATATTTTAAGTCTTACAACAATAATTGTACCTTTAGGAAATGTTAGTTATGAATTTTGAATGCAGATGAAGAACTGAATATGAAAAAAGTTTGTTTGAAGCAACATGTCTAACAAACAGGACAAATTCGCATTTACAATGTTAAGTGTTTGCTTTATTTTTTCAAATATTTTATTGAGATAAAACTAAATACATATTATATATATGTATAAAAAGAGTTACTTCTATTCTCTGCACAAAAAATTCAGTGTAAGCTTGTTTTTTAATGATAAAATGAGTAATTAAATTCAAGGTAGCAGATCTGTTACCACGGGTATTAGTGATCATGAGCCCATGGTTGCATTTTTTCTACCATATTATTTTCACAGGAAATTTGTTCTTCTTAGTTTTACCTTTGCACTTAAGATACTTTTTTTACTTTTAATTCATGACATTTGATATTTACATTTAATAACATGCTCATGTTACTAAAAAATTCCGAAAAAAATTCTTTGAAATCTAAAATTTCCATACACAATAAAATGAAATTCTTTTTGTTTTTACATTTTTGATCAAAATATTGAAATTCCTTTTCAATATATAAATAGAGAGATTTATGATGTAAATCCGAATTGAATATTTTGAACTTTATATTTCAAGTACAAATATGCTTCTAAGTTTAAAAACATTCTAAGTATAAAACTTTTTTTATTGAACCGTATCACTTAAGTATATAATATAAAGTATGTTTGTACATCGTTGTACATATTACACTAACTGATCCCGCGCAGGTCAACTGCGCTGTAATTTACTATATTTTTAATTAATTGCTATGTTTATTGTGCGTTTTGAATTTTTGAAAAAATAAGTTAAATCTTATAAGAAATGGCTGCTATTTTGTTGTTTTTTTATTAATTAAAAATTAACTATAATCTATTTAGAATACGGATTGCTTTTTTTTTTTGTCTCCGCAATTTTTTAATACACCTGTATGCAAAATTTCACGATTCAAGCTTCTTAATTAAATATATTTTTAGAAAGATAGAAGAGCGAAAAAAAAATCGTTTCCATATGTATTAGATAAACAAATCACTCGTTGCCATCGGCAAAAAATAGCCGGGTTTTTTCTGCCGCTACCTACTACATTAGGGTTACCATACAGAAATCCTATAGAATATAATAAAATCTTTTTTTTTTTCATATTTTTACTTTATTTGACCAACAACAAAATAAATAAGACAAAAAAAATATTTTTTCTACAGCAATTTCTTGTAGTGGGAATTAGAGGGTTGAAGAATTCGGTATAGATATAATGAAAACTGCTGATAAATGCTTTATGACAGGTTTATCAATGAAATTTTGTTGAAAAATATATTAAATGCAATTTTTAACGATAATAATTTCAAAATATTTTTATGTCAGTTTAACATACTTGGATGTTTATAAGAGTTTAATCTTCGAAGAATGCTCAAGGGGTTAAATTTATTTTGTCATCAACGAAAACATATTTTTTTAATTTAGAAAATCAATAAATTGATGTAGGGAAACAATTCCCTAAATATAAAATTTTAGTTGTTAAGCATAACTTTATTGTAAACATTTGATTCTAAGTATGCACAAATTATCTATAGAACATGCCTGCAGGACCACATAATAAACACGAGAAAAATATGTAAAGTTCTTCCAGTAACTTATATTAGTAATTTTTGCCTTATTTACCTTTGATTAGATAATCCGTAAAATGCTAAATTACCGATTTAATTTGGTACATGATGCACCTGTTCAGTAAACGATCTGCACGACTTTAAGTTAGTAATTTAAAAATAAAAGTGGAAATTAAAGTATTTTGTCTGTTATTTTTTATGAATTATAAGTGTGATAAGTTATCGATTTTGAATGTCACTATTTTTTTTTAATTCTTTGCCTGCTAATAACAGACTTCTGTAATTACACGGGGAAAATTTTCTAAGGGAGTCTGGGGCTCAAAATTCTATTTTTTTTTTTAATTATAGAGATTTTTCTTATGAAATTTTTTTCTGAAATTTCTTTTAATATAATAAGAATATTGCATGTAAAAAAAATCTGAAAATTTTTATTTTTTTTAAAATTTAAATTGTAAAATTTTACACATATTTAATTTTTGATATAACTCAGGAAGTACTTACTCGATTTGCAAATTTTTTACACTTTTATGTAGATAAAATGTGTCATTTTAATTTGTCTTCAGAATTTCTTAAAATATTGATTAGGAATTCTATAAAAAAATTAAGTATTTTTTTTTATGTTTGAGTTTTGCATTAATTGGTATATTTTCACAATTATCACTCAAAATTAAAAATCCTGCAGACAATTTGCTGGATATATAGCATAAAATCTCTTTTAAAAATTTCATACATATATCTTGAATGAAGCATTACAATTTTGAAATGAGTTTAACCCTTATGTCAATGACCAAAATTTGCCGTTATCTCCAATGACCGGGGTATTCGGGTATCTGCTTCTATTTTAACATACGCGAGTCATAAAAACACCATTATTACATAAATTGTATCTGTCCCGCCTTTGGAGAAGAGGAATTTGACGCATTTTTAGGAATATTAACTACTTAAGGTGTCAACAATTCAAGCAAAGATCATACATTAGAAATTTGGAGAACAAACTCATATCCGTTATATGGAGCAATTATGAATGTAAACCGATTCTGGAATATTCTTCGATTTATTCAGTTTGATAAGCAGAACACGAGTAGAATGTCTTCAAATTGATAAAGCTGTAGCAATTCGTGATTTATGAACTATGATAAATCATAACCTACTGATAAAATGCATAGCTGCCAACTCTTCCGCTTTTTCAGACCACAAAAATTTAATAGAAATTTTTGCCTTTTTTGATCGGCAGATTACGGCGATTTAAGAAGGTAAAATGTACTATAAAATATTTTTGGTACAAAAAAGCGTAAGATGTTGGCAGCTATGATTTAAAATACAAACCGACGGAAAACTTATCTGTTGTCGAGCAGTTATTTCCATATCGAGGAAGAGCAAGATTCACGCAATATTTTCCGTCTAGTCCTGCTAAATATGGGATGAGTGTTGCCAGTGGGCTATTTTTTTTAAATTTAGATTTCTTGGCACCACATTTTGAAATAGTAAAATTCGCTTAATTACATATTAATTAAGGCGAAAACAAGGGGAAATTTTCCATTTCAGAAATGTGGTGCCAATCAAGAAATCTGAATTTAAAAAAAAGTATATAAATGTGTGGTGTAAATGGGTATGTAAAGCAAAAAATTATTATCCTCTCAACAGCCAACTACGCACTGAAAAAATAGGTACAGATCGTGAAATAAACTAAGGTGAAATATTTGAAAAAGACTTGGCCGCCCCATTCAAGGATTCTGAACGAAACACCATCATGGACAACAATTTTTCTTCTCTTTCTTTGGTTAAGCATTTATTATACTAGAAGCCCTCACTGGTTGGCACATTGAGAAAAGCAAACTTTAAATTCCCGAAGAAATGAGGCCATGTAAATCTCGAAAGTTTTATCTACAGAATTTGGAATTTATGATGACATTAGTGACATATGTTCCGAAAAGGAACAATGCTTTCATTCTCATGTCTACTGTGCATCATGATAAAACCATCACGGGACCGAAAGAGAAACCCGAAATGATTCAGTTTTATAATAAAACGAAATATGGAGTGGATACAAGAAATAAATTATTTGAGCAACATACAACACATAGGTGTGCAACCACATGGTCACTTGAATTAATTTTAATATTTTGTATATAGTAGCACTTCCTGCGTATATTATACATACTGCCAATAATAATATTATTAGCCGTAAAGCACACAGTTGTCACCTGTTTTTGCAAGAATAAGGTGAGAACTTGAGTCTTTCAGCAATTGAAGATAAATTGTAAAATGTACAGGCTATGATACATTTTTCACCCAAATCGGGAATTGAAAGTATACTGAAAAAATCTTTGCACAAATTTGAACCTGCCACACGTTCAGAACACAGCCCAAAGGGCTAAAAACGGGATGAAACAAGCAGAATAAAAGTAGTTGGTGTCAGATGTTCTTGTTAGAGCCTCAAAAACGGCACAGAAAAACCAGAAAATCGTGTAAACAATGTGGAAAGTCGGAACATGAGATACATTTGTACACCTATTGCTATTGCAAAGCTTGTCCACAAAGTTTCACGTAAATGAAAAATATTTTTTCCTTAAAAAATATATCTAAATTTTATTTTCAAATTAATTTCAAGTTTTATTAATCTAAATCTAAATAGTCTATCAATTTCTGTATTTTTCCACAAAACATTCGCATGGGTACCAAGGTATCTTGGTCATGAAAGGCATAAAATTATTTAATGCCCCAAAGTAGCAAAAAAAATTTCAAATTTTAAAGTGATTATACTAATGGACATTGAATACAAAAAATAATGGGTATCTAAATTCATTTTAGTTTCTTTTGATATTAACACCCTGAAATCAGGATGAAAAGAGAAAAAAGGTACCCGGCAGAGTTGCCAAGTTTTCGGCGTTTTGCACACCAGTATTATCTTAGAGAAAATGTTGTTGTTTTAACCCCTTAATTATCTCTCCTGTGAGATTCACGGGTTGTGTCTTTTATTCAGATTCTTTGAGTCGCGCCAGTTTTATAAAATAACGTAATTGGCTTTATTATGGCATCATTTTACCTGACATTAAATAAGGCGAATATTTTTTTTTTCAAAAAAGTGGAACCAATAAGCAATATGCATTTTTAAACAGTAATTTAATGCGACCGTTAAGGGGTTAAATCGCTGCCATCGAAATACTCAAGGACAGAGGACACGAGTATTGACGTCATCACTAATCGACCGACTTCTCACTAGTGTTGGAATTCACACGGAAAATTTTGAATAGCAATTTTATTTTATTTGTGGAATATCTATGATCTTATAAAATAATAATAACTATTTAGACTTACTAATGAGAATTTGGAATCCCCCAATAAAAAATCAGCCAGATGCGGCAATACCAAAGCGATATAAGTAAGCGTCCTATTTTAAATGGGAGAAATAACCACAAGATTAAAAGCGAGGTCACATCAATCAAGGTCATGCGCCACGTAGCGGATGGAGTGTGAACTACAGGTAGATACCTAACTGTTTTCTTACTCACACCACTAAAATTGTAAAGATTTTTTCACCTTGATTAATAACTCAAGTGCTTTTGATAAGGCGTGGGGTCATGTGCATATGGATGACCCTTTCGCTACGCTGTTATTTTGCAATAAATGTGGCAAACAAAATTCGTCTCAATGAGTGACTAAATATTTAGAAGATACGCACCACACTAAAAGCCCGCGTATGTGAATTATCACTCCGTCCCCAAGGTGGCGCAACTGTGTTAATTTACGCCTGATTCCAGCATTAAGTTTGTTCGCTTACTTATAACACTTTGCGGCAATACTGTAGCCTTCCGCACAGTGTTGCCAGTGAGCTACTTTTTTTAATTGAGATTTCTTGATTAGCACCACTTTTTTGAAATAGTAAAATTTGCCTTATTTAATGATATATTAATTAAGGCGAAAACAAGGGGAATTTTACCATTTCAGAAAAGTGGTGCCAATAAAGAAATCTGAATTTTAAAAAAGTAGCCCACTGGCAACACTGCTTCCGCATCTGGCTGAATTTTTATTTGGGGATTCCAAATTCTCACTAGTAAGTTTAAATAGTTATTATTGTTTTATAAGATGATAGATATTCCACAAAAAAATATGAGAAATTTGCTGTTCAAAATTATCCGGTGTGAATTCCAATACTAGTGAGAAGTCACTCCGTTAGTGTTGACGTCACAACTCGTGTCCTCTGGCCTTTAGTATTTCGATGGCAGCGGTTAAATCCACAAAATGTTCCAATTAAATAAAACATTATTTTCTGTATTAAAATACTGGTATCAGAAAAGCTGGAGACGTGGTAGCTATGTCCCTGGTACACGGTAATTGACATAAGTGTTGAAAAGTAGTTTTAGTTTTGATAAATAGCTGAATTACAATAGATTCCTCATTTTTGTTAAGATTATATCTCGATAGTATAAATTGCCTTCCTTAATCAGAAAAACATCTACGGAAAAAGTTTTAACAAAAACAATTTAACAGTTGGATGGTATCATGTTACGTAAAGAAAACAGTAAACACATAATAAGAGAAGTAGTTACACATATAATGGAAAATTGAAAAAAAAAAAAAAAAAAAGGAAATGAGTTTTAATCAAAATAACAAAAACAAAAAGCTTTTTCTGACGTGGAATTTATGCGTTAGCCATATTACCATAACAATTCACAGAATATTATCCAGTTAATATTATTTTTACGAATGGCTTTAATATCCTTCAACCTAGATCAGGAGAATAGAACTGTTGTTCGCGCGATAATGCAATTTTTTAAGCCTTAAATGCGCGATTTTTTATTTTGTTTCGAAAAAGTTATATATGATTCTCTGAAAGGTTTATTGCACAGGAAAAATAATGCAAAAAAGTCAGAGATGCATTTTTCATATAATACGTCAAACTATTCTTCTGTTGCACATCTGCAATACAAGTAAAAACTACTGTCGTGCGGCTGTTTTACGCTAAAATATTGCAAATTAGAAAAATTTTTATTAAGTATGTCTCCAAATATCTTACTTTTTATTATTATTTATATTATAAATATTAATCTTTAAGCCTTTAATTACCATGATAGAATACGTTCTAGAAATTACATAGTTCAGAGAATCTCACTTGACACCATAAAGTTTCAATGGTTAATTTCGCTTTATTTATAAACGGAATGTCTGTTATTAATTAAAGCAAATATTGCTATTTTAATTTTCTGGTGTGAATTAGGTATATACGAATAAAAAAAAATCTATTCAGTTCAAGAAACTGTTCTTTACCTATATGCAAAGCTGCGCACTAAAGGGTTAAGAATAAAACATACATTATTCAAACCCAGGTATTCTACGATTAAAAAAAGTACTAAGAGTAATTTTAAAAACTAGTGGTATATTGGTATCTTTTCAGGAACAATTTATCAACCCTGACAAAGAAGAATGCGTTTAAACTAGTAACATTCATTGTTGAAAAATTTACAAATTTTAAAGTTCAATTTTCTGTTTTAAAAATTTATAAAGATTTATTAATTAAATTTGCATAATGATTTGATAATTAATTATGAGAGAGAACTAAAGACTATTTTTATTTTCAGACCTACAACAATTTACAAAAATAATTCATTGTGGTAGATTATTCTTGAGAATGCACTAGTGAAAACGTAAGACTCACATTATTGTTCAAAAATTTGTACATATCATGAAACTTTGGATAAAGAGGAATTGACATAGCTTCAAAATGGCTATGCTTCATCTGTAACCAGTGTTGCAGGGGTTTAATAACGCCGGACAATCTTCCACCACTAAATTTGAATAGGCATTTTCTCCTTTTTTAAATGCTATATTCATGTAGAATCTCAGCCATAAGAATGGCAAAATCGATATTCATTTTTACTGGTAGAAATTTACTCCAGCGGTAGTCACACTCTCCGTTTCCCACATACTGTGACAACCTAAACAAACTTTGTGGTTTGTTTTCCAACAAACTTCTGACAGTGTTAGCGAAAAAAATTGCAATATCTGGCCTAATTTCACCAGTAAAAAGAATATTTTTTTTAGTATATTCGTTAGATAAATTTTACATAAATAAGGCGGTAAATCAGGAGAAATTTTCTATTTTTTACTGGTAAAAGTTTGTTCCGGCGGTAATATGAAACTGTTGATTCGATGTAAAAAAAAGCGGCCGCCATATTTTTAATTACCTCCTCAGTTACTTCACTCTTAACTGGTAGACGTTGCCAGTGGGGTACATTTTTTAATTAATATTTCTTGAATGGCACTACTTTTTTGAAATGGTAAAATTCCCTTTTCTTTTGCCTCAATGTCATTAAATAAGGCGAATTTTACACTTTCAAAGAAAGTGGTGAGAGTCAAGGAATCTGAATTTTAAAAAATATGTCATTAAATAAGGCGACTTTTACATTTTCAAAAAAGTGATGAGAATCAAGAAATCTGAATTTTAAAAAAGTAGCCCGCTGGAAACGTTGGACACTACACTATATATCCCCTCCTCCTTACTCATAACTGCATTATATTTATACGTCTGGAACCGTTATCAATCACTGTAAATCATAGTTTTATTACATATCTTGTTAGCGGTATGCCGTAGCTGACAATATTTACCCTTTTTTGATAAAAATATCTTTCAGTGGTAATTTTTGTCTCATTTGATGGTCGAAATTCTGAAAAAAGTACGGAAAAAATTTCTCTGAAAATATAGTAGTAATAAAAAAGCGTAATAATTGGCAATTATGTCAATATCTAGAAGAAGGAGAGAAAGTTGACCACCACAAATTTTGAAGATAAATTTTCAATTTATTTAATCGCAGAAACTTTTCTAAAATTGTTGAATCATAGTGCGCCCAATAGATGGAATTTAAAGGGAATCAGGCACCGGTATTCATCATAAGAATATTTCTATTCATTTTTCAAAACCGAGAATTCTTAAGAAATTCGTCTGTTCATAGAATTTGTAAAAATGTTCTGCATTTTTATGAGGTGAAATATTCTGTTTAAAAATTCCTGTAGATCTGTACGCAACCTGCGTATCCATAGTACCCCCTCCACCAATCTGTCTAATGGAGTTGTGAATAAAGGGGAGGAGACATATAGTGACCAGACATATAGTCTACCAGATGCGAGTGAAATAACTGAGGTGGTTCTCAGAATATGGCGGCTGATTTTTATACGTTGGATAAAAAGTTTCTGATAAACGCCGAAGCAAACTTCCACCATTAAATTTTGAATAGAATATTTTGCTTTGATTTAGCAGCTTTTTCATGAAAAGATTCTCTCATGAATATGGTTAAAATTTCTATTTGTTTTTAATGGTAGCATTTCGCACAGGTATTATGATAATTTTCACTGACACTGACAAGAGATTGTATCCGTTGTCACAAATGGCGGAAACGGAGGGTCTGACTGCGGCCGAAGTCAACATCCACCAGTAAAAAAGGATATGCTGTCTTTGCCATTATTTATGACTGAAATTTTGTGTTAAAAAGGTGTTTAATTAACGAGAAAATTTCTATTTAAATTTAGTGGCGGAAGTTTAATCTAGGGGTAATCAACCCCTGCGATAGCGGTTACATTTGAAGCTTCACTATTTTAAGTACATGTCAGTTCCTCTTTATTAACAGTTCTATGATCTGTCTACAAAATTGCATTCACACGTAAACTTTTGCCTTTGTAAAAATGATTTTACTATTTTCCGTAAAGTACTCATTGCAGAAATTTTGCTATTGTATTTTGCAAATATTACACAAACGAGACGTCACATCGTCGGTACCATAGCAAACTATTCAATTTGAAAAAAGAGGGCTACTTTTTTAAAATTCCGATTTCTTGATTGGCACCACTTTTCTGAAATGGTAAAATTCCTCTTGTTTTCGCCTTAATTAATATATATATATATATAATTAACCCTCCGTCTACCAGACGGGTCCATTGGACCCGACAGGTACATACAAAATATTCATTCAAACCAGAAATTTCTTTAAAATAAACTAAGTATATAAACCAGACAAAAATAAGGTAAATAAATAAGTTAAATAGTTTTAAATAAAAATTCTGGTGTAGAACGTTTTATTAAAACTTGAATAAAATTCCCGGTACATCTAGGGTTAAATAAAGTTAAACAAGGCGAAATTTACTATTTATAAAAAGTGGTGCCGATCAAGAAATCTGAATTTAAAAAAAGTAGACCGCTGTTTTCACATTGGATAGTTTGACATGGTACCGACGACATGGTCATGTTGTTTAGAAACTCTTAGCCTTTCTTCTCTGCTGATAAAATTTTCTGTGATAGTAAGCAGTTTCTCATTAGGTGTGAAAGAAATAGTATCGAAATTTAAATCTAATCATAGAGAGTTAGATAGATTGAAATGCCAAATTTTGGTTTGCAGAGTTTGAAACAGCCACCTGAGTAAGAATTAGTAATTTGACCCTTTCAGGAGTAATGCACAATCTCAAAATGCTGAAATGTGTGAATCCTACCCCAATTGACGAAAAAAAATATTTTAAAATAAGCAAAAGCTTTTGTTTACGTACTTAATAAATTGAAAATTTTCATTAAAATATCCTGGTGCCAATGTGACATTTAGGGATTAAAATTAAGTGCCCCAAAAATAAACCACAGCCTTTGAAAGGGTTAACCATAGATGCCAACATCTCTTAACCCATTGAGGGGCAAGTGATTGTGTTCCTGTAATGTTGAGCTCACACCGGAATCTTTGAAAAATTCTATTTCAAAATAAGAAAAAGCAGTTTTATGGCCTTTTTCCACCAAAGTTAGAAAAGTAAAATTTAATAAAATTTTTCTGGTGTAAAACTTCATTAATCGTAGGTGGTATATAATATATACCGGCGCCCCTCAAGGAGTTAACCCTTTCCGACGCAGTGATTCCGTTACGGGACCATCTAATTTTAATTACAAAATTACTGAAGGCACAAAAAATATTTTAATAAAATTTTGCTTTTGTAATGAAAGTTTAGAACAAGTTTTTAATTTAAAAAAAAGTTCGTTTCTAAAATCTGGTGTGAAACAATCATTTCATCAATTTACGAACAGATATTTTCTGTGCCGGGGAGTGTTAATTATTCCGGAGTCTCATCAAAGAAGAACATGTTTTCAACCGGAAATTACAATTAATCCAAAATTCCAAAATGAAATCTAAAATGTACCTTATAGAAAGAAAACGCATTTCTTTATATTTATTTTCCGTTTTGAAACATGCTTGTCTTGGACCAGACTCCGGAATAATTAAGAGATGTTTGCATCTATGAGTTAACCCTTTCCTGCGCGAAGTAATTCTGTTTATAAAATGATGAAATGGTGGACTGACACCGAACAACGAAATTATTTAAAAATAAAAACTTTCTTATTTTCCTGTACTTTATAAATGAAAAATTTGAATTAAATATTCTAGGTGCCAGTACTCTTAAAATGAGGTGTCCTTTATTGTGTACACCGACCCCTTGGGTACGAGCGTCAAGTATACGTGCCGCATAAAGCACTCAGAATACTTGATTATTCCCACCAGTTATTTTTTATTGTAAATTTTGACTTATTTAACCAGGGCATTTTCCCGCTTAGATCAGGCAAATTTTCTGTTTTGAAAAACCGGTGATAAAAGATTAAAAATTCTGTAAAAGAAGGTAGAAGAGGTTAGGCACCGAAATTGGTTAGAATATGAAAAGTTTAGATCCGAAAAGAGTAAGCTTAACCCTTTAAGCGTCCGGCCTATGTCTTATTTTATGTTTAATGATTCATAAAATAATACCTATGAAAACTATTTGCATGGGGATTTGTTTATGATTACCTTACATATTTAAATATGTTATACACAGCAAAAAATAACATTAATGTCAGTTTTGTATTAAATCAGTCCTTGATTTCAAAGATTACGTGATGGAAAAATTCGCTTATGACGCTTAAAGGGTTAAAGTGTTCTTCAATTTGATAAAATAACTCGTAAAAATAGCGTTTCAGAGAATGCGAATTGCTTAGGAATCAAGTTTGCACGTTAGTGAATGATAACTCAAATAAAAGTGGGGGTATATTTACTAATTTTACTAAGAGTGCTATTCATGTTATTTAATCTCGGAATTTAAAATGCGAATATAACTATACATTATTATAGTTTTTTCAAATATCTTGAAATAGAATCACTACTGCAATTAGAAAAAATCACGTACTTATTTTTAATAAATATTTTAATGAGTATCTTTAATAAGTATGATTTTAATAGTAAGGTAATACATAATCACCAGAAATTTTTTTATCATACGTAACAAAAAATGTTGTCAAATGTGGCGAATTGGTGGTAATTTTAATTCTACGCACTGCCGATCAAGAAAGCGTTGTGTCGTTACTAAGGGCATGGCGTAGTTATTTGAGAAGCATAATTTTATCATTTTTTCTTTTTAAAATGCTGGTGTTTATCAACCTGTTTGAGATTTAAGATTTAGTGATAATAAATTATTTATTGGACACCTCAATTCTCATTTCCGTGATATTCACGTGCTGTATCTTTTACACAGATTGTTTGATTCCCACCAGTTTTATAAAATAGTGTAATTGGCTTTATTATTATATCATTTTACTTGTAATTAAATAAAGTGAATATTTATCTTCAGAAAAGTGGCGCCAATGAGCATTTTGAATTTCTATACCGTAATTTAATGCGTCCTTTAAGGTTTTAAGATGAAAAAGAAGTGAACTTGGGCAGTTTTCTGATTGTTGTAAGGAGCATTGCAGATAACTTTTACCATGTTGAACTACCACAAAAATTTAAAAGATCATTTTAACTTAATTACTCGCAAAATTTGGCAATAAAAATTAAATTTTACAAATAACTGTTAGTGTAGGGATGTCAAAGGTGAATATTATTTTATTCTAACTGGCAACACTTTTTCAAAACAAAAATCGTTAACATACACTTTGACAACATTTGCAAGAGAATTATACTTAAAAATTTATTTTAGAAAAATATTTTTACGAAAATAATACAAAAATAGTCGTCTGTGGCAGCCTTGTTAGTGGTAATTAAAAATTGAAAACTTCTATGAAATAGCTGCAATTGTTAATATATATGACCCATGTGGAAGTCTCGACGAAGTACCTTTAACACTAGAACCACCGGAAATTTTACTCAAGTGTTATGAAACTCTTTTATACCAGAATTTTCTTTAAAACTATTTAACTTATATATTTAACTTATCTCTCCGTGGTACATTTTTTAACTTATTTTAGAAAAAAATTCCTTGTACGAATCGCAATATTTTCCTTTTTTACCGGTCAAAATGACCCCTACGTTGGTTCTAGTGTTAACCCACTACTGCCCATGGTAGCATATTTGCTACCATCAGATTTCACGATTTACTGGATTTTTTTATTCAGGTATTCCGTATTCACACCAGAAAATTAAAATAGGAATTTAAGATAGAAATTTTTAATTTGATATATAGCAGACATTTAGTTATCAACTAAACCGAGAGTTGCTATTAGATTTTCTGGTATGAATTCCAATTTTCTAAATTACGCAATTTCTGGAACGCATTTTACCCTGGAAATTAGAGTGTTAATTCACACAAGAAAGAACTTTTTGAATGAGAGGTAGTTTAAAGCATATCACACGTTATTTCTAATAGAATGGTTGCATGTTATAATTAAAAACCATACTAAATATGTTTCAAATGCCCAAACATCACTCATTCAATCATATTTAACCTTCCGACACTATGGGAATTTTACCCAACCTTAATAAAAATATTTTACGACAGAACTTTTATTTAAAACTATTTAACAATTCTTTTAAACGTAGTGCTCTGCGGCTTTTATTTTAATCATTTCAGGGGCAAGCAATTGTGTTTTTGTAATGTCGAATGCACATCGGAATCTTCCAAAAAATATCTTGCAAAAGTAGAAAAAGCAATTTTACGTCTTTTTTCCACCAAAGGTAGAAAAGTAAAATTTAATAATTTTTTTTTCTGGTGCAAATATTCATTAATCGGAGGTGGGATATAATATATCCCACCGCCCCTCAAGGGGTTAACCACTTAAGTGATTCTTTTTTTATATACAATAAATTGAAAATATCGGATAAACACAACTTTTTTAAACTAAAATATTCGTCATATTTAGTCTAAAAAAATTTATCTGAGCAATATGTAAACAATATGTTAACAATAGAAGTTTCAAATTTTAACCACGCATAATTCTTAAACTAATTTGGGTATTTACTTTTGGAATCAATAGCTGAATGACTTGCGATAGAGTTAGTACGGGTTTATCCTTTTTTTCACGACTGTGTATTATATTTTATTATTCAAATAACTGGATAGCCTACAGCGCTGCTACTTAAAAAAACACATTTATTTTTTTTAATTAGACAAATGAATCCAACCAATTATTAATCTAACCTAATAATTATTCCAACGTCTCTAGAGGCCTTGACAATATTTTTTTCAAGTAAAGTAGTCAAGACAACAACATTAACAAACTAATGATTAAAGAACACACTTAAATTAATGTTTGATTTTATTTATTTATTAAAGGTGCGTATATCTTTAGACAGACTTGAACACAATTAATAAAATAATCTTCTTGGGTTACTGTATTAATCGTGTTCATGTATTTCTTAATATATATATATGTACCTTTAAAAAACTAATGATTATTAGTCGTAATATAATTCTACTTTACATATTATGCATATCTGCAAGTCACTCTAGGGTTAGAAATATGCATAGAATTGTTCAATAAAAAACGGAAAATATCTATCGTATTTTATATTTATTATAACAGATTGTTATCTTCATTTTTATATTTAGTGCTGAAATAGAAGCCCTGTTGTAATAAAGGATTTTTTCTCCATTAATAAAGGTTTTTTTTTTACCCATTATTTATTATTAGATTCAAAATATTCTTTACATACTTAGACGTTTACATAATTGATTGTACTATATCCGCCAGACGGGTAATTTTGTAAAAAAGAAAAAAAACTGCTCTTTTGCTTTCATACCATAAATTTGGAGTTTGTTTAATACAGAAACGAAAGATTTTAATGTAATATGATTTTTTTTCCTTTCAGAAATATGAAATTATTATGAGTTTATGGATGTATATGCAGCATAAAAAATTCCATATTAATGAGACTCGTTAATTATGGTTTTCTTTATAAAGAAATGGTATATGTGGCAAAAAAATGAATTATTATTAAATAAATGTTATCGGATTTCTTGTACATATTGGTTTAATGTAAAAATATTTATTTAAAAAAATAACATACAGTATCTCAAGCTGGGTGTAAAATAACTACAAGTTGAAAATATAAAAATATAGAAATATGACTATTTCAAGCATTTATTCTTAGACCGATTGCTGAAAAAAAAATGTGCGTTTTCGAAAATGTTTTTAAAATACATTAGCATATTTCACGTTACATGAATAATTACATTTAGCACATGATATTTTTTTATTTATCTAAACAGAAATCATTTAAAGATTTATAATAATATTACCATCAGTAAAGAAAATTTAACAAAATAAATTATTCATTTATGATAAACTGTAAGCGAAATATAATAATTTATATGTTTAAGCCTTTAAAGGAAATTCTTAGTTTTAAAATTTATTATGTCGTTGCGCTCCGGCGTCTCTTACAAAAATGTTATTCGATCGGCACCACATTTTTAAAAGAAGTTTCCTTCAAGTACACAGTTTCGAAAATCCTCTGATTAAATAAGGTAAATTTTATTTTCCTTTATTCCTGGTGCCAAAAACAAATTTTGCAGTCGAAGATGATGTTTCCGCAGCAGTGTTGCCAGTGGGCTACTTTTTTTTAAAATTGAGATTTCTTGTTTGGCACCACTTTTTTGAAATAGTAAAATTCGCCTTATTTAATGGCATATTAATTAAGGCGAAAACAAGAGGAATTTTACCATTTCAGATAAGTTGTGCCAATCAAGAAATCTCAATTTAAAAAAAGTAGCCCACTGGCAACACTGCTGCGGAAACATCATCTTCGATTGCAAAATTTGTTTTTGGCACCAGGAATAAAGGAAAATAAAATTTACCTTATTTAATCAGAGGATTTTCGAAACTTGTGTACTTGAAGGAAACTTCTTTTAAAAACGTGGTGCCGATCGAATAAAATTTTTGTAAGAGACGCCGGAGCGCAACGACTTAATAAATTTTAAAACAAAGAATTTCCTTTAACGTTTTAAACATATAAATTACTATACACTGCTCAAAACAATTAAAGGATATTTGAAGTTTTATATAAAATAAAGATATAAACGAAATTTTTTTTGCCGAAAATAGAAGAAGAGAATCACAAATGCGAATTTTTCTGGTTTTCAAACTGTGGAGTATGCAAATTTTGAGTTCGACGTCAAAAACGTCGCTTCAGCGGCAGTGAATGAAATTTGGCTTTCAACTGGATAAAAGAGAATGAAGACAAGGATGATCGGCATTCAGTGATTGCTTTGTTTCGATGAGTACGATGTCTCAGCGAAGTCATTTGACAGATTCAGAAGCTTTGAGAATTGTTGGTAGGTTAGAAGGGGGCCAAACTGAAGCCGAAGTAGCGCAAGCCATTGGAGTGTCACAAAGTGTCATTTCCAGGATCTGGAACCGTTTTTTGGAGAGTGGATGTGCAGGCCGAAGACCAGGGCAAGGTCGTAGACGGGCAACAACGCCCAATGAAGATCGGTATTTAGCGTTAACAGCTCGGAGACACCGAACCATGAACGCTACTGTTCTCCAACAACACCTTCGCTCGGCTACAGGCACCACGATTTCAAGTCAGACTGTCCGAAACCGGCTCCATGCTGTAGGTCTGTATGCTCGCTGACCGATGGTATGTGTTAGATTAACATCAAGGCATCGTCTCGACCGCAGGGAGTGGGCAACCGAGCATGTCAACTGGAGGAGAAATGAATGGAGCAATATTCTGTTTTCTGACGAGTCCCGTTTTTCTGTACATTCGGATAATAGGCGTATTTTCATCTGGAGGGACCGTGGCAGTAGGAATAATCTTGCGTTCGTGCACGAAAGTGTCAGATTTGGCGGTGGAGGAGTGTTGGTGTATGGTGGCATCTCCATTGACGGGCGCACTGACCTCTACATCATTCGAGATGGAGCTCTGACTGGTCGCCGATATAGGGATGAGATCCTCAGACCTATTGTATTCCCTTACGCTGCAGCAATCGGAGATAACTTCATTTTAATGGACGATAACTGCAGGCCACATCGTGCAAACCTGGTGGAGGATTTCCTTTTCGAGGAAGGAATCGTTCGAATGGAATGGCCAGCGTGTTCTCCAGACATGAATCCAATCGAGCACGTTTGGGACGCTCTAGGAAGACGAGTTTCTGGCCGCCAACAACCCCCACAAACTCTCCAAGAACTGGAAAGAGCTCTTCTGGAAGAGTGGGGCAGAATACCCCAACTCGTCATTAATAGCCTCATTGAGTCCATGCCTCAAAGGTGTTCAACGTTGCTGGCCGCCCGTGGAAACCATACCCCCTACTGAAAATGATTTTCTTTGAAGAAAACACCTTTTCTTATTCTTTTTTTCTCATATGCACAAATTGTGTTTTTTTCCTTTAGTACACAAATGCGCAATAAAATGCATTTTTTTCTGCCAAACATGTGTAATTTATTCTCATATAACCTACTATGTCTGTCGACCATGTATCAATCAGCTAAACAGTTTACCAGATACAAAATCCACCTAAAACTGCAGTATCCTTTAATTGTTTTGAGCAGTGTATTTCGCTTACAGTTTATCATAAATAAATAATTTATTTTGTTAAATTTTCTTTACTGATGGTAATATTATTATAAATCATTAAATTAAATGATTTCTTGATTGGCACCACTTTTTTGAAATAGTAAAATTCGCTTTATTTAATGGCATATTAATTAAGGCGAAAACAAGAGGAATTTTACCATTTCAGAAAAGTTGTGCCAATCAAGAAATCTCAATTTAAAAAAAAGTAGCCCACTGGCAACATTGTTCCGCAGCGGAGCCAACGGACTAGTAAAGATTAACACTATAAATGAAGCAAACTGTGTTGCCAAATCTTGCAGTTTCTTTATTCAGAAATTTCGTGTTCACACTAGCAAACTTTTAATATTAATTTTCCTTTATTTTATTCACAAAATATAGATTTTTATAATAACGAAAAATAACTATTCAAACTTTCAAGGGAGAATTTAGAATTTCTTAACGATAGTTTTTAACATGACGCATTAATGCGTCAGCGGCCCGTATAGTGTTGCTACAAGAGCTCAAATCCCATACCCCTCTTTTCTACGATACGCTAAGTACCGTTAACCCCCTCAAGGGCGGTGTTCAAACAACGTGAAGCGCTAACTTCAATTCCATAACTGACAATCGGTGCCGAGAATAATTTTAAAAGCATTTTGCTTTTACATTGAAAGTTTAGAAAGGTAGGGTTTTCTTTTCTAAGAAATTCGTTTATAAATTTTGGTATGAATCAATTATTTTCACATTTTGCTAACAGAAATTTTTTGCCGATGAAACGGTTAATGTATTCTTAACCCTGAAATGCCCAGGGTGGATTGCGTTCCAGAATCTGCGTAATTCGGTGAACCAGAATTCATACCAGAAAATCTAAATTATAAATTTCGGTTATTTTAATAACGAAATGTCTATTAATAAATAAATAAAAAAATTCCATTTTTAATTTCTTGTGTGAATACGGAATATGTGAATTAAAAAAATCCACTGAATTGGAAACAGTGATGGTATCATAAATGATACCATGAGCATTTAAGGTTTAATCTAGGACTTTCATGGTTTTCTTTTTGAATCATTTGAAGTGGACCATTTCAAAAATAATAGTAGATGATTTAGAAACATAAAAAAATAGCTTAAGCGAATTAAAGCGCAGAAACACAGTTCGCAGTAAACACCCAACGATTTTAATCCACGGAAACCGGAAAACTAGGCTTATGCGCTACCCCAAAAATGGTAAAAAACGTAGTCACCGCTTTTCGAAATAGAAATTTTCGGCCTATTTAACAATAGATTAAACATTCTGAAAAATAAGGCGAATTATACTATTTTTAAAAAGTGGTGACAGTCAAATAATCTGAATTAAAAAAGTCCCCAATCTGGCAACACTGGTTGTATACGAGTGATCTTACATATGTCTAAAAATTTCCACCTACTACAGATGTCATTTTTTGCGTCAGCGCATAAACCCGGTTAAGCAATTGAGATAGTCGACTGTGAAATATTCAACCTGTGTATGAAAAAGGTGTCCCGCGTAATTCGGAGCTCCAAATGCTCTGAATATCAATATTTTAAAGTAATTTTCTTCACCTTATTTAATGGCAAGATTATCTGTGCCGATTAAAGATGACGAAATAAAGCGTAAAAAATCAGTGGTGTTTAGAGCATTTGGAGCCCTATGCATGAAAAAGTATTAAATATTGCATAATCATATCAGAGTTTCGGGTTTCGCCTATGACATGCGTCAATGTCTACAAAATATGCCACTTCGTCAGAATGTCGTCTGTAGCATGTCAAATTATCCAATATGAAAACAGTGTTGCCAGTAGGTTATATATTTAAAATAAAGATTTCTTGATTGGCAACACTTTTTTGAAATGGTAAAATTCGCCTCATTTAATGACATATTAAAAAAAGCCGAAAACAATATGACCTTTATCATTTCAGAAAAGTTATGACAATCAAGAAACCTGAATTTAACAAAAAGTAGCCGACTGGCAACACTGTTTTCATATTGGATATTTTGACATAGTAACGACGATGTGCATCATATTTATATATTTTGTATTTAAGAAAAAATATTTTAGTCAGAAATTTTTTTTGATAGATAGTACCTTACTAGTTTGTGGCCAGATATTAGTTTCATTTATTATGCGAAACTTCCATTCGAAGCATGTTAATTAACATAGGTCGCACAAAAAGACACGGCTATGTTGGGGACGTGGAAAAGAGAGTGAAATAATATTTACACGCATAATTTGAAATGCAGTAACAAGTATCTGTCCTCAAACATTGTTAGAAATAATGAATAAATCGTTCTGCGGAAATTAAATTATGTCTTCGGAATAATAAGTTAATTTTTTGTATCATGAATATTGGAAACATTTATAGAATAACTCGAGTTTTTTTCGGTTTGAAATTCATTTCATGAGATGACAAAATAAATAATTTATTCAGGTATCAACATTTTTAAATTTCAAACGTAAAAAATAAACTGCGAAATTAAGCACACAGAATTTTCTTTAAAATGATTAGCATCTTCCACTTTTCTCTTTCTTATAACGAAAAGCCCCATTTTATAGAATTGAATGTCCTATTTTACATTGAAAAATTTAATTTATGAAATGCCATTTTATTGTTCTAGTGGTGAGATAGAAAATATTCTCGCAAAAATTGTTATTCCTGGAATTGAGATTGACTTTTTTCGCACAAATGAAGCTAATTTTCTTTGGAGAAAATACTTTATTTCGGATAAAGGAAACTACAAACATTCTTTATGTTTCTCTTATTGAAATTCGAATCTAATATATATACCGGATGCGCTAAAAGTTCGTTTAAACTTTAAAAACTCATAAAAAAGGAAGAAATTTTGATAAAGGAGTGCGGTTTACATGAAAGGGGCTGTCCTGTTCATTGTGTTTCGAGTCGTCAGTGCCCTCTACATGTGACTTTTTAATTTTTTTTTTTTTTTTTGCTAAAAATATTCCGATTACCTTGTGAGCACTTTCTTACAAACCGCACTCCTTCATCATAATTTCTTCCGTTTTTTATGAATTTTTAAAGTTTTATCGAACTTTTGGCTCACTAAGTATATATATATATATATATATATATATATATATATATGTATATATATATAAGGTGGTTTTATAATTATTGGTGTATAGTCTATCGTGTACATAACGGAATTCCATTTTTAGCTTATTGCTCGATTCCATTACAGAAATCGACTATGTTTTTTGCTTATATATGTATTTTATGTACCCTTGAAAAAGTGAAATACTATATAAGCTTCAGGCTTCATTCATCCATTTAATCTATTGTTTGTTTATGATACGTCTTTTTGTGTCTCAACATTATTTAGCTGGTTATTTGTATCGTTAGTCTTTAATAGGATTATTACGATTATCAAAATTTGGTGGTTTTTCATATGTTTATATGGATTTATCGTCCGCAATATGCTAGTGAATTAGTGATATTGTGCTTGATTCTGTATTACTAGTTAAAGGTTCCATCTTTATTTCGGATAATGTCAGTGTCATGAATTGTAGCTGAATTTATTATTTAAGTTTAGTAATAGGAAATCGATGATGATTTGTAATTATATACAGGGTTCGTACGCTTCAAGGACTTTCAAGCACCTGTTACCAGAATTTTCGTAAAATAATATTTGGCTTATTTAATAATAATAATAATAATAAAAAATCTGTATTCAGACATGGCGGATAATACTTTACGAAATTTCTGGTAATAAAAGACTTAAAATCCACTGATGCGTACGAACCCTCATATAATGGTTATATATATATACAGGGTGTTCCGTTAAAGGGGTCCAATATTAATAGGGGTAATAGAGGAGATCACATGGAGCATAAATCAGTATATAAAGCCTGGTCGGATCTCAATAGTTTTCAAGTTACAGCAAATAGAATGAAAATTCGGAAAATTGTAAAAGAACCCTCATTGCTAAACTATCGATAATGCTACATAAAAACGAAGCACATATTTAGAAAGAGCAGAAAAAAACCTACAAAATAACATCAATTGTATTAAAATAGCAATATTTATTGACGAGTTACAAGCCCTGAAACAGTGAAAAAAGTACGAAATCCAATATACATCAAAATAGTTAATCGTTAATTCCAAAAAGACAACTCTAGCTACAACAAGGAAAATGTAGTAAAATTCGGTCCATTCCGAAAACTTTTGAAAAAGCTTACAATGAACCATATCGGTTTAATTGTGTGAGAGAAATTAATCAGTTTCTTAGTTACAACTCCGCTTTCTTTGACACTAGCAAAGGTTAAACTCCGCCCATCACGATTAGAAACACCGCCTTTTTAATTACTCTCAACTATACATTTTCGATCATGCTTCTTCTGAAATGCAACATTTTTAATTATTCAAGAGTTGAATGAACCAAAATAATTTTACAATAATAGTCTACATTTTAAAGTGGTCTTTTATTGATATAAAGCTTAAGTTAAATTCTTTAAAATTAAACTGGTGGTGAAAATTCGGAAATAATTAAAAATATTGCGATTTGTAACTATGCAAGAAGTTTCAGTACATGTTTTACATGGACAATTATTGTATGTATATGTGCATCATAATTTATGATAGGAAATAATAATAACAAATAGCATAATAATTTTATTAATTATAAATTTAAAAAAGACACTAAATTTTAAATTAATTCATACAAACTTTAATTTACAATTTGAGTACACCACAGTCTGTCACTTACAAAATACTGTGCCAAAAAGTGTTGAAAATAAAAGAAAAATGACAAATAAAGAATTACATTCCACGTACTTTATGACATATGTGAAGCATAGTCTTCTGGCCTGCGCTGCACAGTTCAATGTCGGAAGGCAGACGAACGGACATTATTATAATAGGTGTTCGAGCCATAGGTGACAAGGCGAGAGCTGCACAATATGTCATTCACTTGACCAGACTGAATAATGAAAGGGTATCGATAGAGGTTGATCAGAAATGTATAATTGAAAGATATTAAAACGGGGTGTTTACAATCGTCATGGGCGGAGTTTCGCCCTTTCCGAGCGTGCAACAGTACAGAGTTGTAACTAGGGAACTGCTTGATTTCTCCCATACAATTAAACTGATATGGTTTATTGTCAGCTTCTTCGAAAGCTTTCGGAATGGACCAAATTTTATAACATTTTCCTTGATGTAGGTAGAGTTGCATTTTTGGAATTAACGATTAACTATTTTGCTAAATATTTGATTTTGTATTTTTTCACTGTTTCAGAGCTTGTAACTCGCCATTAATTCTCAATATTCTAAAACAACTTATGTCATTTCGTAGGATTTTTTCTGCTCTTTCTAAATATGTGCTTCGTTTTTATGTAGCATTATCGATAGTTTAGCAATGAGGGTTTTTTTTACAAATTTCCGATTTTTCATTCTATTTGCTGTAACTTGAAAATTATTGAGATCCGGCCAGGCATTATATACTGATTTATGCTCCGTGTGATCTCCTCTATTACCCCTATTAATATTGGACCCCTTTAACGGAACACCCTGTATATATATATATATATATATATATATATATATATATATATATCAGTGGCGTGGCGTCCGGTCATCGCTGGATGCGGCGATGACCAAGCAATATTTTAAAACTCTTAATAAGCTTTTAAAACTCTACGATCCAGTTTTAGCAGAACATTTGGAGTTCATGTATAAGTGAAGGTAAGATTTAAAGTTTCTTTTTTGAACATTCAACCATTGAATTTTAGAGTTAATAATTTTTCACCACAAACTTAAATAATTGCGATGACCACCGAAAATTTTCACGCCACGCCACTGATATATATATATATATATATAATCTACACAAAAATTATCTTATCTTTATTATAATAATTTTTTTACAAATCGGAAATTTGTAAAAAAACCCTCATTGCTAAACTATCGATAATGCTACATAAAAACGAAGCACATATTTAAAAAGAGCAAAAAAAAATCCTACGAAATGACATAAGTTGTTTTAGAATATTGAGAATTAATGGCGAGTTACAAGCTCTGAAACAGTGAAAAAATACAAAATCAAATATTTAGCAAAATAGTTAATCGTTAATTCCAAAAATGCAACTCTACCTACATCAAGGAAAATGTTATAAAATTTGGTCCATTCCGAAAGCTTTCGAAGAAGCTGACAATAAACCATATCAGTTTAATTGTATGGGAGAAATCAAGCAGTTCCCTAGTTACAACTCTGTACTGTTGCACGCTCGGAAAGGGCGAAACTCCGCCCATGACGATTGTAAACATCCCGTTTTAATATCTTTCAATTATACATTTCTGATCAACCTCTATCAATATCCTTTCATTATTCAGTCTGGTCAAGTGAGTGACATATTGTGCAGCTCTCGCCTTGTCTTAAAGCAAACTCCGTGACTGCTGCGTTTCCTCCATGAACTTTCAGGATGATGAAGAAGGAGTATTTTTTATGCAAATTTTCTATGTGCATAGGAAGAAAAGTGTAATAAAACAGCAGTCATCAGTGGGCGTTATGTTAAAGGGAGGCTGTTGTAAGTGGGATTGTAGTAAGTTGATGTATAATAATTATGCCGGAATACTCTAACGAAAAATATGCGGACATGCATCTGATGTACGGGCAAGCTCATGGAAATGCATGTCTAGCACAGCGCATGTACCGTGAGCAATTTCCAAGGAGACGTTGCCCAAGTTCGAAACTCTTCATAAAAAATCGATAGACGATTACGGGAGACTGGATCGTTTAATACAGCAAGCATTGATGCAGGGAAACCTCGACATGTACGAACACCTGCAATGGAAGAAGATGTACTGAATATTTTTAAAGATAACCCCTCCACGAGTACACGAGCTGCTGCATCTGAAGTCGGTGTTTCTCACCAAAGTGTGTGGCGTGTTCTGCGTGCAGAAAACATGCACCCCTTTCATGTGCAGCGGGTACAACTGTTATCAGTAACAGATTGTGCTCAGCGGACAGAATTCGTACGCTGGTTGCTTAATGTAACAGAAAATAATCCACAATTTCTGGAAAATATTTTATTTACTGATGAAGCAACATTTACGAGAGAGGGCGTGGTAAACACGCACAATATGCACACATGGTCATATACAAATCCGCACACTGTTTTCCCGTCGAGCGCACAACAAATGTTCAGTGTGAACATATGGGCAGGTGTCCTCGGCGATTATCTCATAGGACCATATTTACTCCCAGATGTACTCAATGGCAGTACGTACTTGGTTTTCCTACGGGATATCTTACCGCAGTTACTGCAAAATGTGCCAGCAACATTGCGCCACAATATGTGGTTTATGCACGATGGCGCACCGGCACATTTTTTCATAGGTGTTCGCAATCACCTCAATTCAACATATTCCTCAATTATGCTCCATGTGATCTCCTCTATTACCCCTATTAATATTGGACCCCTTTAACGGAACACCCTGTATATATAAGATATGGAATGTCCAAGGAGACCAGTGTTGCCTAATTGGGGACCTTTTTGTCCCCAGATTGCTGATTGTCACCGCTTTTTTGAAATAGAAATATTCGGACTATTTAAAAATAGATTAAAATTTCTGAAAACTAAGGCGAATTATGCTATTTTAAAAAAGTGGTGACAGTCAAATTATCTGAATTAAAAAAAATCCCCAATCTGACAACAATGAAGGAGAGTTACATTGCTTTTTAACCCTTAAAGCTCCGGCGTCTCTTACAAAAAATTTTATTCGAACGGCACCACTTTTTAAAAAGCAGTTTCCTTCAAGTATATAATTTCAAAAATGTTCTGATTAAATAAGGTGAATTTTATTTTCCATTATTACTGGTCCAATTTTTTTTTTTGCAAAGACTAAGAATGTCTCCGCAGCGGAGCCAACGGAGTGGGAAGGGTTAAGATATAAAATTTTCTATTCAATATCAATATTCAATAATTTTCTATGATGATAAAATTTCACGCAGTTTGTGTACGTGTGTTTTCCATTTTACTTCAGGGAACAATTTCAGTTACGATATATCTGGGAAGGATCTCCTTATTCAACTTAGACATGCTCTCTCTCAGAATAAATTTCTAGTTATTTTTTATTTTTTCTAATATACTTGTTAGGAAGTTTTTACGATTTAAAAATGCGATAAAAACTATACAGAAAAACTGGTGTGAAATAAAATGTCCCAGATAGGGTAGCCGGAATCGCCACTGATATATTTATATATATATATATATATATAGTTGCTAACTTTTGCACTTATATGTGTTACATGGAAATTTAATTGATTTTTTTGCCTTAACCCTTAATTGCGCGATTTTTAATTTTGTTTCGAAAAAATTATATATGATTCTCTGAAAGATTTATTACACAGAAAAATTAATGAAAAAAAATCAGAGATACATTTTCATATAATATGTCAATCTTTTCTTCTGTTGCAAATCTGCCATACACGAAAGAATTACTGTCGTGTGGCTGTTTTACGCTAAAACATTGCAAATTAGTAAATATTTTAATAAGTATGTCTCCAAATACCTTATTTTGTATAATTATTTATTTTATAGAACTTAACCTTTAACCCTTTAATTCCTATGATAGAATACGTTTTAGAAATTCCGTAGTTCAAAGAATCTGACTTTACACCAGAAAGATGCAAAGGTTAATTTCACTTTATTTAAATACGGAATGTCTGTTATTAATTAAAACAGATATTGCTATTTTAATTTTCTGGTATGAATTAGATATATAAGAATAAAAAAAAATCTATTAAATTCAAAATACTGTTGTTTGCATACATGCAAAGCTGCGCACTAATGTTTTAACACTAGAATGACGGTGAGGGGCCATTTTGGCCTCTACAACATGAATATATTTTGTTTCGAACCAGAAAATTCTCTATAAAATAAGTTTAAAAGGTACAAATGGAAAAATAATGTTACTGCAACTGTAACATTAACATGTCAACTGTAAATGTAACTTTTTAAATAAATAATTTAAATAGTTTTAAATAAAATTCTGGTATTCAATATGTTTATAAAACTTGAGTAAAAATCCTCGTATTTCTAGTGTTAAAGGGTCTCAGTAATCTTAACACTAGAGTGCCCGGAAATTTTACTCAAGTTTCATAAAAATATTTGACACCAGAATTTTTATTTAAAATTATTTGATTTATTTATTTAGCCATAGGTGCCAAGTTGCACTAATCCTCCGTAATATGTGGGTTAATTTAACCCTGGTTTAATACTTTTCGTACCGGAATTTTTTTTCAGAGATGAAATTAAATAAGTTCCAAATAGAAAACTGGAATTAAATAAATAAAGATTCATCAAATAATTTTTCTGGTTCGAAACTTTGTTAAACTGGGTTAAATTAATCCTCGCATTACGGAAGATTAGTGCGAACTTGGCACCTCTGATTTAGCGTAAATCTATGTGGTTTAAATTAAAATTATTTTATGAAATAATATCAGTTTCCAGTTGACATTTAATCATATGGTCGGAGTCGGATCGACTCCTTAAGGGCGTTCTAGTGTTAAAGCTTAAAAATTTTCGAAATTTTATTTTTAGGGAAGTAAAAACGGTACAATTGTAAGATCACTCCTGTGTCTGTCTGTCCGTCTGTCACAGTCATTTTACTCGTAAACTATGGAATGTGGAAGGCTCAAATTGGGGAAATCAAAAAGACGATTGACCCACATATTTACCGATTATTAAACATTGCCAAATATATTTATTAAAAATTTAGAGGGGCCAATTAAGTTATTTGAAAAAAATATTTTCTATATATATCATGTATGGTCTCATGTGAAAGGTTCCGTAACGCTGAACTCAAAAATACATTTCTTTTAAATTTAGGTGTTTTATTGTCAGAGATATTGTCGAAAATTTTGTGCAAAAATATGTTCCCCCATCTATTTCTGAATCTAATGGAACTAAAGGTATGAAAAAATTAGGGCTAGTAGAAGTTAATTTAAACCTTGCAGGAAAATTATAGCGATCACTCTAGGTCACATAGTTTTTGAAAAAAGCGAATCTGTCCGCTACACACAAATTTCGATTTGCGGGCTTTCAACAAAGGTGTTGAAGAGCACTTGAGATACATATCGTAGCGGAATTATAAAAGCATCGTTGATAATGATTTTCGAAAAAAATCGTCGGTAATTAGCCGAGATATTAATCCTTAAAGACACGGACGGTTTGGACATACATAATGACAGTGGTGGTGTACTCTATGAACCATTGGCTGTTAACACTAGAACCGCCGGAAATTTTACTGAAGTGTTATAAAAATATTTTGCACCGGAATTTTTATTTGAAACTATTTATTTTATTTAACTTATTTCTCAGTGGTACATTTTAAACTTATCTTAGAAAGAAATTTCTGGTGATAATAGAGATATTTTTACTTGGTACTGGTCAAAATGACTACGGTGGTTCTAGTGTTAAAGCCTAGACAACAAATTTTAATGATATATTTGTGTAAGTAGCAGTATAAAAGCAATATACGTCCAATTGTTAAAAACAGACTAATTAGAATTAATCACATAAATACTATGGGATTCGCAACTAATTTGCATTGAGTGGATATCTCAATGCGCCTCCCTTCTCTTTAACCCTTAAATGCCTGATTTTTCAAAAAGCATTGTAATAATGTTTTTCGGCTTTCATTTTTTAAATAAATCATGGGAAAAATACTTTAAAAAATCATATTTTGTTTTAAGTATGGTTTACGGCTAAAAAACAGTTTGTTACTAATCGAGAATACTGGTATTTAATTGAAAAAATAATTAATTTTTCAACGACATTTCAGCAGTGAAATTAGGCTTTAAATTATTGAATATTAATGATGTGAATTATCATATTACTAACAAAGCGTAAACCAACTTAGTGAAAAATGTCCAAGCCGGGAATCGAACCCGTGTCCCTGGAATGGATCTCCAGTGCTCTACCACTAAACCACAAGGACGATCTCCAGCCTAGCATTTCTCACTTATATTTCGATTCCCAGCTTGGACATTTTTCACTAAGTTGGTTTACGCTTTGTTAGCAATATGATAATTCACATCATTAATATTCAATAATTTCAAGCGTAATTTCACTGCTGAAATGTCGTTGAAAAATTAATTTTACCAACTTATATAAGTGAGAAATGCCAGGCTGGAGATCGTCCTTGTGGTTTAGTGGTAGAGCACTGGAGATCCATTCCAGGGACCAGGGTTCGATTCCCAACTTGGACATTTTTCACTAAGTTGGTTTACGCTTTGTTAGCAATATGATAATTCACATCATTAATATTGAAAAAATAAATTTCCTATATAAAATACTATAATATTAAACACACAAGAATGTTAGTAACTATAATAAGAAATAAATTTTACTGGCTCACTGCAGAACAAAATACGGTATTTCGCAAGCTTCCAAACAAAACAAAAAGAACAAGTAGCAATAATTGAAAAAATAAATCTATCTTTATTTTTAAACAGCTCAAGTGTTGCCATATACATGTTGAAAATCGATTTAATAATATTTACAGAATGTATTTTATTGGCAACATTAGGCATTATAGCTTCAATATTATTCTAATAGTAATTTAGAGCCTAAATTGGGTATGTTGCCGAAACGCAACACCCGGCATTTAAGGGTTAAAAGTTAATTAAAAACCTATCTGGAAAAACGCGGCACGGACGAAGGCGATGTTTCAACTTTGCCATCTCTTTTTGAAGCGCGCTTAACGCAATGTCAAGTTTGAACATTGAACAAGGGTTTGCTTTAGCTACACTGTAAAAAGAAAAGATTATTAGTACTCTGAATTTAGTTTTATAAAATGCCAAATGAAGTTTAAATTTGGACTAATTTATTGTGAGTACCGAATTAAGGTCATCATAAAGAGATTAAGATAAAATTGAAAAAAGAGCTATACAGTATAGCAATATTTGATATTATTTAAGCTTCAAATCTGTTTGAAATTTTATGGTATACCCATTCATACCTTTCTAGATAATAGGGGAGACTAGGGAGGGTTGACCCACTTTTTACAAAATGATTTTTTATATTTTAAATATTGAACGTAGAATAAAATTTTATATATCATTTTATTCATTATACAATCTGTTATCAAAATAAAATTGCTACATATGTGTAATATATCAGAAATTTGAAAAATGATTGGTTTTAATCATGAGAAAATAATTGGACAAGGCTCCCCACATATGGGAGAGTTGACCTACTATATGGGAGGCTTGACCCACTTTGTTTTATATTGAAATATTTGTGAAGAGAAATAAAATCAGTTAAAAAAAAAGCAAAATAACTTTATGCGACATGCTTTAAGTATTATAAAAAAATATTTTTCAAAATGTGATGCTTCAACGAACCTGTTTAGGCGTAATCGCATGTCAGAGGAGAAAAATTTTGTTTTAAACAGGATTTTGTCAGAGCAAGTACAATTGTACATCAGGGAAATGAAATATTAACATTTAAGACAGCATTCCGCTGGAGACAGGTTCCGTTTCCATACATTATAACGTCCGGACTTAGTAGCCACTGTCTCGCTTCTTTTTTGTCTCCTTGTATTACTTTTTGTGATATTCGACCTGACAACTTTAGTTGTCACATAGTTTGACTTCATCTCATTCTATTCATTATGCTGAAATTTGTCTACATACTTTCCTAAACTTTTTCGATCCATGCTACGTTCTTTTGTATCCGCATGAGTACTTAACTTATCATAAACATCGTTTAACCCTTTCAGAGGCAAAGTTCTTTCAGTGCTAAAATGTTGAAATAAATGTCTTGCACCGGAATATATGAACGAATTTATTTGGAAATAAGAAAAAGGCTATATTTCACATACATATGAAATTGAAAAGATTTTAACAAAATTCTGGTGCCAATGTGGAGTTTGGATATTAAAATAAAATGGTTTTATAAACATACCACTGCCTTTGAAACGGTTAAGACTGCTGCTTTCGTACTTTCTAGACTTTTCCCCTGTTTAAATTTACCTATTGTAAGTAATATTTAACACGTTCACGCCGGCGCGGTTGGTCACACTCGACTGTCTCAGAGTTGTCAAGTTTCCGGCTTTTTGCATACCACTGTTATTTTAGAGAAAATGTTGTTTCTATAAATCGCCCAATTGTTCTAATTTAATAAAACAACATTTTCTGTATTAAAATACTGGTATCCAAAAAGCCGGAGACTTGGCAACTCTGAGACAGTCGAGTGTGACCCACCCCGCCGGCGTGAACGTGTTAAATGGAAAAAAGTTCCTATCGGCCTTTGCCTTTATATTTCATTATTTTTTTCGTGCAGTGCAAATAGCAGTTTTTCACATCTTTCTTTAATCAGTTTTAACTGTTTTCTTTTACATCACCCTATTTTACTGTACCTTTGCAGGATAAATTCACATTCATATTTATATATAACCATTAATCTTTCATTATGCACAGTGTATAACAAAAAGATTTCCAAAAACCCTTAATTAACGCATTGCCGACGGACATTTTTTATCAAATCTGAATTTTAAAAAGTAAAAGCTCCTCCCTGTTGTAAAAGTCTTTTGTAAATTGGTGTTCTAGAAAGATTTTCTAAGTTTATGCATCGGTAAGTATCTTTCAATGAACGATTTTAAAATAAAATGTCTTACAATCTAAAAAAATATGGACAATATGATATAAATCCATTTTGTGTAAGGTAGAAGCCACGCCCTTACTCAATAAAGTATTTTGAGAAAACGAGAATTCTCGTATCCCGTCGTGAATGTGTTAAGCGAGACTTGAACATCTGGTCAACCGTCCCTCACTTTGACTGGGACTATTCTCATGCTCATATAAAATAATATGAGAATTATCCGGTAATGTGACCACCTGTCTATAGTGTAAAGTGACCAGATAGCCTGTCATTATCAATATTATTTGAACCTGTAAAATGTGACCATCCATTTTTCTGCATGCTGAAAATTTTCAAACTAAAAGACTTAAGTGACCATTTTCCGAAATTTTTATTTTCATCCATAAAAAAGTACAGGATTTATCTCCTATAGTGACCCCCGGCTTCATGTACAAAGTGACCAGTTTGTCCTTTATTGTAATGATATTTGCACCTGTCTAAGGTGACCTTATTTTCGAATTTTTCTCTCGAGGTGAGAAAGGAATGAGGAATGTTTCTCCTCCCACGTATATTGACGGATAGGAATGCTTGTACCTGCTACTCATTGGCTAACTAAGTCACGGTTTTTTACTATGTTTATCTGAGGTGACGACTTCGTGATTGCTCGGTTTTGTTTTAACCCTTTCAGAGGGAAAACACTTCCATTGCTATTATATTTGAAATGAATGCATGGCACCGGAATTTAAGAACAGATTTATTTAAAATTAAGAAAAAGGGCTATAATTCACATACGAAATAAACAGAAAATTCTATACCAAAATAGTCGTGCCATAGTTGCATTTGGGAATTAAAATTAAGTGGTTTCATAAACATGCCACAGCCTCTGAAATAATTAAAATGGGTTTCTTTGTCATACGTTCTCAGATATTCTAAGAATAAACCTGCTCATGTTCTTTCATTGTACTGCTTGCAAGATTTGTAACATTTAACATTAAGTTTTATTTGTATGACCTTGTAGTTTTATAATTACTTTGGTAGTTTTTTCAAGTTTTTATTTTTAATGCAGTTACCTTACTTCTTAAAGTATAGAGAATAAAGAATCTAAATCTAAGAAATCTAAACAGTATAAAAAGCTGTGTTTAAAAGATAAAATTGAAGTTGTTAAATTTTATAAAAAAAAAAAAAAATGGTAGCAGCAAAAATAATAATAGCAGCAGCAGAAAATTTTCAAATCAGTAAAACTTGTGTGAGCAATATTTAAAAAAAAAATCGGAAAATGTACAAAGATTTGAAGAAAATGAGTCTAGGAGTCGGAAAATTCAGAACTTTGACAGTGTTATCTCAACGTGCAATGCTGCCAATCATCAAGAAAGTTTGAAGCAAGACATTTCCGGTATGTTTAAAAATGAAAAAGAAAATGAAGAAGATTGTATTAGTGAAGATGAAGTTGAAATCGAAGAAAATGATGAAATTTTCAACGCAGAAATGTTAAAGATGTGAAAAAAGGAAAACATTTGCCCTAAATGAATATCCACCAATGCTGGATTTATTAAGGAAGCTTGAAGGTATGACTGAAAACATGATTATTCAAAAGAAGTGTTATAACCCTTTCAGGGGCAAGACTTTTCTGCTCCGATTATGTTCAAATAATTAATTCACACCGCAATATGCAAACAAATTTATTTGCAAATAATCAAAAGCATTTTTTCACGCTTATTATGAGATAGAACTTGTACTAACAAATTACTGGTGTCATTTGAAATTTTGGGCATTAAAATTAACCGTTTGCAGACTGCAAACGGCGCCCTTCAAGGAGTTAAGCAACGGCAAATTTTTGACTTTTTTTTTTTTTTTTGCTGTAAATGAAACTTAATAAAAGTTTGTCTGATTTTTTAATGAATAGTTTATCACTGACAGTTACAGAAAAGTTATCATTATACAATTAGAATCAGAATAAAAATGCTTATTAAATACAGTACTTGTCATTATGTGTTATTTAAATCAATCACTACGGAAATTTTTCAACTGAATTCAAAAGAAATAACGTGAGTTTTAAGTTATCTTCTATGTAGTATATTTTAAATTAGAAATTCGGTTATTAAAATTGTTAATTAATCAATTCCTTATTTAATATTGTGCATTTTTCCGTATGTATATTTTCATTTGTTTTATTGTTTGAGATCACAAAAAAATTAATATGCCATTTTTAAAGATATTTTATAAAGTGACCACCTCTATATAGTGACCATTTTAGCCAGTCCTGAGGGTGGTCACTTTAGGCGGTTCCACTGCATTATGAAATTCTGTCAGGAGCATTATTTCGCAACAGATTATTAATGCAGCTGATTTCTGATCGAGAAATAGCAAGCTTAGCTTTAAAGGCTATTTCTCAAAATGCCCAATCAAATGTAACCAAAAGATAAAAAAAAAAAAAAAAAAAAAAAAAAAAAAAAACATCGTAATTAAAAGAAACCTTGAAGGTGAATAACTGATTTTATTATTTTTTTTAAACATTAAAAATTAGATTAATATTACCAACTAAAGCTGAGAAGATCTCTATTTCAACATGAAACCACAGTAAATCTTTAAAACTGAAGATTACTATCAAGTGTAAGTAGAATGGTATAATGGTTAACAGTTAAATTTGACTGTTTTAATATTAATAGAAATATATTTACTATATATTAATATTTTAGTGTAATAAAAGCAAACAAAATCCATAAAAATAAAATAAAATATGATGTCATATAAAATTATAAGTAAATTGAAACACAGAGCTTTATACATATAAGATAAAGCTTAACACTAAAACCGCCATAGCGGTCATTTTGACTGGTAAAAAATAAAAATATTTCGAATCGAACCAGAATTTTTTCTTCTAAATATGTACCACGTTATATTTTCGTTAAATATGTACCACGGAGAAATAAGTTAAATAAATAAGTTAAATAGTTTTAAATAAAAATTCCAGTGTAAAATAGTTTTATAACACTTGAATAAAATTTCCGGCGGTTCTAGTGTTAAATACGTTTACGTAAATCACACACACACACACACACACACATATATATATATGATACGAATTTTAATAATATAAAAACAAAGACTGTTTTTACCTTCTTTTAACTAAAACAAAATCTTTTCTCAATAGCAAATTAGCTTCTTTTGAACGAAAAAAGTCAATCTCAATTCCACAAATTCCAATTCTTCCGAGAATATTTCCAATCTCACTAGTAGAACAATAAAATGTCATTTCTTAAATTAAATTTTTCAATGTAAAATGGTATTTTGAATTCAATAAAATCGAGGCTTTTCTTTAAAAGAAAAAGAAATGCGGATTGCGGTATCATCTTAAAGAAATTTTGTATGCTTAGTTTTCTGGGCTTTTATTCTATCTTACGTTTGAAATTTTAAAATGTTGACATCTGAAAAATCTGTTATCACATGAAAAGAACTGCAAACTTAAAATCGAGCCGAATTATTCTACAAATGTTTCCCAATATTTATGATAAAAAAAATTAAGTTATTCCGAAGATATTATCGAATTTAAAATGTTTACTACATTTTTGGCATAGTTGCCTAGTGTCCTTTATATTTACCACCGCATTTTTCTCATAGCTTTACATAATCGCAGCTTGCATCTATCTGCTTTACAAAATTGTATATTTCTTCGTTTAAAAAACGTGGATTAATCTTTTCGGAACTATAAGTAATGGAGTTATGAATAAAGAGGAGGATACAAATAGTGTACTGTCTACCAGTTGCCAGTGAAGTAACTGAGGAAGTTGTCACAAGATGGCGGCAGCTTTTTTAAAATCGGATCTTCAGTGTCTGATTATCGCCAGGGCAAACATCCCACAAGTATAATTGAACAAAAAACTTCGTCTTAATTAAGAGTCTTATTCATGGAAATTTTTCTCAAAAATATCGTAAAAATTTCTATTTGTTTTTACGTATCAGTATGCCTTGTAAAACTATCAGTTTGTTTCCCTGGTTGTCACAATATGGCGGAAACGCAGGGCCTAACTACCGCCAAAGTAAACTCCTACCAGTAAAAATGGAAATCTGTTTCCACCATTATTTGTGACTGAAATTTTGTAATAATAAAGCGTTTAAATAAGATAAAAATTTCTATATAAATCTACTGGTGGAAGTTTCCACAAGCAGTAAACAACGCTTGCGATAGAGGTTACAGTTGAAGCTTCACTATTTTAAGGATATGTCAGTCCCTCTATATTAATAGTTCCATGTTATAAGTAGCCAGAAATTGGAACGATTGAAAACAGTGTTGCCTGTCCGCTACCCTTTTTATTGACATTGTTTGATTGGTAAACTAATTTAATATTGTAATATATGCGCTGTTTAAAGATGTATTAAATGCAAACAAATGTAAAAGTATTTTCCTATATATTCTTTTAGCATTCTCCACCGATTATATTTAAAAAGAAATTGTAATTACGAATGTTCAATTTTATACAATACAGGGTGTTCATAAAAGGATGTCACAGATTCAGTGATATATTATAACGGTCTAATTTAGAAAATTTAACTACAAATCATACATGAAATTAAAGGTAAACTAGCATAGGCTTTCTTGCAAACGTTTAATATGTGCATGTGCATCTTTAGTTACACGGCCCACATTCAACGTAAACTCCAATTCTTCTCACGCTTTGGTTAACCCTTTCAAGCGCAAAAATCTCACGGCGGGACCACGTAATTTTAATTCCAAACTTACAATAGGCACCAAGAGTATTTTAATAAAATTTTACTTTTACAAAGAAAGTTTAGAAGAACATTTTTTTTTCTTTCTAAGAAGTTATTTTGTATATTCTGGTGTCAGTCAAACATTTCATCATTTTACCAACAGAATTTTTCTGTGCCGGAAAGGCTTAAAAATTCCTGAGGACAGTCATTTAGAGTAGCTTTGATCCATGGGGTGTAACTTTGCACCACTGCCTAATTTTCAATATGTTTGACATAAAAAGTCTGAATAAACTCCAGTGCCACACTCTGTGGGCAAGGTTATAAACTGGACTTTGTACTCTTTATTTTGTAAAAAAAATTTGCAACATTATGCACAATTAACCCATTAACCGCTAAAACTATAAGGTTGAAATTTTCAACTTTTTAGCTGAACGTCGTTTGCCACCACAAACTCTGAAAGATAACTTTCTCTTTATATGATCTTAAAATTTTATGTGTTTAAGTAAGGCTAATTTTTTAATTCAAAAATAGTGGTGGGAATGAAAGTAACTTAATTATGTGCATTTATTTTGACTGTTGCGTGAACGCAACACCAGCGGGTAATGGGTTAATTACATCATACAATTATTATTGTGAAGTACTGTTTTCAAATAATTTTGAATCCTCATTTGAAGTTGTTGTAATCCAATTAAAGTTTCATAGTAAGTAACAATATACTCATTTATCAGACATATTATTATCTAAATGTTATAAATGTGTTGTTATTTTACAATTGTGTGTTTCCTAATAGTCAGTAAAATGTAAAATTAGAAGACACTGACATTTTACCTTATTTTCAGGATACTTTGAGCCGGCTCAAATTTAGACATAGGTTTATTGTTCACTGATAAATACTGTATAATTTTCTGTTCATAAAAACTGTGTGAAATAATGATTAAAAAAATTACAAAAATAAAAATCATATATTATGGATATGCGAAAATACCATTTACTTGTCAAAATTTCCCCATATTTGCATGTGTATTATATATGAATGCCGAAATAGTGTATTGAATATAACATGTAAATATTTTTAAAAATATGTGTAAAATACATAAAATTCATTTAAAGACGTTATTTGGTGCTGAGCTACTCAAATTTGACGTTCCATACATTCGACCAGGGATGCCAGGATGGTCTGAAATTTTAATCGGACATTTTAAATTGATACCGGAAATTTCCAAAGAAGATTTTTACTTTCTGCAATCGTTAAATCTCTCTTATTAAATAAAGCATAAAATATTATTCTTTATTTCCTGTATGGACACTAAACTTCTGAATAAGAATGGAGGCCACACGGGCAACCCTGCATTCGACATTTCTTATTCTTATTTGAATAATACTAGTACTAGTATGTACTGCTGTAACTATGGCTATATTATTGAGTTCAAACACTGAAAATTGTTTTCCACTGCATTTTTATGTTTTATGTGAACAATAAACAGTTTTTTTTTTTCGCTAAATATTCATGGTTTTCATCTTCCACTCTTCTTATGCACAATATTCGTTGTAATATTATAAATTATACAAATCTTGTGATGTTGGGAAATTTAAATTAGGAGTCTTTAAATATCTCAAAAACACTTTTTCGCTTCAAAGTTGACCCATATATAATACTTTTTTTATAATGTCATATTTTGTATGATAGTTATAATATGGTGCATAGTAACCCTACATGGCTGGATAACTTTGAACCAGGTTATAAAATATATTTTTTATTGTTTATAACTTTATTATTCCTTAATTTCTGATAGTCATACAATAATTTAAGATCATTTCTTCTCTTTTATGCAACTACTTGCCACAATATTCTTAAAATAAGAGTGGGGCATCTGAAAATAGAGAAAATGCGGATCAAAGTTACCCTGAATGACTGTAATTGAAGCAATTCCCTCCTCAATTCTGTATATCAAGTTTGGAAAATCATTAGGTAGCGGCGGAACGTAGACAGGATATTTTTAAAAGTCTCAAAAGAAAAAATCGCATAACTCTAACGGCTTTTAAATTCTCAGCCCAGCAATGACGCTTTACACACAGGAGTCGCCATTTTGTGTATGTGGTGCTGCAAGACAGTAAAAAACAAAGCAGTTTTCGGGCATGCGCTTATCTATAAAACTGTTTGACTTACACTTTATTTGTGGTCGTTAACAAACACTCTGCAACGCTTACAATTGATGCTATTAAAATTTATAACTGGACATTCTGTATATCGATATGCTGACACGAAATACTCTCTGAATATCATTAACCGCTTAATGGTGGCATTAAATATCTATTTAAAAATTCAAATTGCTTATTGGTCCAACTTTTTTGAAAAAGAAATATTCACCTTATTTAATGGCAGGTAAAATGATACCATGATAAAGCCATTCACACTATTTTATAAAACTGGTGGGAATAAAACAATCTGAATTAAAGACACAGCCTGTGACCTTATTCTTATTATTATTTCAATAATACTAGTACTAGTATGTACTGCTGTAACTATGGCTATATTATTGAGTTCATTACATCCACGGGAGCGAGAATTATGAGGTTAATTTTAAATTTCATATATCGTCGGTACCATATCAAACAATCCAATGTGAAAACAGTGGGCTACTTTTTTTAAATTCAGATTTCTTGATTACCACCAATTTTTTGAAATAGTAAAATTCGCCTTATTTAAACTTATTTAATGACATATTAACCTTTTGCACTCCGCGTTATTATGAGTATGGGCTAATAGCAACTCCGCGTCATTTTGACTGTGGACTACCAGAAACTCTGAGTCGTTACACAAATACTTTATTCGATCGGCACCACTTATTTAAAAAAAATTCCTTCAAAAACACAATTTAAAAAATGCTCTGATTAAATACGGCAAATTTTATTTTATTTTATTACTAGTGCCAAAAACAAAATTTTCGTGGCAAGGTGATGTCGCCGCAGCGGCGACAACGGAGTTTTTCACCTACCTTACAATGTTACCGTAGCGGGGACAACGGAGTGCAAAGGGTTTAAAGCGAAAACAAGGGGAATTTTATCATTTCAAAAAAGTGGTGCCAAGCAAGAAACCTGAATTTAAAAAAGAATTAGCCCACTTTTTTACATTGGATAGTTTGACATGGTACCGACGTTGTTTAGAATTAACCCTAACAGGGACGGTGATGTTTATGAAAACAATTAATCATAACTTTTACGGACGTTTTCCATTTATCATGCATGTGAAATAAAGCCTTTTTCTTGCTTTCAAATAAATTTGTTTATGAATTCCGGGGCCACTTATTTATTTCAACACTTTAGCATTCAAAATGCATTGCCCCGAAAATGGTTAACCCCTTCAAGGATCGTGGTCCATTTTTGTACAACCTAATTTTAATTCCTAAATGCCACATTCTCACCAGAATATCGAAATGAAAATTTTCATTTTATTAACCTCTAACCCCTCGAGCGGAAAGCGTTTGCGTTTGTGTAATGCTGAATTCCCACCGGAAAATTAGAAAAAATTTATTTCAAAATAAGGTAAAGCAATTTTACGGCTTTTTCCCACCAAAGTTAGAAAAATAAAATTTAAAGAAATTTTTCTGGTGTAAAACTACATTAATCGTAGGTGGTATATAATATATACCGGTGCCCCTCAAGGGGTTAAATGCGCGATTTTTTATTTTGTTTCAAAAAAATTATATATGATTCTCTGAAAAGTGTATTACGCAGAAAAATAATGAAAAAATTCAGAGATACATTTTTCATATTATACGTCAATTTTTTCTTCTGTTGCACATCTGCACTACAAGTAAAAACTACTGTTTGTGGCTGTTTTACGCTAAAATAAGTAAATACTTTCATAAGTATGTCTCCAAATACCTTATTTTATATAATTATTTATTTTATAAAATTTAATATTTAACCCTTTAATGCCCACGATATAATACGTTCTAGAAATTACGTAGTTCAGAGAATCTGACTTTGTACCAGAATGTTTCAATTATTAATTTCGCTTTATTTAAATGCGGAACGTCTGAATTTTAATTAAAGCAAATATTGCTATTTTAATTTTCTGGTGTGAATTAGGTAAATGCAAATAAAAATATCTATTTAATTCAAAACAGTGTTGTTTTCATTCATGCAAATCTGCGCACTAAAGGGTAAAGTACGTGAACAAAAACTATTGCTTATTTAGAAATACATATATACCCATATAGCACATTTGCCTCCCAGGGATATCCTGGGGAGTATTGACAATCCACTATCCTCATCCCCAAGGCATCCCTGAGGATGCTGAAAATTGTCATCAGGAGGTCCTCAGGAACCGTAAATGTCCGCCTTATAGCATCCTGGAGAGCTCTTCAGGACCTCCCTAACGTTCCTCCCCAGGAGGATCTGAGGAAGATTTGAGGATTTGAAATTGGGAGGACTTTAGGAGACTTCAAGGTCACACAAGTGTATGCTTTAAAACCCTCCTCAGGAAGTGTATGGGAAGCAACTTAGGAGGAATTTGGGATATTTCAAGGTCATAAAAACTCCCCGGGAAGTTTATGGGATGTATCACAGGGAAGATTTTGGGATACTTCAAGGTTATAAACCTGCGAATCGTTCAGAGGAGGATTTCAGGATGAATATGGGAGGCAGCAAAGAAGAAATTTGGAATACTTAATTGTGGTAGGCTGATATCAGCCTATCTGCAATTAAATATAGTATGCAAGATTTAAAAAAAAAAAAAAAAAACTCTTTTAAAAGTGCAAAAAAAGATGTGCTACTTTGGGCTAGGAAAAGTTTTTTCAAACGGTCTTATGCATTTTTTATTTAATTTTTTTTTTACTTTAATGTATTGTTATTGCAGAATAACAAATTTAACACAAAAAAGTTTTTATTTTACATTTTGAGGAAGGAGAAGGTTATATATTACATTATAACATACTTATATATATTACATTTAAAACTGAATTTTCAGTCTTGCATATTTCTCAGAGCTCACTATAATAGAAAATTTCTGTATAAGAAAAAAGGGTAATTTATTTAGAAAGAAATACAGGATGTTACACTCTTTATAATGTTAAAACTTTCAGTTGACTAACCTTGTTGCTTAAAAAAGAAAAATTTAATTAAAAAAACCCTCAATTTCAGAAAGATCTTTTGTGTTTGTTTTCTTTTTATTCTAATTATGCCAGAGGCAGAGTGGCATCACCCAATTTTAGTTGCCAGTACAGCAAGCTTGTATAACACACATATCAAAACTAAATGTGAAACACAAATATCAAACTAAATGCTAAAATGTTTGCATATTTTATCAGAATTGATTTAATAGAATCAGAACATAAATTAATTGCAATACACTACCTAATCCCGCCTTTTTTTTTTTTTTTTTTTTTTTTTTTTTTTTTTTTTTTTTTTATAAAAGTTAATTTTATAATTTTCGCTCTTAATAGCACATACGAGACATTTAAAGACCAAGTGGTACATGTCACATTTTCTTAAATGCTCTAAAATGAAAATCTAGAGAAGTTGCCCTTTAAAAAAAGCACTACAATGCTTTCTAAAGGGATGTTTTTGTTTTGATGGCAAATTTACTTACCATCATATACTAATATTCCTTTGTATCTGACAAACTGACACCCCTCCATGCACACAAAATTAGCTACTTTCACCGATCTGGTTTTAAATCTTGCATATGTTCATACAATTTCAGAAAACATTAAAACACATAATTAGTAATTAGCATATTAAGATCTGTACTAGAGTGTCGTAGTATATTTTTAGGAATTCCATTAAAAATTACTTCCCTTTGCACCTCCTTTATGTCCTAGTGAAAACTTGGTACACAATGCTGCATTACAATCAAAACATAATGCAATTTTAAAACAAAATTTAAGTTTTGCTTTCAAGTTTTCTAGAAATGTTATTTTCTGCTATAAAATACTATACCAGCTTCTGCAAATCCTTTAAAAAAAGTGCTTTTTGAATTAGACAAAAAAGATTCTTTAACTTTAATTTAAATAGCAACTTTACCATATTACTTGTTTCAAACTAAAAGTTCTGGGGAAAGGATGGAAGGGAAGAGAAAGGGCTAAGATGGTTCGAGTGCATTCCAACATATTTTGGATAACTGAGGTTGATTTCTACAAAGGAACTTTTTTACATTTTTGATTTTGGTTGCACATTTTTTCTTTCTTTTAAATGAGGATATTTCCTTTTGGAGGTAGGTTAAGTGATTTTTTTTTTCAAAATACTGAAATGCAAACATTTTTAAATAATGCTCACCACAATATTAATAGCAGCATGCAAATGCAGTAGGTTCTTAAGATGTTATTTTTCTTGACACATTCCCTCCCCTCTTTTTTATGTCAGATTAGTGACATTAAAAAAGTGCTAGTTACATAATTAATATGAAATACTACAAGCATTTTTTAAGAAATTTTTAGTGGTGGCGAGTTCACTGTGCATGCTGGTGGTAAAATAAATATTGCATTATTCAAAAATACTAAAATGTGCATTGCAGTTTTAAAACTGTAGAGGTGAGTATGGCAAACGTAGGAATTTCTGGATGAGGGTGATTTAAACGAAATATCATCATCTAGAAAAAACCTTGCACTTATTTGATGATCACCATGAAATATTAAATTTTACAACAGATTTTGGACAAAATATTGAAGATAAGCAATTTTCTAAAGTCCCAAGACTTGTCCAGGTGATGTAGAAACTCTACTGCAGTTCAGTCTACGTTGTACATACTTTTAACTTTATTTATGTCTCATGTGGTATGTCATGACAAATAAAATAAATCAGCACTTTCGTGATCTGTATGAATTTAAACATAGTTGCCAACTTTTGTTATGACATGATTTCTTAATAGTAATTCATGCTTTATGAAATTGTCTTGAAATATACTATTTGGAAGTAAAAAAAAAAGTACTTAATTTGCTATTTATATGGAAATTTTAGTATAGTTACCGAAATTTCCGGTGTATAAGCCGCGGCTCAGAGAATTCCGTTTTCTACCAGAATTGTTTTTAAATAAAATGTATCTTGCTTCTGCTTAACAATTATTTGACTACCTTTTTTAAATAAAATTTCCGGTTTGAAACAGACTTAAATTACCCGCGGCTTATACACTGGAAATTACAGTAATATAGAAGCATGTATGTAAGTGAATATTTTTATGCAAGATACATAATTTTGTTCCAGTTGAAATCTAAATTAAAAGTAAAATTTGCTTTTAGTTTTATCTTGTCTTCAGACATGAAAGTGGGAAATACGGAAAAAAAAAGGAAATTTTTTTGGAGCTAAACTCGTAAATTTATACTTACTTTAAGTTATTTATACAATAAAATTAAATATAACTGTACATACGAGTGTTAATTTCTTTTTGCAACTTAGAAAGTATTAAAAACAAATAAACTAACCATAAATGAATAGGTTCATTAAATCAAAACAGAATTGAAGACAGTTTGCTAAGTTATACGATTATCCAACTATATCTAATGAACTTACATGAAGTACAATGATTAATTTTTCAAGATAAATATTATTTTGAATGGTTTGGCTATTATCTGCATAAATTATAAAAATTTTAATGCTAATATCGAGATTTTACTTTAATCTGCTGAATTTCTCTTTGTATTAAGAAAAAAGAGTTACTGAAGAACCGAAGTTCTTTTCTTCATTTACATAAAGAAAAAAGGAAAAATAAAAAGTACACTACACATGTAAGGTGAACAAATCTATTTTCTTACATTGATTGAAAAAAATTTTGAACCACGTTATATTTAGAAAATCTAAAAAAGAATTAGTAAGTACCAAGCAATTTAAATTTATAAAATTTATTTAAAAAAATAATAAATGTACAACAATTCAACTTTCGGCACTCTTCCTCTTTTGCAGCCTCTTTTTGCAATGCCATAGCCATGTCTGTATGGGTTCCTTAAGGTCTTCATTCGTAGCAGTGGGAAAAAATAAGCTAACAACATCTAGGAGAAAAAAAATACAAGATTAAATTTCCATTATACTTGCATGATAATACTACAATAGAGTCCAGTTGAACATTTATGATATACAGGATGTTGTTGAATTCGACAGACGAAATCAAAGAGGAGACAAGAGGAAGAAAAATTACCATAGAATATGGGATTGCAAACAATGTTTAGCCAGTGACAATCACAAAAATAGATGCCGATCAATCTTTTCTATTTTTTCATTTGGAACCATCTGAAATTGGTTGTTTATCAGACAGATGTGGTGTGGATGACCTGGACGATCTGACAACACAAATTATTATCGCTTCAGCAGTGATCACCAGCACACCAAGTATATGCATCCAGCAATTCTTCATCTGTCAGTGTCGGCCTCAATGACATTTGTGACTGCAACTTGGAAAAACTCCTATAAAAAGTCTCACCATCACCTTTCTGACATTGAACTGTAATGCCATTGTAATCCTGCTTTACATCAATTTTTTTTTCTACTAATTACTGGCCTTTTTCATTCCCCTCAATGTTACATCCTTCATAACTATGTTTGCTATTTTCTCCCACTTAAAAATTGTTTGTGATCCCTTGTTCTATGACAATTTTTCATCCTCTTGATGTCTACTATCACCCTTCTGAATATGTAGGTCGAATTCAGCAACACCCTATATAATGACCAGATGTATTTAGAGAAAACTAAAGCTGTGTTTTCATTCATTGACTTTATTTTGGAAAGTCTGTGTACCTTTAGATTGCTACAATGTAATAAGGACAAAGATTATCTCCTGGACAGTTTCAGGGAGAGGTGGCTGCAGACTGTCTGCGCTTTGGTTAAGAAATAGCACCCTTCTAGCCCTTCATCACAAAAACAGCAACCTCCCTGATTTTTCCATGATTTCCCTGACTATCTTTTTCAGAATTCCCCGATTTTCATTATTGGTATTTTTTCATGTATGACGATTCCTCGTATAACACACTTATCGAGCTTGCTAATATCTCATTTGGGAGAAAAAACAAGATAAAAACATAAAAAATGCCAAATATTCATTAAGTATTATTGGTTGACAGTTTTTTAAATCTGAACTCAAAATTTAGTCTAACAGCTTCATACTGTGGCCAATAGATATTGTGTGACCAGAAAATTTCCTCATTTTCTGAAAAATATTAAATTCTAAGATTTATCTACATCTGACGGAATAGCTAATTGGATTCAGCTGGCCACCTGGTCAGGTTATGCTAATTGATCATTTAAATTTTTTTAAATGGGTAATTCGCCTTCAATATACGCACTATCTACAGAAAATAAGGACATTTCACCTGATCATGAGGACACCATAATTTGTGTTAAATATAAAAAAAACTCATACCATGTGCATCTTTTAAAAAATATTGGGAAAGACTAATTAGCATGTGAAAAATATGTATATAAAATAGACAAATCAGTTTCGTTGCCAAGGTGAAAATGCAAATATTTTTGCATATAGACCACCCAGTTTCCTGAGCTCATTAACCTATATATAAATATAGCAATAAAAACTTGAATTAACATTAATGATACTAATTAATTACAGAAGCTTATTAAACTAGTATATCCGCAGAAAAGGTAATCAATGTCAAGCCGGGAATCGAACCCGGGTCCCTGGAATAGATCTCCAGTGCTCTACCACTAAACCACAAGGACGATGTCCAGCTTGGTTTACGCTTTGTAGCTATGTGATAATTCAAATCATTAATATTCAATAATTTCAAGCGTAATTTCACTGCTGAAATGTAGTTGAAAAATTAATTAAAATTGTATATTCACCGATGCTGGGTTTATTTGCGTCTCATGTTACGCCGCTAGAATGTGTGCTCATGAAGACTTCTCCATCTTGTGCTGCAGTAGCAGCCTTACCGACATATATAAGTGAGAAATGCCAAGCTGGACATCGTCCTTGTGGTTTAGTGGTAGAGCACTGGAGATCTATTCCAGGGACCCGGGTTCGATTCCCGGCTTGGACATTTTTCACTAAGTTGGTTTACGCTTTGTAGCAATGTGATAATTCACATCATTAATATTCAAAAATAAAGATAATTTATAAAAAACATTCTATAATTTTTAACAGCAAGTTTAAATAAAAGAGGGGGGGGGATAAACTTTCAAACTATATCGAAAGTTGTTAAAATAATCAGTTTTACACAAAATTTCAAACTAATTAAACTATGGCATCTTGTGAAAATTTTTCAAATCACTTAAAATATTAACCATAAAACCTTGTTGAAATATAAAGATTAAAAATATACTGACCAAAATACTCCTGAAGTTCTCATCTGCTATATATTCATCTAAGGTTGGGGAAAACCTTAGTTGTCATTGGAGATTATACTACAGAGGAGTGTAAGTCCGTGACAATAAATAGTTCTGTACTGAATCTGAAAGAAATGGCATATTAAATCTCTTTTTTTTCCCACATTTTCATATGAAAAATGATAGACACATTAATCAAAATCGATTGAACTTAACATATATTTATTTTTATGATAAATATCTAATAATAATCAAGGAAATGTATTTATTTGCAAGGAAGGATTCTGGCGAGAATTTGGTGCAGTGCAAGCAAATGGCTAGTGACCTTAGACCCCCAACAGAGATCTGCGGGGTGATGGTCAATAGATATAGCCTCCTCTTATTATCAGAGATAGTAGATTTTTGATATCCAATCAAAAGTTTCTTTTTTAAACTATTAAATATAGAGAAAAGTTTTCGGTGGATTTGAATTTTTCGGAAAATTTCACCCCAAGTACATACCCAACATATGGCTGAGACATTTAAAATAACAAAGAAAAATTTCTTTTGCAAATTAAAACGAATAAAAGAAACTCTTTATTTTAAGACCTCTCATAAAACTATTTTTTTCCGCCCAAGAACAGAAAACTTTCTATTTTAGGGCTTGTTTTTAAACGTAAAAACAGGAAACTTGCAGGCATGATATTTGATATTTGATATGAGTTTCATGAGTTTTTCTTAGTTTCTGGTAAATTAATTACAAGCAATTGTTATCTAAGAATGTATTTTTATTTCTTTAATTTACTGGACAATCGCATTGGATAGAAAATTTTGATGGATTAGACAATCAGACTTAGATAAAATGTAAAACTGTTTGCAAACTCAAATAATTTCTTAAAAATTTTCTGCAGAAAAACCCCACGCCCCTACTGAGTCCTATATCGCCGCTAACTTCAGCAAAAAGTCCTCTTTCCAATCCCTCGCATTATGTTACATGCACTCAATCCCCCCACCCCCCCCTCCAGTTTTCTGAAGTAGACTTTATTGAAAAGAGGATAATGTTTACTAAGATATTAAAACCGAATTCCCCTTTCGAATGTAAAAAACATTTACTTTTTACACAAAATTTATTTTTAATCTGTTAAATTAATCTGCAGCACTGCTTCGGTGTTACACTGTTTCTGCTACCGGCCCTGGCAAAAAGAAAAGAAAAAAAGCATTGTACATGCCGTTCCGGCATAAGCGTCGCACTTCCATTATTTTTAAGTTTTTCATCTCAAGTATATATGAAGCACATGGAAAGAATATGTAAAATAACAAGAATTTTCTTTATTGTGTAAATTAATTTTTTTCCCTTTTAATGCGGTTTTTCTTAAGTACATTCACAATATAATTTCTATCCTTCTGCAAACAGAAGTTTAAACTATTCTTATTTTACTTAGAAAGAACTAATCAGCAGTTAAATTAATTTGTCTTTTAAAAATAATATAAATTCAATATTTTAACAATATTTTAGACACAAAAAACAAGAAAAAATTCACCAGTTATTCATAATGCATCCTACAGTTTTATGCATAAATGTAAGTTAATTTGGTTTGATAATTAAAATTATAATTTAATTTGACAAACCAATCAGGCCCGTGTGAAATGGGGGGGGGGGGGGCAGTCGTCCCAGGCACAGAGATTGAGGGGTGTGACTACCAACACAAACCTCTTATTTTGATTGTTACAAGAAATTATATTTATACATATTGAGAATGTTTTTTTCAAAATGAAAGTACATACATTTTTCGTTTCAAAGTTTCCTCGTCCCTTAACCCATACCCGAATATAAATTTCTTCCTTTTAAAAACTTGTTTCGACATTTTTAATTTTTTGCATTGGATAGCTGAAGTTTATCTCTACACCTCTCCTTTTTTTACTTTTTTGATTTTGATTGCAGATATTTTTTTAGAACGACACTTTCATTTTCGGAACTGGTTTCGAAAGTGAAAGTAACTGAATAAAAAATATCTGCAACCAAAATCGAAAAAGAAAAAAAAAGATCAATGTAGAGATCGACCTAAGCTATCCAATGCAAAAAAATATTTAAAAATTCCTAGTTGCAAACGAGATATTAGAAAATAACCTCCCCATAGGGTTAGCATTAGTTCACGAGTGTCTTCGCCTGTAGGGACAGGAGCCTTACACGTGAGCTAATGTTAAACCAATGGGAAGGTTCTTTTCTAATATCTCGTTTGCATTTGCACATTTTTAAATATTTATTTTTGTTGTTGGATGGCTGAGGTCCATGGCTACATTCGCCCGCTGCAGAATGTAAGTATGAAATAAGCTAAATTAAAAAATTTTTTGACATTCTCCATTTAAGAATTCCACATAAGAATTCTCCATTTAAGACAATTTTTAAACATACTCAGAAGCAATAAAATAATACAACAATTAAAAAATAGTAACTATTCAAAAATATATTTCTACAAACATTTAACAAAATTGACAATTAAAAAAAAAAAAAAAAAAAAAAAAAAAAAAAAAAAAAATTCCCGCCACAGGGTTTTTGATCCCTTTTGGATAAATTAAAAACACGTGAATGTAAAAAGAAAATTTAAAGAAAAAGTATTAAAAATTCTTTGCCATGGTAGGGGTTGAGGAAGGCAAGGCAGTTTTTTATCTTTCATTTTTAACAATCAGAAATGAAAAAAGTTTCGTTTAAAATTAATTTTCAAAATCCAGAGAGAGGCGGTGGCCTTCCCTGGCCCCTCCCCAGCCGGCATCCCTAAAGGGGATTTTTCATTTTTTTATAAAATAATTTTATTCTAAATGTATTTTGGCTGTCTGTCATCAACCGGAATTCTTTCAGGAATATAAAAAAAAAAAAAAAAAATCTGCATGGAACGGGAAAAAAATAAATTGGTAAATTCAACTCGCGCAAATTTATTCCTCCAAACAACGATAAACAGCCTGGCGATCCAAGAATATACTTCAGCAGTAAACAAATAATATAAATTAAATCCGAAAAAGGATTTTCTGTGCACCAAACCATCGCTATATCTCCCAGTATGGAAATCCTACAACGCCAGAGTCGGTAAAAAGGCTCGCTCAGTATAATCACCATTGTCAACTAAGGTCTTCCCCAAGTATAGTTCTTCTACAGCTTCAGGGGTCTCCAGAGGAAACTGAGGAAGTCTATGCTCACTGGCAATAGTGTCAATCGAAATTATCTGTTGCTCACTGAATTTTTCCATAAATAGATCTAATGTTGATGTTGACTGTAATTTATCAACTTTGAATTCAAGTTTTGCAACCATCTTTATTAATTTTGTACATTTTTTTCCTTTCTCCCTATCTAAATAAAAAGTCACAAAGCAATTAAGTCAAATAGAAATCTGCACATATCAAATGCAAGCCTAGAAATGACTCTTCAAAAATATTATAGGATAATGATATATAGGATTTTTTTCAGGAAAGTAAAGGAATTTTATTTATATGTAAATACAGCTACACATGTTTTAGTAAGAAATATCACAGACATCAACATTGCAAAAACTATATCAAGAGTAAATTATTTAAAGTTCTCTTCTGACTATTTCAAGAATTTTGAACACATGTCAGGAATAAAATATTAGCATTTCAGAAGTTGTACTTAATTTTGTTTTTTTAAGCTATATTTTTTACACTTAATACTTCTGCAACTAACTGACGAAATCAGATTTTTTTTTTTTTTTTTTTAAACTGGGAGTGACTGCCGAAAATATGATTTTTATTAATGGACAATCGACAAATTTCACGATATAATGAACTAGTGACGAAATTAGTGACTAAAATGCTGCTAATGTTATAATGCCAAAATTTATGATTTTTATCTATAAACGATGGATATAGTACAACGACCAATTGATGTAATCAACGTATTTGTAACGCGACTTACTAAAATTTGTGATCTTTTGCTGCACCTTCTAGTTGCTGTCTCATTCATATACACTTAGGATCGTGCGTTCATAAAATTCACATCACGGTAGACTTCTAAAAATTCCCAGTCGGTGACACGATACCTTCTAATACAAAAAGAACATGCAGCAATAAAAAAGAATTGGCTAAAAGAGGGGGAGAGGAAATACAGGAAAAATAATTTTGTCTTCACAAACCAGGGGTAATTATGTTCAGTTTTTTAAATATAGGAAAATTTTTAACAGGTCATCAGTCAGAAAAATCAGGCATAAAAAGTATCACTAGTTTCCACAAATGGTAGTTGAAAAAAACAAACAAGCACACTGTTCATAAAAAGGCCTTATTTTAAAACATTTTTAAATGGTTTGTTTAGAATCTCCTTTTACAGGTATAATTGTGATATTTTCCTGGGACCTATTAAAGAATGTTTCAATATTTTCCTGCAAAATACATACATACCTGATTAACACATAAATATATTTGATAAAAAGCTTGCAATTATTACTGACAATATCTTGATTTTTTTCAGAAATTAATTTATACTTCCTTCATAAAAAACTACAAATTCAGTCATATTATTGAGAATTACATATTGAAATACATACAGAATGATACAAAACTACAAGTTTCTGTAATTTTGCTTTTCTACATTTGAACTGTAAGTTTCAGAAGGACAGATTTAAGGGAGTGTACTGTACAACCAATTTTTATATTTTTGTATGCAGCAGTTTTCTTAATATTCATGAAGAAAGACAAAAACTCATTAACGTCGGTGGTGACAGCATTAGTTGATTTGCATTTTAATTATTAGAGATTTACATTTTAATTATTAACTACCTGAAGGTGTTGTTGAAATAGAAGACAGATCAGGTGTTTTTGAAGCTGAAGGTTGTCCTAAATCAGGTGTTTCTGGGAAAGGCTCCCTTATGTAAAAATCTTTCATCTTCAGATTCCTCTGAGCTTGATATGGTCCCAAACTTTTTTGAAGGTTCCAAACTTTGGGGCCTTATAAGGTTGCTTGTAGTCTCTGACAGGTATTGAGAAAGGTTCCTCATGTATTCAGAACTATTTTATGAGACTCTGACTGAGATATGTCCCTGTTAATCAAGCGGCGGACATGTCGTTTTGAATATGTTATTTTCTTTCTCTTGAACATTTCTGCCAATATCCTATTTAACAGAAATATTTATCAAAACATACTATTAATGAATAATAAATTGAATCATTAAAGAATAGTATTAGTCAGGGTTTAAAATACAGTAATCCCTTAACATTCGCGAGTTTTGATTATTCTAACTCCTGTGTTGCATTGTATAGCCCAAGTTCTGTGAATGTGAACTTAACTTAAATCCTTGTATTGAAGGAAAATATAGATCAGCAATTCAAAGAAGCCCGAAACATATTGATGCTAAATCTAAAAAATCCTAAAATTCAAAATTTTCAATGAAACAGAAAATTTTTCTGCAAAATGTATGGGAAATTTTAAAACTTCAACAACTCGTTGAGAAAGAAATAGAATGCAATCTTCAACTGGTGAGGAGTATCAAACTTAAAAGAAAAATCAACACTGCAACTTTTTCTTATATGGAAATTCATTAAAAAAGGATCTGCCAAAAAAAAAAAAAAAAAAAAAAATGCAATGCCAATTTTTTAGCTTTAACTAAGCATGATATACACAATTCCATTTTATAAAAAGTAATAAGGGTTTGTGTACACATTTCTTTAAATAAAAACCAAGGACATTTTACACCTTTGAAGAACCAAAACCAAACAATTATGGATCTATAAACAAATTATAATGTGCATTTTTTAAAACGGGCTTTTATTTTGTATTTCTTATGGCAGAATGTGAAAATCTAATTACAGAATAATAGAAAATGAAGAATATATTTTTAAATACTATCCAAATATGTGAAAATTTAATTTTTCATCATAAGATTATTAAGTATACAAATTAAAATTCAATAAATTTGGAATTTAAGAATTAAATTTTACCTTTTCTTTTCAATTTTCAAACATATATCTTGATACTTTCTAAAATCTCAAACTCAATAATGTTTACAAAAAATAAATTAAAAAAAAAACCATTTTTTTCTTAAATCTGAGATCATTGAGGCTTGCAATGTTTGCTTAAATCAATTTAAGACCAATGATTAAATTGGATTTTCAATGTTAGCTTTTAACAGATTTAAAAGCCAGGCACAGTTAAAAATAAGTAATTGTTACAATGAGTTGTAAAAGTGAAATTTAAAAAGTGTAATCAATCGCCACCCCTGTGTTGTCACTTTTTAGTTTCATATGATGCGATTTTTTTCCTGTGACAAATTGACAAAATTCACAATGTTTTTTGCAAGTGACGTATAAAATAAAATAAAAAAAAATTACGATCACGATCTTTTAAAGAAATTTGCGTTTTCTCGCAGTTCTTGAAGAAATTAGCGTTTTTTTTTCGCGATCCTTTGACGAAATTTGCATTATTTCTGCGATCCTGTGATGAAATTCTCATTATTTCAATGTCCCTTAGACAAAATTTGCATTTTTTTGTGATCATTCGACTAAACTTTCTTTTTTTCAATGGCCTTTAGTCGAAATTTGCGTTCTTCCCGTGATCATTTCTCGAAATGTGTTTCATACGCAATTCTTTGACGGCGTTTCTTTATGTGAATCTTTGCAAACTTCCCGTTTTTTCAGCGATATTTTGACGAATGTGTATTTTTTCTGTGATCATTTGAAGTAATTCGCATTTCACCGCGATCCTTCGACGTAATTCGCATTTCACCGCGATCCTTCGACGAAATTCGCATTTCACTGCGATCCTTCGACGAAATTCGCATTTCACTGCGATCCTTCGACGAAATTCGCATTTCACCGCGATCCTTCGACGAAATTCGCATTTCACCGCGATCCTTCGACGAAATTCGCATTTCACCGCGATCCTTCGACGAAATTCGCATTTCACCGCGATTTTTCGACGAAATTCGCATTTCACCGCGATCCTTCGACGAAATTCGCATTTCACCGCGATCCTTTGACGAAATTCATATTTCACCATGATCCTTCGACGAAATTCGCATTTCACCGCGATCCTTCGACGAAATTCGCATTTCACCGCGATCCTTCAATGAACTTCGCATTTCACCGTGATCCTTCGACGAAATTCGAGTTTCATCGCGATCCTTCGACGAAATTAGCGTTTTACCGCGATCCTTCGACGAAATTAGCGTTTTACATCGATCCTTTGACGAAATTCATGTTTTACCGCGATCCTTTGACGAAATTCACGCTTTACCGCGATCCTTTGACGAAATTCACCTTTTACCGCGATCCTTTGACGAAATTCATATTTTACTGCGATCCTTTGACGAAATTAGTGTTTTACCGCGATCCTTTGCCAAAATCCACCTTTTCTGCTGTGGTTTGCTGCAATCCGCGTTCTTCCGCAATCATATACCAAAATTACCTTTTTTTCCCCGCGATCATTTGGTGAAATTGGCGATTTTTTCTGCAAACGATTGACGAAAAAAGCTTTTTTTTTTCTTCCCAATCACTTGTCATAATTTGCGATATTTTTCAGTGATTTCTTTTTTATTTCCAAATGTTTGGACCGATGAGATTTTTAATTTTCAGACCGTTCTCACTTAGCAGACGCTTTCACCCCGGTTTTTTTTCTTCTGCTGTGTATTATATGTTTTTGGTCTGCAGGAGCCTTGAAACGTCTGCGACGCTCGTCGCGCACATTCTGCCACGGGGAGTCAGGTCAGCTAAATTTTAAAATTGCCATACCAACTGCTTTATCTGGTTTACACTGACCATTTACCCCTTTCACCCCCCCTTTTTTTAATACTTTATAAAATTAAAGAGGACAATGGTTACTTAGTTACATGTTTTATTATTAACTAATTTTAAGAATTAATATACAAGTCCTATTTTATTTCTCATAAACATTTAAAATCATATATAGTCACAATAAAAACACCATTTCTCACTAAAAGCAATATTATGAACAGCATATGCATTAATATGCATAGAAACATGCTTTTCAAAATTTTATTTAGAAAATTTTAGTTGTGTTTATTTAAATTTAATTGCTTTTTATTTTACACACTTATGTACCAAACTTTCCTCAAATATTATATCCTCTCTAATTTCTCTTTTAGCATTTGCAACTTAATCTCTCCATATGGCCACATAAGAATTTTTCCATTTTGATGTGTTACATTTTGTCACTGTTTAATTAAATATAATCTTTAAAATAATGTGGAGCTATGTAATATAAAATTTCAAAACACCAGTTTGAAGAGTAACTTCTGTTCTTTTCAATATTTATAATTTTTTTTCGGACATAATTCCTTCACAGTTGCCTTCTAGCAGTTACAAAGACTTATTTATTTTACAAAATTTGATAGAAATTTATAATATTTTTAGTAGAAAATATTTAAGTGTACTGAAAATTAATTGATCCAAATTTAATATAAATTAGCTGTAAACCAACTTTTAAAAATAAAATCTGCCTTTTTTCAATAAAAGCTGTTTTTTTTTTTTAAGTGGTTAAAACGAGGCCTGGCTAAAAGCCGGCAACCCTGCTGATGATACTCACAAAAATTTTCCCTGCAATAAATTGACGAAATTCACAAATTTTCCTGCATCAGATCGATAAATTTGATTTTCATATGACTAATTAATGAAATTAACTTTTTTTTGCGACATACGAGCAAAAACTGCAATTTTTTTGTACTATTCATTGATGAAATCACAGGCCACACATTGTGCATCCCTAATACACGTTGTTGGAATTTTTATTAACCCGGCAGGACAGGTACTTGACACCCCACGTCAGAAAATATTCGTCTGCTGTCGGTGAGTGCTTTTAATTTATTGTTTATTATTTTTTTTAATTAACGATAATTTAACATTTTAGCTATCATTTTTCACGAGAAAGAGTGTACTTATCATGAATTTCACTAACAGACAGAATTCTAAAGTTTTTTTCATATTTATGCCTATTTAATATGTTTGGGGTGTGCTGACACCCCATGCCCGTTCCCGTGTTACGTTTCACAGCGCGCGTCCTGCCAGGTTAACTTATTTTTTATATAAAGAACGCAAATAAATTTGATTAATGTGTGTTTATGAACATATACAAATAATCCATAAATATGTTCTTAAAAAAAAAAAAAAAAAAATGTGATAATAGGCTTTCTGATCTTAAGGAAATTTTCCTTATTCCCGATTCCTGTCATGAACCGTTGGACGGTATAAAATATTCAGATTTATAGAAAAATAAGTTTATATACAATTATGGTTTATTTAGATGTCAAGAAAGTTTGATACATTATAGTTGGACACTTTAAAAAGTGGCCACTAATAAAACAGTCTACTGGCCACTGGCTACTAACCCAATTTCTGATCCTCCCCCCCCCCCCTCCATTTACAAGTTAATAACTAGAGCCGTACTGAGTACTCGGTAAATACTCGGCAATATTTTGGCAGAGTACTCGGCTAATACCGAATAGTTGGAAGAATTTCATTTTTTAAGCATATGAATTTAAAACTGATCTATAAAAAGTTATTCGAATGTCAATGTATAATATATGCAATAATTCATAAAACTATTTACTCGGTATTTAACAATATGTCTACAAAATATAGAAAAAGTTAAGAACAAAAACCCTCATAAAATAATTCCAGATTAAAATTTAGTTTCACATTTATACAAATAAGTTCGTTTTAAATATATAGGAAAACAGAAAAGACTACTATTTTGGATAAAGTAACTGAAAATACAATAAATGTAATAAAAAAATTAATAGTTAAATTTATTATATTTCAAATTATGGTGCAAAAACACCAAACGTTCTACATTATCAGTGGACAGGGCATTTCTTTTACTACTATAAATTTGGCCTGAATCTGAAAATATACGTTCAGAATAAACCAGTGGTTGAAGGTGCACATAAGAATTTTTTTGCAAGGTTGCACATAATCGGAAAAGTTCCCTCCTCCCCCCTACCATGCAAATGGAGTGTCAGTTTACATAAGTCTTCTGTTAAGAAAGTCTGCATCTCTTTTTGTACCCCTCTTTTATTTTTAACCAAAAGAAAATAATGTACAGTTACAAAATAAATACGAAATGTTTTGCATTATTCAATGAATTGTTACAGTAACAAATAAACATTCTTATTTTTGATAGACAGATTTCAGGTATCAGAATAAATTGGAGGGTTGAAGAATGTTTTATTTTATATTGGTTAATAATTGTACTTTTGTTATGTGTCAATTCTCCTTTTTTTGCTACTGTTTTGAATTGTCAAAAATTGTCTTTAAAAGGTACACAAATAAATTTCAAATTTAATTAGTTAATTTATATATACTATATATGTATATTATATATATGTGCACACAGATATATATAATATGTATATATATATATATGTACACAGGTATATTTATATATATGTACACCTAAGCTCACATTATGTGCACATCGGTGTGTTTTTTTCCCTTATTACACAACTACTCAGTATTCGGTACTCGGCCGAGTAGTCAGTGGCCGAGTACTCGGTATTCGGCCAAAGTACTACTCGGTACACCACTATTAATAACCAGTGCCCCGGAGCCGAACAATTTTTGATGCTCCGGCTCTAGCTCCGCTCCGACCTTTTGAGTTGCAGATTTTAATTTACACATTTAATTTTTTGCTCACAAATTCTTTCTTCCTTTACCTTCATTAAAGATCCGACAAAATGCATTTTTCTTCTCATGAAACTTGAAATGCTTGTTCAGACAACATGACATCTTTTAGCTTTTACTTTTAAAATAGAAAGTTTGGTGGAATTTTAAACACAAAAATCTTAAATTTCTTCTACACTTTTCAAACAACCAAAATTGTACAACTACACATGTAAACAACAGGCGGCCATATTTGTTTTCAAATAGTTTTGTCATTTAGCTCAAGTAGAAAGTAAAAGTAAAGTAGAGTTACCATGTTTTGAAAAGATTTTCATCTCTAATAAAAAAAAAACAAAAAAAAACCTAAAAAATGATATAATTAGAATACTGAAAAATGATGTAATTAAAATATTTTAAGCCTGGAAACTTAAAAGACGGAAAAAAAAGATTTAAAAGAATATTAAAAAATAAAGGAGCCCTGGAGCAGGGGGAAATTTAGAGCTCCAGCTCCAGGGAAAACATAGCTACGGAGCGCTCCGGCTCCGGGTCTCTGTTAATAACCATGAGATTAAACTTATTTCCAAAGTTATAAAAGTTGCTCTGTGTTTGTTAAAAGTGTACCTTATGAAAGCAGCTTTAGCACAGAAAATCAGATAAAATCTAAATTTACGACCCAATTGTCAATTGACATTGGATGAAAGTTGAAAAATAGATATGGGGATAAAGCTTGATTTTGTTCTTTTATTTTAATTAAAATAAACATTTCAGTTAATTATTCGAAATTGTTGATTTATAGTATTTTGTTATGCCAGTATTACCATAATTATTTAGGTGACACATAAAGAATAACTGGGTTATCTTCCCCCCCTCCTCCTCCTCCACGAACAGTTGAACTCGCCTCCATTTATAAAATGTTGGGAGGAAGATCCATATTCTGGGGAAAAGTTGAATTTCAAGCCATGAACTCAGTCAGCAGAGCAGAAAAGTTAAAAAAGGTTAACTTCGTGAGTTGAGGGAGCAAAAAAGAATTTATTTTTTGGAGGGGGGAGGGAGGAAGGGAGTTTTTTTAGATGAATTATTAATCATATATTAAAGATTTACAAAATACAATCGGTCCCCAATTTAATGAATTTCTCGATTTAGTGCATTTTTTAATGCTCCTGACGAAAATGGAACAAAAAATTTTGATTTAACAAATAACAGGCCTATTTACAAAATTTAAATTCTTTTTAATGAAATAGGTTCCTTCATAAAATTCCCCTTAAAATAGTTCCCTTCACAAAATTATCACTACTTTTTGTTTTGTTAGGCTTTAAAATGTAATTTGCAATCAAAACATGCTTACCAGAAAGGAAAAAATTAGCAGAAGATATGATTAATAAATACTTGGCTCGAATTTGAGTAACATTTGAGTAACAATGAGGATTTCATCTTTCGTTACAAAATATACAGTGGATTACATTTGTTTTTGGACACTTGTGTTTTTGAAACTTACTTATAAAAAACATCATCTAAATATTAAAGGATCTAGTTATATTTTCATATGAACTTTATTTTCCGTATAATAAAACCTACATATTGTAATGAAAATATATTATAAACTTTTTTTCCAAAAAATTAATTTACCGAGAAAGTGTTAAAAACAATCTCACATAAGTAATTGGACACTTGAAAGCTTTACTAAATTTTTTGACAGACGATATTTTTTGTTATTTATTTTTTATTATAAATGGAAATACATATCAAATATTATCATCTGCACTTTGAAATTACTACTAATTCGTGTAAATTTGTTTACATTTCTATATTTGAAGCGAACATGGCCGGACGCTACAACGTTACATCAAATTCCATTCGTAATTTAATCATAGAACATTTTAAAGATGGTAAAAGCATCAAAACTATCGCAAAACTTGTTAAAGTGAATCATTCAACTGTTTTTGCTGTTATAAAACGATGGAAACTACGTGAAACTGTTGAAAAAGCACTAAAATCAGGAGCTTCTCACAAGCTAACTCTCAGGAATCTAAGGTTTATTATGCATAAAATCAAGAAAAAACTAGGAATTTGTGCAGTGAAACTTACAACAGAATTAGAAAACAGATTTGCAATAAAAATAAACCCTGAAACTGTTAGACAAGTTATCAGATCATATGGATACAACAGTAGAGTTGCCAGAAGAAAAAAATTTATTAATGAAAGAGTAAGAAAGTTACGTTTGGATTTTGCAAAATCCATGGTAGACAAGGATGTATCGTTTTATAAAAACGTGATATTTGTGGATGAATCAAAATTTAACATATTTGGGTCTGATGGTCGAATAACTGTGTGGAGAAAGCCCAACGAAGAGGTCAATCTGAAAAATGTATTGTCAACTGTCAAACATGGATATGGAAGCATAATGGTTTGGGGATGTTTTGCTACTTCTGGTACGTGAAATTTAGTTTCCATTGGAAATAATATGGACAAATATTATAAGTATATAAATATCCTGAAAGAAAGCTTGAAAATATCTGCCCAAAAACTTGGAATTCAAAACGTATGCAACTTGTATCAAGATAATGATCCCAAACATACAGCCCTAAATGTTTGCTTATGGCTGCTGTACAACTGTTCCAAAGTTATCAAGACTCCCACTCCACCATATTCTCCAGATTTAATCTCAATTGAAAATGTGCGCCATGAACTGGAGAAAAGAACTAGAAAACATGGATATTTCTTCGAAAGAACAACTTAAAACAGTATTAATAGAGAAATGGAACAAAATTGAACATTCTTACACAAAAAACTAGTTGCATTCATGCCAAAACATTTTAAAAGTATGATTTCAGCTAAAGGATACCCAACAAAGTATTAAAATGTTTGATTATTTGCATATTTTTGTTTACATTTGTTGAATCTTTAAAGTGTCCAATTACTTATGTGAGATTGTTTTTAGCCCTTTCTCAGTAGACTAATTTTTTGAAAAAAAAGTTTTGAATTTATTTTCATTACAATATATGTTTTATTATAGAGAAAATAAAGTTCGTATGAAAAATTTTTTAAGTAGATCCTTTAATATTTAGATGATGTTTTTTATAAGTAAGTTTCAAAAACGCAAGTGTCCGAAAACAAATGTGAGCCACTGTATTTTTCACAAAAATAACTTGCGAAATGGACACCATAAAAAAAAACTGCATAGACTGCCCTAATGAAATTTTAATTACTATTTTTAAAATCTTTACAGTACCACAAATTATATTAGACTATTAAATAAAAACAATGAAAAATTTTCCGAAAATAAATGAATTGCCTCATTAAAAACTAAACTTTGCTGTTTTTTCCAATTGCATAGGATTCTTTTTCCCCCAAGGATTTTCCCTGGTTATTTCGCATTTTTTCTGATTTCCTAAATAATTGGAATCTAAAATTATATTTGCAATCAATATAAGACCTCAAGACCCAAATAAACGTACAAATGATCATATTTCCAAGTGACTGTATTACACGTGTGGAAATGAGTATACTACTATTTTACTGCGCAATCACGATATCAAATGAGAATTTACATATTACATAAATACTACACTATGAAAAATTAAAATAAACTTTACTTACCTCTTAAATTAAAAAAAGAAGAGTCGGACTTTATCAGCAAAAACTAGCGTTTATCGAAGGCAACAGGAAATAGGAAATGCAACGCTAGCTCGCTGAGATGAAACTTCAAAAGCTTAAATCAAGTTGAAGTGTGCGAAGTGCTGATGCGAATGGATAGATATTTTCGAAGATTACAGTTTTAAAAAAAACTGCTTCAATGGAAAAATGCATATTTCCATTCGGAGTTATTAAAATTATATCTTTAGAAAAACTTTCTTTAAAATACAAATGTATATTGTATTACCATGTTTAATAAGATGATTGTTCCATTGCTCACATTGTTTATTTTATAGTTTATTGGATAACATGTTTGGTTTGCGTCTTTCCACGTTATTATTCTCAACCACACATATCTTATATTATATTTCAGAGTCAAATTATAAATATATATTTGTTATTTTTAACAAAAATCTATTGAATACCAAATAAATGACTTCCTAGGGATGTCCCCAGGAGGGTCTTCCTAGGGATGTCCCCAGGAAGGTCTTCCTAGAAGGTGGCCTCCTAGGTACATCCCCAGGAATGTTGTCCCGGGGAGGTTGCTCCTCGGGAATCTCTCAGGACGTTACTCCTCAGGATATCCTTAAATTAGCTTCCTCAGGAGAGCCTGCATTTGTCATTTTAATTTTGGGAGCAATTTGGGATGAGTTGGAGCTCCCGGGGAGGAATCTGGGAGCTCCTGTGCTATATGGGTATATATATATATATATATATATATATATATATATATATATATATATATATATATATTACCATTAATTAAACATAACCTACCACCGTCAATTATTATGAATTAAAGCTGTATTTATTTAAAAAAAAAATATTATAAGAATTATTATGGAAGAAAAAAGAAAAAAGTGGACACCGACAAAAATTGAAAAGCTTATACATTGAATTACGTTATCAAGGGCACAGAATTCAATGATATAAGCAAAATGGTTGTTTTCTGTGGGGAAAATAAGCTAAAGCTAAAAATTATTTTCCCCTGTGCCCGAACAACCACTAAAATGAAGTGTATTGATTAAAAATGAAAGCAGAATAGAAACAAATAATATGAAATGGAAGAATCAATAAAACGTATTTAAATATTTATAGGATATAAAATATAAATAATAAACACCTTACCGATTAATATTTCAGTATTTTACAAAAATCCATGTGCACATGTCTACCAGTATATCAAAAAGATTAAGGTGAATAAAACAGTTAAGAAATCACAGTAAATGATACCAAAGGATGCAGTTAATACATTTTGAAATAAAATTTGAAATACCTTGTAAAATACATTTAATCTAATATAAAATATATAGATATTAATTACATTATTTAAAATGCACTATTAAATTAATAGATAACAGTTTAACAATATCGTCAAAATTTAGCTAAAAATACCCCCTGGTGTATAAATTATAACTGAAATGGAGCTAGAAAAATTAAAAAATAGAGAAATCTGAAAGAGACAAATTTGGTGCTGCCATCTATTATTACTTATATTAAACATCTATCGCAAGATAAATATTTGTAAGCATTTGAATGTAAATAACTGTTTAAACAGCAAAACCAAACAAATCCTTATATATAGAGAATTATAAACCTAATATAAATCACACAATGTATTTAAAAACTATTGTTAATAAAATTTAAAAGCATTCAATATATTCTATTAGCTAACTTATTTAAACTAAACTAAGAGTTTAAATAATTCTAGAACATTGATAATATATAGCATATAGCTATATGCTATAAAACAAAATAAATTCAGTAATAATTAATATAAATAATTATTAAAAATAATATAAAAATTATTTTTTAATGAATTATATATAAGATATTTATAAAATGAACAGGAAATAAAAAACATGTGGAAGTATATAGAAGGTTAAATGATACTTAAATTCCCATTACTTAAAAAGCACAAATATAGAATGTGGATTATTTTCAGACATCCATAAAAATCCATAAAGTATGAATGTGGGACATTCAAAAACATTAAACCGATAATAAATATTAAAAAGAATAGAGGAATAATAATAAAAATAATTACCCAATTTTAATGCATACAGTATAGCTATATTTATATTAAACATACTTATATGTATATTATTCACTATAAGAATGGCATACTATTAGTAATTAATATATATATATATATATATATATATATATATTGTAAATTCCGGTGCCAGTCACTCATTTCAGCATTTTATGAATAAAAGTACCTTGACCCTGAAAGGATTAAACTACCAAAACGCCATTTTATATTGAAATTTATTGCCTTTTATTATTACAATATATATATTGCGGCATAGGTGACAATTTTACGCTTTCTTCCTACCACTAAAACTTTACAGAAAATATTGTCTTCTTTAATCTTCGAAATCTCACGATTAAACAAAGCAAAAATTTCTATTAAATTTTAGTGGTAGCAAAAAATCATAAAAGTTTGCAGCTATGTATAGCGGTAACTCAAATAATCCTTTGTTTAACACGTTGACTGCCACGCTACGAGTATACTCGTAGCTTTAATGTTCATGGCTTTAATTTATTACTTTCTCACCATTATTTTAAAATATATATATATATATCGTTATTTAATTGCAGAAATTTCGCTGTATTAGCAAAGCGTAATTTACCTTTCAGAATTTGTGGTGGAAAACGACTTTCAAGAAGAAATTTGAAAATTCTTACTTTTTGCTGCCGTGAACGTGTTAATGCCTGGTTCGCATGCCTCCTTGAATTTTGCAGACCAGAAAAATTTTCGTCACCAGTATTATCTTATAGAAAATCTCTTCTTAAAAGAAAATGAAATTTTGCGCGTTTAATCTTAACTTCTTTTTCTATAAAAAGATACTGGTAGTTTTCCAGAAGAAATAAAGGTAACGAACCATGACGAACCATAACGAACGAAAATAACTAACCATGTAATATCTGTATTAGAGATAAATATGACCAAAAGCGTTCATGTCAATTTTTATAAAGTAAAATATATTTCCAATCATCAAATGTATACTTTTATAAAAATTGAAATTCGGTGATAATTCTTTACATACTTCTAGTAATATCATTCTTTTAATTCACAATTACAATTCTTAGCACCTAACCATCAAAGGAATCTGCTTGCAATATCGATCTCATTTGAGATACAGTAATCGGGCGGGCGGAAATGTAAAAGCCAGCTGGTAATTTAAGAAATTGCTTCTTTACACTTTCATAAAAAAAAGGTATAATTTCCCAATAATCCCGATAGCACTGGGTAATAATGTTCCAGTTTTAAAGAATTGTTTTAGAATTTACTGCTTCTACTATTTCTTGATTATAATATTTATGATGTGTGTTGAAGCATAATGATAAAAATGTCGAGATTTGAAAACAAATGAAAAAAATATTCCAAATAACTAAAAAATGCATGTTTTGTAAATTTCAAATTTTGAAATAAAAATATTAAAATTTTATTTATGAGATTTTTATTAGATGAAAATCATTTATAAATGATTAATGGCCTTAATTAATCAATTGTACCAAAATACAGTGCGTGTAAAAACTTTAAAGACAGCAACAATTTTGATAAATTGAAAATGCGACAAGTAAAATGGTAATTTAATGTAGATCATAAAGTGAAAATACTAATATAAATGTAAACAGAATGTATCTGTGTCCTTTAAATTGCAAAAAAATCATAATGGTGCAAAAAAAAAAAAAAAAAAAAAAAAAAAAAAAAACCCTCTATATTTGACTGTGTAAAAACTTTAAGGACACCAGTATTTTTTTTTTTATAGAAATGTTATATATAATTATTATTAAGGATCCACCGAAACAGGTTTTTAATGCCGAAACCGAATTTTGACGTTCTTCCTATTTTTGGCCAAAAACGAAAATGCCCAAAAACTTTTTAAAAGTATTCTTAAATTGTATGTATTAAAGTAATTAATAAACCCATAAATATATTATTAATTAATTATACGTATTTATTAAATATGCATAATAATTAATTATGCGTATTTATGAAATATACATAATTATTAATTAATCATACGTGTGGCCCAAATTGTCGCTCTGTGCCTTAGATCCCAAACTTTTTTTTTTCATAAAAAAAAAAAAAAAAAAAAAAAAAAAAACGGAATTAATTCATCAAGGACACAGAAAGATTTTCTAATTATACGAATTTCATTTTATAAAAAAATAGTTTAGTTTTATGCATACACACCTCGATTTATCATTTATAAAGATTTCTGTAAATGATCATCTGTTATACTAGAACTTTCTCAAAGGCTATTCGAAACTCTTCAGCGGTTTCAAACTGAAATATTTCCATTACTGCTACGTCCGCAGCTTTTAATGAGCACGTGAAAAGTTTAGTTGTATATACATTACTTGCTTTATAATTTGCATTCACGTCTTGAGTCAGTCATGACTGATAATTATAAATGACATCGTAGCAATAAATAGTATCATTTGAGCCAGCCGATAAAGCTCAAAATGGTGAGAAATGTTAAAAATTTCCGAAGGAAGAAACGATATTTTTAAAATACTGATAGTTTCTGTCCAAAATCTCAGATTCGTCGAAACTCAACCGAAACTATCAGTATTCCAAAAATCTCGTTTCTTCCTTCGGAAATTTTTAACATTTCTCATCGATTTGAGCATTATCGGCCGGCTCAAATGAGGCTATTTATTGCTACTAACTTCGTTGTCATGACTGACACAAGACGTGTATGCAAATTGCAGAGCAAGCATTGCATATATAACTAAACTTTTTCACGTGCTCATTAAATGCTGCAGACATAAAAGTATCAGAAAATGTTTAGTTTGAAACAGAAGAACAGTTTCGAAAACTCTTTGAGAAAGTTCTCGTATAACAGATGATCATTATAAAAGATAAATCGGGGTGTATATACAGAAAGCTAAAATGAAATTCGTATAATTAGAAAATCTTTCTCTGTCGTTTATGAATTAATTACGTTTCATTTTATATGAAAAAAAGCTTTGGATCTTAAGGCACAGAGAGACAATTTGGGCCACACGTATAATTAATTAATAATTATGTATATTTAATAAATACGCATAATTAATTAATTATTATGCATATTTAATAAATGCGTAAAATTAATTAATAATATATTTAGGTATGTATTATTTACTGTAATACATAAAATTTAATTACTTTTAAAAAGATTTTGGACATATCGTCGGTACCATGTCAAACTATTCAATGTGAAAACAGCGGGATACTTTTTTTAAATTCAGATTTCTTGATTGGCACCATTTTTCTGAAATGGTAAAATTCCCGTCTTTTCGTCTTAATTAATAAGCCATTTAATAAAGTTAAATAAGGTGGATTTTACTGTTTAAAAAAAAGTGGTGCCAATCAAGAAAACCGAATTAAAAAAAAAAAACAGTCCACTGTTTTCACATTGGATAGTTTGACATGGTACCGACGATATTCGTTTTCGGCCGACAATAGGAAGATCACCGAAATTCCGCTTCGGTTTCGGTATTGAGAACCTGTTTTGGGTAATCCTATATAATAATTATATATAACGTTTCTATAAAAAAAATACTGGTGTCCTTAAAGTTTTTACACAGTCAAAAATAGCTTTTTTTGCATTTTTGTGATTTTTTCGCAATAAAAAGAACACAGATACATTCTGTTGACTTTTATATTAGTATTTCCACTTTATGATCAACATTAAATTATCATTTCACTTGTCGCATTTTCAATTTATCAACAATTTCTTGCTGTCCTTAAAGTTTTTACACGCACTGTATATAATACAATTCGTGTTTATATCAACAAAATCTATTGTATTTATCAGAAGAAAAACTATTATTATGAATAAACGAATAGGACTTTCTTTTTTTCCAAGATGATTTCATAAAAGTCATGGAAGATGTTACATCTTTCCCATTAATTATGATAAAGAAATCGTATTTCTTTCCAGACGTTTTTTTTATTGTAGAATGCTAATGAAATGCATAATAAATGAGGTAGTTATGAAAGATTTTGTAGAAAGTTTCATTTTAGAGATATTTAAATATTATGTAATATCTTATAGATTATTCCTCAGATCGCACTCACAGGTGAACTAATTCTGAATCAGCAATTTCTAAAAGCTAACTTAACACATTCACGCCGGCGCGGTGGGTCACACTCGTTTGTCTCAGAGTTTTTAAATCTCCATTTTTTTGCACACCACTGTTATTTTAGAGAAAATGTTGTTCCTTTAAATCGCCCAATTGTTCTAATTAAGTAAAACAACATTTTCTGTATTAAAATACTGGTATCCAAAAAGCCGGAGACTTGGCAGCTCTGAGACAGCCGAGTGTGACCCACCGCGCCGGCGTGAACGTGTTAAAACTGCGAATTAAATATCAGAGTAGTCCCCACATTTAATCGCGGTATTCATTATTCTTATTTCGCGTCTGTTATTTCAATGGAGTTATGAATAAAGAGGAGGTGATATATAGTGTACTGTCTACCAGTTACGAGAGAAGGAACTGAGGAGGTTGTCACAAGATGGCGGCTGTTTTTTAAAATCGGATCAGCAGTTTCTGATTGCCTCCACGGCAAACTTCCCACCAGTAAATTTTAACAGAAAATTTCGTCTTATTAAAACGCTTTATTCAATGAAATATGTCCTTATAAATTCGGTAAAAATTTCTATATTTTCTTTACTGGTGTCAGTTTACCGAGGTATTATAATCATTTTTAATGACACCGACAGGAGTTTTTCTAGGTAGTCACAATATGGCGGAAACACAAGACCTGACTACGGCCAAAGTAAACTTTTACCAGTAAAAAAGAATCTGTGTTTCTGCCATTATTTGTGACTGAAGTATTGCATGAATAAGACGTTTAAATAAGAAGAAAATTTATATTTATATTTACCGGTGGATGTTTTTCTGGGGGTAATCGACACTTACGAAATCGGTTACAGTTGAAGCTTCACTATTTTAAAGATATGTCAGTTCCTTTTTATTAATAGTTGCATTTTTATTTCTTTGTGTAACTATCTCACATTTTCACAACGATGATCTGTCCGATGCCAGTGTGCAGTACACTTTTCAGGTTTGTATGTGGTTCCGTCAGGGTTCGTAATTTTCAACGACTTTCTACCAGAATTTTCATAAAGTAGTATTTGCCTTATTTAATGAAAAGAAATCTGTCTTCAGATAAAGTGACCAGTACTTTGCGGAATTTCTGGTATTAACCCTCTAAGTGTTTGGGGCGTAATATTCCGTTCACTAAGCTCCAGGTTTCACAGCAATACAAGCAATATTTAACATAATATAATTCTATAGATTTAATGAATTTTAAATACATTGAAGAATGATTAATAGTCTCAAGGATTACATTCATATTTGTAATTGAGTTTTTTTTATAATGTTGAAAGAATCATATTTTCTTAGCATTTAAAACAAAATGCAAAGAAAACAACATTACAATTTTTAACTTTTGCAAGACGCTCGGAGGTTTAAAACACGTAAAATCCCCTGAATCCCTTGATGTGCTCGAACCTTGTGCTTTTGTAAGAATCTCAAGTATTTTTTTCGAATTACAATATGTCTACAATTGGAGAATAATTTCCATTTTAACATTTTAAATGTCAGTAGTACGATACGTAGGCTGCAAAGTTCAAAATTGATTTATTCGATATCTTTACCACTATTTCAGAGTATAATTCTTCGTTTTATTTAATGACACAGATATTCCATGATTAAATAGAACGAAGATTACTAGTCTTAAAAGTGATAGATATTCGAATAAATAAATTCCACGATCTGGTAAATATTAATTTTTACCCATTAAGCTTAATAAAAATAAATTTAGAATAATTATTACTTTTATGGTTTAAGACAGGGGTGCCAAATTGTAGCCCGCCGGATGCCAATAAAATTTTATAGTTATATTTGACTTATCTAATCGTCGAATTTCTGCGATTCAACTTGTCGACAATTTCTTTAAAATTATACTGGTATCCGGCGGGCCACAGTTTGACACCACTGGTTTAACCCCTTAATTCTCCCTCCCGTCAATATCACGGGCTGAGGTGTCGTTCGTTATTTCTCACTCCCGTCCTATTTCCGTGCTGGAGATTTATTGCTGGAAAAAACTTCTGAAACCAGAAAAATTTAACTGGCATTTCTGTGTGAAGTCTTTGAATATTTCCGTCGGGGTTTGGCTTTTGCGCTGACTGTAATGTTGGGCTTTGTATTGCATGTTTCGATGTATGTAACACTTAAAAAATATTAATAACCAAATTTAATGCATATATATTATTTCAAATATTATTCAGTGTTGCCAGATGGGCTACTTTTTTAAAAATCTGATTCTTGATTTGCACCACTTTTTTGAAATGGTAAAGTGTGTCTTATTTAATGACACATTAATTAAGGCAAAAACAAAGTGAATTTTACCGTTTCAAAAAAGTGGTGCCAATGAATAAATCTGAATTAAAAAAAGTAGCCCACTGGCAACACTGAAATTATTTGTAAAAATGTGTGTGATGATGATAAATAAAGATCTAAGATGTGAAAAATAAAAGGTTTTATTCGAAATTATTTGTACGGTGTAAAACAAACATTAAGACACAGAATTCTCGCATGATGGCTTTTCTACAAATATGAATTTGCTCTATAACATCTTTTTTTTTCGCCTTAAAAAAAAGAAAAAAAAAACCTAACTGCATATTTTATTTAAAAACCTTATAATTATTCAATTTCTGTACTAAAATAAATAGGTACTTTTTTGATGTTTTTTTCCAAATATTATGCGACCGTAAAGGGGGTAAGGGGAAAAAGTGGAGTAAATCAAACACGTTATTTTTCTTTAATTTTAAATATTTCACTAAATTCAATCGCTAAATTGTCTCAGATGAAATCGAAAGAAGTTTCTCTTAGGAATTGCGCCTACTTACAATTAACGTTAAAAAGAAAAAGATTACTGGAAATATACCAAATATGTACAAAAAGAAATATATCATACTGAAATTGTACCAAACTTTGTCAAATATTTCGATTTTACATTGTAGATGGCCTTTTGGTTACCAATCCTAAAGTCATTCGATTATATAGTTTAGGAATTGTGAGTATTAAAGTTTAAAGTTTGGAACTCCTAACATTAAATTCCTTTTTAACCCCTTAAACTTCGCGCGCGATAAGTGTAGGATACATTTTCATAGCTGCCAACCTTTACGCTTTCTTCCTACCACTAAAATTTTCTTGTAAATATTGCCTTATTTAATGGTCGAAAATCTCACGATTATACAAGGCGGAAATCTTCTCTAAATTTTAGTGGTAGCAAAAAAGCGTAAAGGTTGGCAGCTATGCATTTTTTAAATTAAGATTGCTTGATTACAACTACATTTTTGAAGTAGAAATCCTTATTTATAATAAGCACTTATATACGGGGTGTTTCTGAATTAATATCGGATTTTTAACGCTTGGTAGTATTTATTACATAAAACTTAAAATTGTAATTTTTACATAAAATGAAAGATCAACTCAAACAGTTTTACCTTCACGCTTACAAGCGTTCAATGTGAGCATCTTTCATCACACGGCACACATCAAGTCGATAGCTAAGTTCTTCCCAATCGTTGATTAATGTTGTGCCATTAGTCTTTGTTGCAACAGCTGCAATGGTCAGCTGGTAGTGGATGCACATACACACGATCCTTTATGAACCCCCCACAGGTAAAAATCACATAGCATCAGATCGGGTGAGCGTCTGAACCTGAACAGAACTTCTTTGCTAATCAACGTTTGGGATTAACTGAGCTATCGGCTTGATGTGTGCCGTGTGGCGAAAGGTTTAATGGCGAAATTTGCCTGTTACTGATGAGGAACCGAGTTCAAGATATCAAATAATTTATACGAACGGGTCAAAGATGGAAGGAGGAACTTCATTTGCATATACAGTGTATTATAACGGTCATTTTATTCATGATTTTTTGGATCAAGGCACACATTGGTCTTATGGGCAAGGAGAGAGCAGATGGCCTAGCTAAGGCTGCTATTGAAAAGATAGATGTACAATGTGGTATTACGGTTTCATATCCCATTTCCTTGATTAACCCCTTCAAGTTCGGTGGTTCATTTTTGGACGTAATAAACGGATCATGGAATTATGGAAACTAACACTGGTCGAATTCAATTAATGGTAGAGACACATTTAGGATTTTAAACTTCCTACTCTGTTGAAATTTTGCTCAACCTTAATAAAAACATTTCACACCAGAATTTTCTTTAAAACTATTTAATATATTTACTTATATTGGTTTTCGTCGACATTTATTTTTCTTACTTCACGAAAAAAATTATGGTTCGAATCAAATGAAATGAATTATAGAAATGGCTCGATTAGACACATTCAGGGTAGAAAGGTTAAATAAAGTGAGTAATGATTACATATGCACCAGCCAAGCCATTCAGTACTTTTGCAGCGTCCATGGAAGTTTTCCATCCTTCTTATACCAAATTTAAAAGCGACCAACGGGCAAGTGTCTATGTGGAGCCACTGGTAATGCTGTTCACTATATCTTTGGACGTTGCCCTAAAATGAAACACCATTTCATTTTTAATCTGGACTTCACATTGCGAAAGGACTGAAAAGTAACTCTGTTTTCTTCAGCTAATTACAATAACCTAAAGGACAATTATAACATCTTAAATGAACTATTCTCGTTTATCAAATACAGATTTGATTATATTTATTACTGTTATACTTTTAGTGTTATATTCTTTACTTTTTATGTTAGCTTCAGTATATTAGGTCAGCATGAGCTGGTACTTCAGTAGACACTGTTGCCATTTACTGTCATTTTACTTTTCTAAGGTCAAATTTGACTATTTGTTGTTTTTCCTTTAATGTTAAACAATATAATTGCCGCTGATTCCGGGCATGTTTTTACCTGGGCTTCTCTCAGTGGTAGTGGGGGTTCTTTTCCAATGGGACATTAAATAGTTCTATAAACCATATTTTTGGTTGGAGTCCCGGTCGGTAATCCCTAATCCCTGACGAATAGATGTGACGAATAGACACAATGAACACTTGTAAGCTAGTAAGTAAAACTGTTTGAGTTGCTCTTTCGTTTTATGTATTAATTAAAATTATAAGTTTTATGTAATAAATACTGCCAAGCGTTAAAACCCAGATATTCATTTAGTAACACCCCGTATAATAAATATTAATTATATTACTTTTCACTTCAGTGACAGTCACATTCAAACTTTTATTCCAACATTGTTGAGTTCAGAGACTTAGACGCAGTAAATTTTCAGGAGTACTCAATATTTAACCCTTTAGCGGGCGGTGTCCAGAAATAAGGACACCTAATTTTAAGAGTACTGACACCCAGAATATTAATTAAACTTTTCCTTATATAAAGTACGGGAAAATAAGCAAGTTTTTATTTTTTTATAAATTCGTTTATAAATTCCGGTATAAATCCATCGTTTCATCATTTTGCAAACAGAATTACTCCGCGCCGGAAAGAGTTAAATCAAAATACTGTCATATGACTGTAAACAATTTGACCCTCTCAGGGGCACAGTACTTGTGTTGCTAAAATATTAAAATGATGGGGTGGCACCTTGATTTATGATCAAATTAATATCAAAGTAAGAAAAAGCTTTTCTTCGTACAAAACAAAATTTAATAACTAAATTTTGGTGTTATTGTGGCAATTTGGAATTAAAATTAAGTGGTATATATAATAAACCTTTGCCCTTCAAGTAGTTAAGATAAATAATTGGTTAGTCTTTCATTCGATTCAGAATGAAAAGTATCGTAAAAGAAGTTTCCTAGTACAGGATTTTACAAATGCAATAGGCAATTTTCTATCCAGAAATTTGGTGTTTTGCACAAGTGTGCGCGACCTTGTATATGGCGCATTCATTCAGATATACGAAATATGATTGGAGCGTCGGCGCAGTGTTGCCAGATTGGTTACTTTTTTTAAATTCAGATTCTTGATTGGCACCACTTTTTTAAAATACTAAAATGCGCCTTATTTAATGACATATTAATTAAGGCGAAAACAAAGGTAATTTTACCATTTCAAAAAAGTGGTAGCAATCAAGAAATCTGAATTTAAAAAAAGTAGCCCACTGGCAACACTGCGTCGGCGTCGTCCAGTTGACATTTAATTATTTTCTACCCAAATAAGCATTTTTCCATGCTGCGCACATTAAGTGTTGCTAACTTAGGCCGTTTGCTGTATCCAAAAAATTAACATTCTACCAAAACATTTCTATATTTTTTATTTTATTTAATGACGGAATGTCTGGTATTAAGTATAACCAAAGCAAATAAATAGAAAATCGTGTGGGACTTTAGATTTTTTTACAAAATGATGCAACTAACTAAATGATCGCACGCAGAGTACACTTCTTAGTGTTTCTTATGTGCTGTTTTAGTGTGGCCGAATTCGTTATTCAGAAATTTGGATTTCACAAAAAAAATTTCAGATAGCATGTTTTGCTTTAATTACAGCATAGCGTCCAACTCTTACGCTTTTCTGTACTACAAAAAATTAATAGTATATTGTACCTTATTTAACCGGCAAATTACGACGATTGAAAAAGATAAAACTTACTATTAAATTTGTGTAGTACCAAATAGCGTAAAAGTTGGCAGCTATGAATTACAGACATTTCGCAATTATATAATGTAAAAGTGTTGCTTCTTAATTTCCAGTATGAATACGGAATTTTTGAAAAAAAAGAAAAAAAAAAAAAAAAAAAAAAAGAACGGCAAATTCGCAACCTTGTTCTAAAGCGTATGGCGCCATTATTTCAGATTAGAAATATTTGCATCATTTTTTTTTCTCCGTATTTTAAATATTTCTGTAATAAGGCGAATATTATTATTCAGAATTTGTTACACTCAAAATATAGACAGCGCACAACTTTATACTTTGTCACCTTTATACATTGTCAAAGTTAACAGTGCCATGCCGTGAGAAGTAATAAATACAGAATTCTTAAATTTAATACACTACCTAACATGGTATTTTTTAAAAATCGATTTCGCATGCTGTTTTAATATTAACACAATGTGGACGGGTCATTTATAGAAAAAGAGCATGACATTTACGTTTATAAATATCGTGAGAAATTAAATTCTGCTGACAACCAACCAGAAGCACATGTGCCTGGAATACACTTTCTTTACTCATCCTTACAAAATTTCCGGTACCAGTAATATTTTCCAGCATCAATCCCCGAAAACTTCAATTCACATGACCCGCCTTCAATGTATTAACACTAGAACGGCGATGAGAAATTATTTTGATTCGTACCAAACGTATACATGTCGATTCGAAAAAAAAAATTCTTCAGCATATAATTGAAATATATACTGAACACAAAAAGTTAAATAAATAAGTTAAATAGTTTTAAATAAAAAATCCGGTATTAAATATTTTTATTAAACGTGAGTAAAATTGTCCGCCGTTCTAGTATTAATCAGTATAAACCGGCTGAAATATGGATTCTGCAGCTATGAAAGTAGAAGCATAATAAAGAAAGCATAAGAAGCAGAAAGTAAAATAGGATTTTTTATTTATAATGTACGTGAAAAAAAAAAAAAGCTTTTAATTATTTTCAAATATTTTTTTTTGTAAATTCTGATGTCATTCAATCACATAACTGCCAGTATCGCATAACTGCCAGTACTGCTTTTTTATGCCGCAGAAATTTAACAGTAAAATTTACCTTTTTAAATAACTTTTTCTTGTACAAAAAAGCGTAAGATATGGCAGCTATGCGATCATTTTAAAATTTTAGAAAAAGAAGTACTGTGCACTAAGTATATTCGGAATTTTGTATCAGTTACGTTTATATAACATCTTGATTTCTATAAAAAATCTGTCAAATATGCATAATGCAGTATTATGAATATGACACTTAAAAATATAGATTCCTTCCTTCTATAAATTCCAAGAAACATTTTATTTTTAGCCTATTGTCTTGAGAAATTTATCTTAGTTTGTTCGAATTTATTTTGTTTCCGTAACTGATTGGTTCTTTCTTGAAGCGCGCAGAATCGTTTTATGCAAACAGAAATTCCTGACTTCTGATATACTGTTCTTCCTAAGTTCATTTACTAAAAGTTTTCAGAAACTTTCAAGTTATCCTTCAAATGTCAAAGGTATTTTTCGCAATCCATTCCACTTCAGATGTAAGTAATGTAATATTTTTAGAATTAGGAAATCATGATTGTAAAATAAATTATAATTATCAGGGATCAGATTTCAGACTTTTTGCATACCAGTATAATCCGAGAGAAAATGTTACGTTGTTTTATCACCATGATTAAACGAAAAATGATTAATTTCTTTATTACACGAGAACTTTATTTAGACAAGGTCGAAGTTAAATATGAAAATGAATGAATATTTTAACCCTTAAATGTGCGATTTTTATTTTGTTCCGAAAAAATTATATATGATTCTCTGAAAGGTTTATTACGCAGGAAAAATAATGAAAAAAATCAGAGATACATTTTTCATATAATACGTCAATATTTTCTTCTGTTGCACATCCACAATACAAGTAAAAACTAGTGTCGTGTGGCTGTTTTACGCTGAAATATTGCAAATTAGTATATATTTTAATAAATATGTATCCAAATATCTTATTTTATATAATTATTTATTTTATAAACATTAATATTTAACCCTTTAATTCCCATGATAGAATATGTTCTAGAAATTAGGTAGTTCAAAGTATCTGACTTTATACCAGAAAGTTTTAATGGTTAATGTCGCTTTATTTAAATACGGAATGTCTGTTATTAATTAAAGCAAATATTACTATTTTAATTTTCTGGTGTGAATTAGGTATATACGAATTAAAAAAAATCAATTAAATTCTCAACACTGTTGTTTGCATATGTGCATATCTGCGCACTAAAGGGTTAAAATAATAAAATATTTTATGGTTTCGGGAAGCAGTGGATGTTAAAAAAAATAAATAAAATAAAGTCTATGCACTTTTGTAATATGTAGACAAATCATATTTCCACATGAAAAATTAAAGTTGTAATTTCTCCAAACTTTACGAAAAGGTGTCCAGGACAGGATTTGAACCAGGGACCTTTGGCTTAAGCCGAGTTGGCTTAAGCCAACTGAGTTATCCCGGACATACCTGTCAGACACATAAGGAAATAGAAACATAATGACTATGGCATCTAGTCTGATATGTGAATTAGCTACGCAGAATAAATCATAAATACTGAAAATTCCAAGATACGTTGGGCACACAATCATATTCATAAAACGCATATAACTTTTACGCAAAGTTTGGAAAAATCACAACTTTAATTATGCATGTGTAAGTACGTATTTTGGAATAACTTTTCTGGAGTTATATTACATGCGCTTTGATCACGTGTCCACAGTTTCTTGTAATTTTCATTATCAGTGATTGTTAACATTGTACGATTAAACGAAGTAAAATTTAGCATACAATAATACTGGTAGCAAAATGATTCGAGATCCCCCCCCCCCTACCAAAAAAAAACCAAAAAAAAAAAACGCTACGCCTCTGGCTGAAACCTTCATAAAACAATAAATGAATACTTTTTGGCAACGTAGAACCGGGCTTTTTTTTCTGTCCATTTGTTAAATTAATTATTATTATTATTATTAATTATTAATATTCATTGTACTTTAAGATGGACCGTGTCTGTATAAAATTCTGCACAAAGTGCAAAAGAATTTTGTTCTTGCAGCACAAAACTGGGCTTCACCCGCCTGTTCAAAATGTAAAAAAATAATAAACTTCTTAAGATTATATCTGTGTGTATAGGAATCCTGTATAAAACCAGATATGGGTACTTTTTTGGCAGCGCATAGCTTGGATCAAACCGTTCATCCAACCAGTGTTGCCAATGGACTACTTTTTTAAAATTTAGATTTCTTGATTGGCACCACTTTTCTGAAATGGTAAAATTCCCCTTGTTTTCTCGTTTATTAATATATCATTAAATAAGGTGAATTTTACCATTTCAAAAAAGTGGTGCCCATCAAGAAATCTGAATTTTAAAAAAGTAGCCTACTGGCAACACTGAATCCAACAGTTTAATAAAATAAGTTTAAACCTGTTAACCTTTTGAGGGGGCAGTAATTGTGTCTCTGTAATGTCTAATTCACACCGGAATCTTCAAAAAATTTTACTGCAAAATAACGAAAAGTAATTTTACGACCATTTTTTTTTCACCAAGGTTAAGTAAAATTTAATTTTTTTTCTGGTGCAAATCTTCATTAATGGTAGGTGGGATAAAATAAATCCCAACATACCAGTATTTTCGTGTAGCTCACTTCGACTTATATAATATCAGCGAATTCTGCATTTATATAAAAGAAAACCATTTTCCTTAAACACTGGTACGCTGGCTGTTATTCCTCTCATTTTTTGGGCTGGACTTATACGCGAGTATATACCGTAATGCCTGCATCGTACTACCTGGTTCGGCCGTCTATCCAACAGTTTAATTTAGAAAAGTTAAAATGTTAATTTAATCTTTAACAAAAGCAGGGTTAAAACAGATTTTTAACAAAAGCAGGGTTAAAATAAGGTTGGGTTGATTTTTGACGGCCGATTATCTACTCGAGAGATATAGGCCCTAGGGGGAGTGCCCTTCGTGGGGGTCTTGGGTCTTTCTAAGGGAACCTAACCCGTATTTACGCATGGAAAATCCAAGTTTTCGAATAAAACCACGAAAACTCCGAAACGGATAGGCGGACGGGTGCGATTGGGTTCGAACCCAGTTCCTCCCGTCTACAAGCTTCGAGTGCAGAACCTTTCAGCCACTGCTGGGGCTCGGTTAAAATAAGAAATGATTTTTTTCAGCTACATAAAATCGATCTTCACTAGACAATAGATTAACCATTAACCGCCGAACCCATAGAATAGGGATCTTTAACATACTTGCTGAAAAATAGTGGTAACTTGATTGCTAATTTAAGGTGTCTCAGGACACTTAAGATTGGAAGATATTTAAAAAAAAAAAAACAATTTTCAATATTTAATATCTTAAAATGCATTGGATTTAAAAACACAATTTTTGTTGGTATTAAAATATATAAGTATGTGCATTGTGCTTTCATTTCATGTATTTCAAAAACTGCAAGATTCAGAATTAGTATTTATTGGGCGCTCCAAACTGTAAGACGTTTGTCAAGCAGAAAATTGGTATAACAGCTTACGCGCAGGATTACAAAATAAATTTTGTAACTAGAATGAAGTTTTTTGTGCCTAATTATACTTCAGATTGTAATAATTACCCTGAACCTAAATAAATTTGTATTTAAAGCATTTTTAATAGAAAGATGTATTTAGCGAATACATTTTTTTTTTAATTTCAACCGTATAATACCCTAAAAAATATCTATTTTTGAACAATAAAAATGAAATTTTAGATTCATTTTATACACCCTAACATGAAACATGTGTTTTGGAAATTTGATGAAAAAATAGAGTAAAGGTTTTGAGATATCCTGCCCGTTACACCCAATAGCGTCATTTTTAGAAAAATGACTTTTAAGTTTCGGAAACGACGCTTTAGCTATTGAGCAGGTATAATTCTAATAGCCACAACTTCTGTTCTAAAGGGAATTTCAAGGTCTCAATAAAACCAAAGTGTTCAGAAAATATTGAAGTTTAACATTTAAAAAAATTAAAATTTCGAAAATTTTGAAGCTTTAACCCTCTTATTGCGCAACCCGAGATATACTCGGGGATGCATTTTTCCGTCTAATTAATACTATTTGGTTATTTCCACCAGTTATTTTTTAGCGAAAAGTTTGTCTGATTTATATAGGACATTTTCCCCGATTATGTTAGTCAAAAATTTCTGCTTTAAAGAACCGGTGATAAACGGTGATAACCGGTGATTAAAAATTCTGTAAAAGACGCTCATCGCGAAGAATTACTTATGCAGCGAGAGGGTTTAGAGTCCGGAGAATACTTAACCTTAAATGCGCGATTTTTTATTTTGTTTCGAAAAAATATATATATGATTCTCTGAAAGTTTATTACACGGGAAAAATAATGAAAAAAAAATCAGAGATACATTTTTCCTATAATACGACAATCTTTTCTTCTGTTGCACATCTGCAATACAAGTAAAAACTACTGCTGTGTGGCTGTTTTATGCTAAAATAATGAAAATTAGTAAATTCTTTAATAAGTATGTCTTCAAATACCTAATTTTATATAATTATTTATTTTATAAAACTTAACTTTTAACCCTTTAATTCCCATGATAGAATACGCTGTAGAAATTATGCAGTTCAAAGAATCTGACTTCACACCAGAAAGTTTAAATGGTTAATTTTACTTTATTTAAATACAGAATGTCTGTTTTTTAATTAAAGCAACTATTGCTGTTTTATTTTTCTGCAGTAAATTAGGTATATGAGAATAAAATTATCTATTAAATTCAAAACAGTGTTGTTTGCATATATGCAAAGCTGCGCACTAAAGGGTTAAGGATGTTCATAAATTTTTCCCGTTGCTTCAACGCTACACCAGCGTGTAATGGGTAAAGGTGTATAAAACCGAAGACTGCACAAAAGAAATAATTATTTTTATGTGATCGTGGAAACGGGCTTCGCCGTCCATCTAATTGCTTAACCCTCCGTCTACCAGACGGGTCCATTGGACCCGACAGGTACATACAAAATATTCATTCAAACCAGAAATTTCTTTAAAATAAACTAAGTATATAAACCAGACAAAAATAAGGTAAATAAATAAGTTAAATAGTTTTAAATAAAAATTCTGGTGTAGAACGTTTTATTAAAACTTGAATAAAATTCCCGGTAGATCTAGGGTTAAGTATGGTTAAGCCTCTAAAAATGCAGGGTATGCACAATTCTACCACGACTTTTAAAATTTTTTAACTTATTTAACGACAGATAAATATTGCAAATTCTGTTAATAAACGAAGTTGTAATTAATTCTGTGTTTTAAAAGTTAACCCTTTCAGGGGCAAGGTACTTGTCTTTATAAAATGTTGAAATAATTTATTGACACCAGTACTTGCAAGAGAATTTATTTGTAAACAAATAAAAGTATATTTTAGCGTATTTAAGAAAGGTGAAATTTTCATTATAAAATTCCGGTGTCAATGTGGCAATTAGGGATTAAAATTATGTGATGCCGTGACGGAATCACCGCCCTTCAAGGAGTTAAACAGATATTTCCTTACCATTAACCCTCTCGCTGCGGAACTCGAGGTTTTCTCGGGTATGCAATTTTTCCGTCTGATTAATCCTCCTTGATTATTCCCACCAGTTATTTTTTCATTGTAATTTTTTCCTTATTTAAGACTAGAACTCCCGGGAGGAGTCGGTTCGACTCCGACCATATAATTTAATGTCCATTGGAGACAGAATTTTTTTCATAAAATAAGTTAAATTTAAACGGCGCAGTAGTACGTTAAATAAATCAGTTAAATAATTTTAAATTAAACTTCTGGAATGGAATATTTTTATGTAACTTGACTAAAATTTACGGGATTTCTAGTGTTAATCGGAGCATTTTCCCGATTAAATTAGACAAAAAAAAATTTTTGGAAAAATCGGTGTCAAGAGAATAAAAATTCTGAAATTTTTGAAGTTATTTTGATAAAAACAATTGCGCAGCAAGATGGTTAAGGCTGGTACCAGACTCCTTGGAAATTCCATGGAGTGTGTGTACCTTGAAGATGACACCTATCTAAAACAGAAACTTGCAGAAAACAAAAATTAGGTATTTTTTCGTTGTTGAAGAAAGAAGCTCGTCAGTCTGTACAACGGTTTAATGAAATATCGTTAAAACAGTTAAGTCAAAATAATTTTTCGGCTTTTAGAACAGCCACAAGAGTGAGATTTGATCTGTTTGAGTGGATATTTTACAGCTAATTATAATTGATTCTCTCATGTTTAATTTTAAAAGCGGTAAAGCCCAATGTATTCTTTCATTTTACAAGGAAAAAGAAAGAAAAACTAAAATCGTAAAATAAAGCATTGCAGCCAGTGTTGTCAATTTAGCTGGTACTTTTATTGAAAATATTTTAAAAAAATTTCGAATAGTACATATTATTTTATTTATGCACCAAAATCCTGTGTTGAAATAAAATGAAACTTGCTGTTTGGATATTCTGGCAAATACTGTGAATAAAAAAATCACTAAAGTGGCAGTACTGATTTCAATCTAAAAAAAAAAAAAAAAATTCAACCTAATTTTCTGTTGACTCAATGTCTTTCAATCAGTGTTGCCAGATGGGCTACTTTTTTTAAAACCAGATTCTTGATTGGCACCACTTTTTTGAAATGGTTAAATGTGCTGTATTTAATGACATATTAATTAAGGCAAAAACAAAGGGAATTTTACCGTTTCAAAAAAGTGGTGCCAATCAAGAAATCGGAATTAAAAAAAGTAACCCACTGGCAACACTGCTTTCAATGTATGCATTTGGTTCCAAGACCACTAAATGGATAACCTATGCTCAAAGAAAGAATAATTTGGAAAACCATGCTGTTGAGGTACTTTTTCATGGAATATTTTTAAATAAAGTTTTATATTTGAAATTCCGGTAATACTTCATTATATAATCTCTAAATGCCTGGTACTTTTAAATAAAAAAAAAACTTCTTTGAAAGATAAAATTTATTTAATTAAATGTGACACATAGTAGTAATTTAAAATCTAGTATAATTCATTCATTGAATATTTTTTTTGTTAAAATTTAATTGTTAGAACTAAAGAGTTGGCAAATATTCAGTCATAAAGTATCATCACATGTATCTGCGTGTATTACTCACAAAGGTGATAGCTGCTGCGGCTTGTTCTCGCCACTAACTCCATTAGTGATATTCGGGTTATTTAATCTCTGCATTTTGCGATTAAATAAGTCAGGATTTCTATTCGTAAATTGCGGCGGCGAAAAATCGTAGCAATTGGCAGGCATGCTACTTCAAGGCCGCCCAGCCTGGCACTCAGAAAGTACTGGAAATTTTTTAAAGATATGTCCATTTTATCAAATCAGTCATATTAGGATATTAGATAACACAAATATTTTTGTAAAAAAAATTCTGGTGTTTAGCGAGCGCCAGATTGGGCAGTTTTGTGCTATTTCATCGCCAATTTCTTATGCCTATTTTTTACGGGTATGCATGGATTCAAGTGGTCATTTTTTGCTGCCACTATTTCATAAAAAATATCCTTCAGGGTAGATAGTTATTGCAAATTGTGTAGAGATGTTATAAGGAAACTGTAGAGTACCATTTTGATCATTAACATGAACATGTGACAAAATTAAATGGAAAGACTTTAACAATGCTTTGAATGCTTTGATGGGATACCCAGTTGCAGTGCAACACCGCTCTCTGTAGGTGAGTTATTGTGTATCACATCTTAACCCTTTGAGGGGCGCTGTTTGCAGTCGGCAAACGGTTGAATTTAATGCCTAAATTGTCAATTGGCACCAGTAATTTTTTAATAGTATTTCGATCCCATAATATACGTGAAAAAAAGCTGTTGAATATTTTCAAATGAATTTGTTTGTTAATTGTGGTATGAATTAATCATTTGAACATTTTTTGAGCAGAAATGTCTTGCCCCTGAAAGGTTTAACCCTTTTCGGCAAAGTGTGCCCGGGTCGGGATACCTAATTTTAATTCCAAACTTATAAGAACGGCACCAAGAATATTTTAGTCAAATTTTGCTTTTACATTGAACATTTAAAGTAACATGCTTTTAATTTCTAAAAACGTCGTTTTAAAATTCCGGTGTCAGTCAATCATTTCATCATTTTACAACAAAAATTGCCTGTTAAGGGATTAAAGAAGGCATAGAACAATAAAATCGCCACAGTACAACAGATGTACTATAATATAATAAGAAAAGGATGAAGGAAAATGAAGAACATTGAGTCTTTAAGGAAAATAAAGCTATTAAAAATATAGGAAAGGGTGATAAATTCGGATAGGAATGGAAGGGCTTGAAGTAAATTAAATGAGTACTTCAATGAACTCAAAATGGAATTTTTCTGATTGCAGGAAATTTCTTTAAATTAAAAAGTCAGCTTCAACTACTTTAAGTACTGGGAATCAAAACGGTTCAATCAATATAAAAACTAAATTCACCACAAACACGACTCTAAAAATATTTGGATACTGAAATAAACTTTGAGTCTACTGTAATGTTGTGCAAAATTTACTCAAATAACATTAAAAGGAGGTCTCTACTTAAACTTCATTTAAATTTAGTCAAATTACTTCTAAAAATTATGAAAGCCGACACAGAAAAAATCTATTCAAAAATTAATCTAAACCATCTTACCATTCCGTATTAATAATCTTCGAAAAGGTTCAGGAATCAATTTCAGAGATTACAAATCGTAAACTCACATATATCTCAGACGTGTCATTTATATACGTCAAAATAAACTGGGAGCACCACAATGATTTAGATAAGTACAAAGAGTTAGAAGCCTCTTCTTTGGCGACCATTCATATAGTCAAACGTGCAAGAAATTTTCACAATAAAATCAGTAACTAAAAATATATTATATAGACTAAAATTTAATAAAACACATTCACATCACTCAAATCGCACTGATTCCACCAAAAGAAACCATTTACTAAAAAATTCGTAAATCTATTCAAATTCATCTTGACGTCACATATTTTGAATATCTTTCGCTGATACCTTGCAAAAAACTTGCTCATAAACGACATTGAAATTCATTATCAATAATATCATAACTTGTCGTTTCGTAACTGTAAAACCACCATTATACTTCAAATTTGATATCAAATACTCTACTATCACATATAAAAGTACTGAAGCTGACATTCGATGAACTCATATCTTACAAAATATCAGTTCTTAAATTAACCCCAACGTCCACTTTATATGCATTGCGTCTATAACTATAATTTCGTATAACTGAATTTACTTTACCATATTTGTATAAATATAATTTAGGTAATGATTGTAAAATACACATTTAAGTAACTATAAAGGTCTCCTGTTGCGAATCCTCTACCAGGCTACACAAATTACATTTTGTCTTACGTAAAAAAAAAAAAAAAAAAAAAAAAAAGCTATTCAGTATTTTGTCTTGAAATTAAGCATAAAAATAAATTATTATCCGTAGAATTGCACAATATTTTTTTCTACAGAATAACTTTAAAAATTTATCATTTTAATTAATTTATTTTGCATGTTTTTCCATTACGGATGCTTTTTTGCAAATAAAAAGTGAAACACGTATATTTTCAGAAGGAAAAATAAATCATGGAGTTACCCAGCAAAGAAAGAAATAGTGGGCCATCAGCTGGAAAAAAGATGGCAGCCAGCACTGCCATCAGCGGTAAAGTGCAATGGTGCCATTATTTAAACCTGTCAAAAAGTGTCCAAGCTGAATTCAGCTGGCCCATTGTTTTATCCTAAATGGATTACTTATTTAGTTGTATTAAGAATTTATTAAGATTTATCAAAACTTCTATGACTTTTTAAGATTTAATGCTAATCTCCTTGATGAATTAGTTTTTTAAATTTCAAATTTTAAATTTCAGCTTCAAGATTTCAAGCTTTTAAGCTATTTCTATTAAACTTTAAATAAATCATATTCTTTCTACTCACAAGTAGTTTTCAAAATAACTGATTGATGATCTGTAATATCCATACATAAAAGATCCAAAGTTTCAAAACATTGTTTAATTTGGGCTCGCCCAGCTTATGCAACATTGGGTATCTCTTGTGAGAAGATTGTACTACATCCTAAGTGAAATTTAAAAAAAGACGGGTCTTCCATCCTGTTGAGGTCTCTGGGCCCGCTCCGGAGTCTGGGGGTTTCGTGGGATGGGGGATATGGTTTTTTTTCCCCTCGTGGACATTTAGCTCCTATACCGCAAGGTTGGCTGTCCACGAGTGGGTGATTTCTGATTTCAGTGATGCCCAACAGCAGGCCAGCATTGGTATGCCATCACATTACTTCAATCCGGCACTTTCCCTGCAGTGCTAGCACCTACCTTACTGGTATTCCTTTGCTGGCCCAGCACTTTCCCTTACAAAAATTTCTTATAGATTTCTATAAAATAAAACTTATAGAAAAAGTATTAAAGAATAGTGGCCCGTTTTTCTATGAGCTAGTTTCACCAGCAGCTATAGAAGTGTCTATAATAGAAATGTCTATAGAAATATTTGAACTTGCAGCTATTTCCATGTGATCACCCTCCCAAGTACTAACCACGCTCGATGTTGTTTGCTTTTCGCGATTGGACATGAACAAGTATTTCCGGCGTATTCTACTACGGCTCGTTGTTTTCGCGCTCTCATTACACTATTTTAAGTTTGTTTCTTTTCTGATTTGCGTTCCCAATCATTAAACTTGTACAGAAATTATTGCATTGTATAGGAATCCTATATACTTTATACGTTGGTTGATTCTCACCTGTGTAAATTACGAAAACCGAAATCTTTTGTAACTTTGTGAAACCAGAATTTAAAAAAAAGTGATTTGAAATAAAGAATTTGTTTATTTATTCCTTTATTTATTTATTTTATTGGTGGCAGTGGTGCTATATTATTTACAGTTTCAAAAAAGAAATAGCTTGACAGCTTAAATTGTATTAAGATATTTATTTCAGATTTGTGTTCAAATTCATTAATTTGCCGCGGGGTGATAAAAATAACTCTTATTTTAATATTGACTAGACAAAATATTTAAAAGTCTAATAAATTATTATTTCTTAAACTTGAAACGTAATTGTTTAAATATTTTTACACTCCAGATTAAAATATTTGAATAAAAATTACAATCAGTGAATTTTTTTTAAACTTATATGAATTACGCCACCTAGCGTAAGGGTTCGCAGCAATAATACTGCAAAAGTTCGTGCACTTCCATGGTGTGGTGGGCCAGCGCAAGAGATAAAACGGAGGCCCATCAGAATTTTATCTGATGATTTCCAACAGCAAAGTATACTGAAGCTGTCCAGCAGTGGTCATGCAGTGGTAGACCCTTAGCCAGCACTTCTCCCTCATTGCCAGCACCTATCTTGTTGCTGGCCAGCAATATCATCTTTGCTGGGCAGTAACCATAGATAGAATCATGATTAATTAAATAATTTCACGAGTTCTTTTATTGAATTTTTAAAATACATTTTTGTTAAAATTATAGCATATTTTTAATGAATTAAAATTTGTGAAAATTCAATTATTTACATTCAATTATAAAAGTAATTTTCAGTGTTAACAATTCAAATACACAATTTATTATTATTATGTGAAATCATTTACGCAGATGATACTTACGTATTTTAAAAGAATTATATCATTATTTTTTTTTGTAAAGTGGCAAGAAAAGAATTGTAAACAAATATAATTAACTTTTAAATTCGTTATATCATAAATAAAAAATTCCGGGGAAATTCCTAGTTATTGGGCTGAATTTACATTTCAAAAATTAAAATGCGCCAAAACGTAAAATAGCGTTTTTGCTTAATAAATATGCAAAAATATTGTTACTTTCAAATATGTATCTTATTAAATAATGATTTGCGAATCTAAACAAAGCGTGGATTTTGCGTTATTATTATTACATAGGCCTTTTCCGAATTTAATGACAAACAAAATTATTTATTTAAGACAAAGATTGCTAATCGGAAATTGTGCTGCTCAAAATCCGAGGACGTTAGCAACTATGAATCATTGGTGGAAACAAAGCGGAGCCGTGGGTTCATTGTCACCACACAATTTTATTAGTATTATCAGGGCTTCCACGGGCCCGTTTTTTTTTTTAAACCAGTAATTTCTTACTAAGAATTTCGTGGTACGTTTCTGCAAAACTATCAAGACAAGCGGTCTTTCTGGAATGTTTCTACGAAATTTATAAAGAATATTTTTCATAAAATAAGAGTGGTATACAGAAAACGGATCGAGTGGAAGCCCTTTGTTATTAACCTGATTAAATCTCATAAAACTCTGTTTGTAAAATTAAAATTTAGTTTGTAACAATCGGCGGTAACTTAATAATGATTGTGTAAAGGTTTAAATTGTTTTAGTGTCATAAAATAGATTTTACTTAATTAATATTTACAGCATTCAAAATATCAGTAGTTTTTATAGAAAAGAAATAAAGATTAAACACTGGAAATGTCGCTTTATTTCAGGAGAGAATTTCTATACAGAGCAGATAACTCTTGGTCTCTTTGGACACCAATATTTTAATGCAGAAAATGCTCTTTTATTTAATTGGAACATTTTGACGATTGAAAAGAACAACATGTTCTCTAAGATATTTTTTGTGTGCTAAAAGCCGGAGACTTGGCAACTCTATCTACCGGGTGTCCCAAAAACGACTGATGGATTTAAAAATTCAATAACTTGCAAATGGTGACACATATTTAAAAAATTCTTGCAGGAGTGTTATGTAAAATGTCATGAGTTTTAATGCTAAGATTTCAGTTTTAATTACAGATAGCATTGATAGATGGCGCAATCACGGACGGTGCAAGCAATAACCGTTAAATCCAAGCTCAATTTTCCGTCCTCTCTCTTCTTCCATGAGAAAAAAGGAGATTAAAATGCACTGAATGAATCCCGAAATACCAAAGATCGGGTCTGGACCATGGAACTATTAATAAAGAGGAACTGACATAGCCTAAAAATAGTGAAGCTTCAACTGTAACCGCTATCGCAGGAGTTGTTTACCGCCAGTGGAAACTTCCACCAGTAGATTTATATAGCAATTTTCGACTTACTTAAACGCCTGATTATTACAAAATTTCAGTCATAAATAATGGTAGAAACAGATTTTTATTTTTACTGGTAGGAGTTTACTTTGGCGGTAGTTAAGCCCTGCGTTTCCGCCATATTGTGACAACCAGGGAAGGAAACTGGCAGTTTTACAAGGCATACTGACACCAATAAAAACAAATAGAAATTTTTACGACATTTTTGAGAAAAAATTTCGTGAATAAGACGCTTAATTAAGACGAAATTTTCTGTTAAATTTTACCGGTGGGACGTTTGCCCTGGTAGTAATCAGAAACTGAAGATCCGATTAAATAAAAAACAGCCGCCATCTTGTGACAACCTCCTCGGTTACTTCACTCGCAACTGGTAGATAGTACACTATATGTCTCCTCCTCTTTATTCATAACTCCATTGTCTGGACTGAGCCATTACCGTCTCAATACTCAAGGCCTCCGGGCTGATTTCGTGAAGTACCAAATGAAGATTAACCCCTTGAAGAGCAAGCAATTGCGTTTGTGTAACGCTTAATTCCCACCGGAAATTTAGAAAAATTTTATTTCAAAATAAGGAAAAGCAATTTTACGACTTTTCACCACTAAATTCAGAAAACTAAAATTTCCTAAAATTTTTCTGGTGCAAATCCAGATTAATCGTAGGTGGGATAAAATTTATCCTACCGCCCCTCAAGGGGTTAAGGGGCAGCACTGTATATTATATACCACCTACGATTAATCAGGATTTGCACCAGAAAAATTTTAGGAAATCTTAGTTTTCTGACTTTAGTGGAGAAAAGTCGTAAAATTGCTTTTCCTTATTTTGAAATAATTTTTTTCTAAATTTCTGGTGGGAATTAAATATTACACAAACGCAATTGCTTGCCCTTCAAGGGGTTGATCTTCATTTGGTACGTCACGAAATCAGTCCGGAGGCCTTGAGTATTGAGACGGTAATGGTTAAAGGCAGTTGGACAGTCTTGCATCAGTTTGTCCACAAACTGCTAATGCACGTGGATGATGATATACTTTGCGGTAGATTTTCTGAGAATGTGTCAAGTCAAATTTGTCACCTCAAGATAACATCAGAAAACAGTCAAACCATTTTACTACCAGTATTATTGTATGCTAAATTTTGCTTTGTTTATTCGAATAGCATTCAATGTTTAAATAAAGGCAAATTTTCTCTATAATAGTGCTGGCAGTAAAATGATGGACCCCCCTCCCCCCCAAACGCCGCGCCAATGGACTGAAGAAGGAAACGCAATTTACTAGAAAGTGGTACATATTTTATATCAATTAACATATTAAAATTTAAAGGTTCAAACATGTATGTTTAACACTAGAACCGCTGGAAATTTTACTCAAGTGTTATAAAATTATTTCACACCAGAATTTTTATTTAAAACTATTTAACTTGTTTATTTAACTTATTTCTCCAGGGTACATATTTAACTTATTTTAGAAAAAAATTTCTTTTTCGAATCGAAATATTTTCATTTTTTACCGGTCAAAATGACCGCGATGGCGGTTCTAGTGTTAATGATCGTATACTTTAATCGTTATGGGCAAAGCCGTATACTAAACACGTGCAGCATGGTCAAACTTCCACACGTGTTTCGTTATGTGTCTTATACACATGTTTCTTAAGTTCGGAATTCGATGTGAATTGTAAATTACTATCAAAATGACTTTCCAATAGCAGAAACCAAGACGCCAATATTGGGCGAAATAGGCAATCAGCCATACGTTTATAATTAATTTAAAAAAATTGTTTTTCATATTCAAGAACTGTAATTAATTAACCCTTTAACCCCTTGAGGTGTGGTGATATATATTATATTCCACCTACGATTAATGAAGTTTTGCGCAAGAAAATTTTTATTAAATTTCACTTTTCTAAATTTGGTTGGAAAAAAAGGCGTAAAAGTGCATTTCCTTATTTTGCAATAAAATATTTTTAAGATTCCGGTGTGAATTCGGCATTACACAAACGCAATTACTTGCCCCTCAAATGGTTAAGAGTACCGGGTCAGCTCTATCTCGGCCATGTTAAAATACACCAAATTTATGTACCATTTTCTCAGAAATGGTGAAAGATACGGGTCTAGATTTTTTAGAGTAGTTTGAATAACATGCTTTACGTATTTTCAGAGACAATTTTCTTTCTAAGTGAAACTGAAAATTAATTATTAATTATTTATTGAAAGACATTTTCAAATTAGCATTTTTGGTAAGATTTCACTGCCTAAAACAAATAATTCTCAACAAATCATTAAATCCCCGTGTTAAAGTATGCACTATAACATGATATAAGTATTTTGAAAAATCTGAGTTCTTAAGTTTAATAGATATTGAAAAAAAGGAACACAAACGAAGAAAAAGTCAAGTCAATTACAGATGTGAAGCAGCGTTGCCAGAGGACTACTTTTTTTAAATTCTGATTTCTTGAATTCCGCCACTTTTTTGAGATAGTAATATTCGCCCTATTTAATAATATGTTAATTAATGCGAAAACAATGGCAATTGGGGTTGTAACAATATGGCGGCTGTTTTTTTTTTAAATCGCATCTACAGTTTCAAAATACCGACGAGGAAAATTTCCCACCAGTATAATTGAATAGAAAGTTTTGTCTTATTTAAGCGTCTTATTCATGGAAATATTTTCTCACAAATGTTTTCTGGTATTAGTTTGACAAATAAAACAGTCAGATTGCATCACCGGTTGTCACAATATGGCAGAAACGAAGAACCTGACAACCGCAAAAGTAAACTTACACCAGTTAAAATTAAAATATTTATCTGCCATTATTCATGACTGAAATGTTGCATTAAAAACGCCTACATATACGGAGAAATATTCTATATGAATTTGCTGGTGGAAGCTTCGACCAGAGATAATCAGCCCTTGAGAAAGCGGTTACAGTTGAAGCTTCAATAAGTTTAGGATATGTCAGTTCCTTTTTATCAATAGTTCAATAGTCAAGACAGCAATTTCATGATTGCTAAAGGAAAATTTCTTGTTTCGAAGTCAAGGGTAGGATTTCAAAAACTTTAAAATAAAAATTACCAAACTGGCAACTCTAATAACATTACTGGCTGTTGAATTTAACCACCATGGAGTGCGAAACACACCAGATTTTCATGGCAACTTAGCGTGGAGGAGTGCCTACTTACACCGGAGGAAAATTTAGTGATTAAGCATGGAGCATACGGATACCGTTATTTTTCCAGGAAATCTACCAGTATTTTTTTTTTTTTAAATAGAAAAAGAAATCTAGGTTAAACGCGCAAAATTTCGCCTTCGTTTAAGAAGAGATTTTCATTAAGATAATCCTGGTGCCGAAAAAATTTTCTGGTCTGCAAAATTTAATTAGGCGTATGTACCATGTTAAACATAAAACACATACAAAACCTTTTTCGATACTTTTAGGGGATTATGAAAGGTAAAAACAACGATTCGAAAAAAGTGCTAAGGAAATTTATGAACAATACAAGCGCTGTTAGTTAATTTCTACAGAATTAATATAACTTATACGTTCCAGATAGTGTAAATATGGTTTTTATTTTTTAGCGCATGGATATTTCAGTCGTAATCTTTACCTGTCAGAATTCTTTGATTAAATAAGTGGAAAATAGCTTTATAAAATCAAAGGTATTAAAATTAAAATGTAGTTAAATTAAGGATATCCCGAAGCGGTTAAAGTAATTTTACTCTCATGCTGCTAAGAAACAGTGTTGCGAACCCACCACTACTTTTTTAATGCAGATTATTGATTGCTACTGCTTTTTGGGAAATATCGCAAAAAAGGCCAATTATTTAAATTTAAAAAAAAAAATGTAGTAACGAAGCAAGCTGAATTAAAAAAAAAGAAGCAAATTGGCAACAATGGTTCGATCTTCAAATTCGTGTGTTTTTATCCTACTGTGCTACATCGCGACTTTTATACTGTCAAATTTTATTATGTACTCACTTTTCCCAAGAAGCGCAAGACTTGCGGCCGCATGCTGTACCAGTATTGACAAAGATACATGGGACAACTTCTATCCAGCAACCGGAGTATTTATAAAAGACCCGTAATTACATACGGTACAAAAACCCTCTAGCAGTTAACCATTTCAGGGGCAAGCAATCGCGTTTCAGTAATGCAGATTCACAACGACGTCTTCCCAAAATTTTGTTGCTTCAATAGAAAAAGCAATTTTACAATTTGCTTCCACAAAAGTTCGAAAAGTGAACGTTAATAAAATTATTTCTGGTGCGAATCTTCATTAATCGTAGGTGGGATGTAATATATACCACCGCCCCTCAAGGGGTTAATTTGTAGCTGTCAACTCTTACACTTTTTTACAGAACAAAACTTTAATAGTAAAATTTACACAGCAGCCAACTTTTTACGCTTTTTTGTTATTAATTTTTTGTTGTACAAAAAAGCGTAAGAGATGGCAGCTATGAATTTTCTTTTTTTTTTAATCGCCGTGATCTGCCGATTAAGTAAAGCAAAAATTTATGTAAAATATTTGTGGTACAGGAAGAGTAAGACTTGGCATCTATTGTTAACGAAACAGCAAGGAAAAAGTAATGTATTTTCCGTGACCAGAAGCCACTGAAGGTAATTTTTGGGGCTGGATTTTAAAGGCTCGCATCATATAGAATGCTGCAGGTCAGCATTATCGATATCTGGGAGTCAAAGTGTGGCCCGAAGTTTAATACTAAAATATTACAGTAATCACTGCCTTATCTAATAAACGAATGCCTGTGATTCAAGAAGTGGACTGTTTCTTTAAAAAAATAGTGGTACCAATTGGACCACAGTTTGATACCCCTGCTCTGTTTATACATCGGTTATAATAGATAAATCAATTTTTTCTTTGCCCGTTTCATAATAAAATTCGTTATTTAAAGCCTGTCATTAGATGAAATTTTTAAATATGCGGCAAAATATCTATTTTATGCGCTAAAATATAGACAAAAGCATATTTTTAAATACAATTTTAGACTTTAAAATACAAACTAATATATATATATATATATAAATTCTTTTTACTGTAGAATCAATATGAACATATGTTTATTTTTAAAATTTCTAACATTATTATTTGAAACAAGAAAGAGATAAGAAATTAATCGAAAACATTTAAAAATGTCCATTTAACCATTTCCGGTGCGGAAAAAATCTCTTTGTAAAAGAATGAAATGATGAACTGTCACCGGAATTTACAAACCAATTTATTAGAAAGTAAAAACTTGTTTGCTTTCCCCTGCTTTATAAAAGGAAAATTCTAATTAAATATTATGTGTGACAGTACTCTTGAGGGGGCTGGTCACTTAGATTCACTTTATAAAAGTAAAAACTTGTTTACTTTCCCCTGCTTTATAAAAGGAAAATTCTAATTATATATTATGTGTGACAGTACTCTAGAGGGGGCTGGTCACTTAGATTCACTTTATAAAAGTAAAAACTTGTTTACTTTCCCTGCTTTATAAAAGGAAAATTCTAATTATATATTATGTGTGACAGTACTCTAGAGGGGGCTGGTCACTTAGATTCCAAATTCTCCTCCCTAATGTTAAGTCTATGGACTTCCGAGGCATTCGTATATTTAAAATATCTTCTCGGGAAATTCTTATTTTTAATATCTTTTTTCTGTGTACTCTTCTTAAAGAATATCTCTTTTTTTCTTAGTTTTCAAAATATTTCTAAAATCTATGCTAAATTTAATATTTTATGTTTTAATAGCGGTCGAACTGGGAGTAAGATTTTAACACTTCATATAAAATTGAGTCTATACTTTAGAAATATTTTGAGAACTAAGAAAAAAGAGACCTAATTTAGGAACTGTACACAAAAAATAGAAGTTAAAAATATGAATTTTCCGAGGAGATATTTTAAATACATGAATGCATCAAATGCTCATAGACTTTACATTAGTGATGGGAAATCGGAAGCTGAGTGACCAGCACTCTAAAGTTAGTTGTCCTTTTTTTTTGGACAGCACCGGCTAAAGAGTTAAACAATGCGAAATATTAATTGGAATAAATTGCAGTGTTTGTGCATACTTATTAAATGAATATCTAATAAAAATATTAATGATAAACGTGAATTTATTCATATATCTACTTTCAGTTATCGAAAATTATTTCCTCACAAACAGACGGTTTCGTTCTCAGGGGGGGGGGGGGGACATTAAAAGTTGATAAATTCCGAGTTGCTACTAAAATACATTTCGCAATTACAGCTCAGTTGTACCTTCTTTTTGAAATTTGTTTCTAATATAAAACACTACATATGAAAAAAGAATTTATCTTTTTTTTTTGAAGAATTTTTTAAGAAAAAATTTGGTGGTAGGTTTCTGCATCAATTACAAGAAAAACACGCTTCAACGAATTTTAATAGAAAGATTTTTCTTTGAAAAATACCAGTGTTCAGAAAACGGACCCAATGGGAGCACTGGATTGCAATAGTCAGCTGATTTATTTTAGAGCCGGTATCTGAACCGAAATTTTCGAATTTGGTTTTAAACCTTTCAGGGAATACTTCAGTTGCTAAAACGTTAAAATAGTTTATTGACACCGGAATTTATGAACAGATTTATATGAAATTAAGTAAAATCTTTTCTTCGCATACGCTATACAAAGGAAATTTTGATTCCATAATTCTTGTGCCAATGTAGCATTTAGGAATTAAAATTATGTGGTATATATAGCATACTGGTGCCCTTCAAGGGGTGAAATAGAGATGCTGGATATTACGACAACAATTATATTTATTAACCTTCATCAATTTCTAAGAAAACTTTATTGGAAAACATGTGCTTTGACAATAGATATATGAATAAAGAGAAGGAGATATATAATGTATGCAGGGAAGCCACAAGCGACTATTTTTCTATTCCATTCACTCGATTATTTAAAAAAATTCATTTTGCAGTATATTTCTCTTGCAAATGTTGACAAATCGTATGTAATTTTTTTTAGTAGTGCGAAAGAGAATTAAAAATAGCCGCCTGTGGCAGCCCGGTGTATTGTCTACCAGTTGCGAGTGAAGAAACTGAGGAGGCTGTCACAAGATTCCAGATGACATTTTTCGTCGGATCAACAGTTTCTGATTACCGCTGGAGATAACTTCCAGCAGTAAATTTTAAATAAAAATGTTACCTTATTTTAGCGGCTTATTCATGCCAAATTTCTGTGACAAATATTATAAAAGTTCTGTTTGTTTTTACTGCTGGCAGTTTACACAGGTATTATATTTTTTTTCATTGACACTGAGAAGAGGTTGTTTGAAATGTCACAAAATTGCGGAAACGAGGGCCTGAACTACAGCCAAATTATACTCTCACCAGCAAAAATGAATATATATTTTTACCATTATTAATGTCTGAAATTTCTCTTTAATAAAATGTTTAAATAAGAAGATAATTTCTACATAAATTTATCGGTGGAGAGTTTACAGGTGATGCTTCACTATTTTGTGGATATGTCAGTTCCTTTTTATTAATAATTCTATGGCCTTGACTCCTTTATTTCATCCGTGGTTTTCCTTGCAGGGTTGTCAGTGGGCTATTTTTTTAAAACTCAGATTTCTTGATTGGCACCACTTTTTAAGAATGGTAAAATCTCCCTCCTTTTCGTCTTAATTAATATATCATTAAATAAGGCGAATTTTACCACTTCAAAAAAGTGGTGTGAATCAAGAAATCTGAATTTTAAAAAAGTAGCCAACTGGCAATTGTGTGTTTTTGAATAAAACAATTCTAATTTTTGACATAAAATGCATGTTAAAGAATTGGTTTGAGTTTCTTTCGATTTATAATGAAAATTTCCATACCGAAAGTTTTCTTATACAGAATTCTAGTCACTATTCTCAGATGGGAGATATTTTACTAGAACATTAGAGGTTTTTGAGCAACTGCATGCCAGCTAGTGTATGGCGCATTCATTCATAAATACAAACATTTACGGAAATTTCCTCCACTTGATGGTCTTATTATATTTATTTTCAGATAAATAAACACGTTTTCAACCTCCTTATATTTAGCGTTGCTAAATTAAGCACTCTTTGTTGCTTAATAATTACTATTCTCCAAAATATTTGTATATATAATTTTTTAATTTAATTTAATCACGAAATGTCTAACATTAAATAGAAAAAAAACCACTAAACTGAAACACCTTTAGAACGTTAGTTTTTAACCCTTTGCACTCCGTTGTCGCCGCTGCGGTGACATCCTGTTTCTTTGCAAAATTTCTTTTTGGAAACCAGTAATAAAGGAAAGTAAAATTTTCCTTATTTAATCAGAGCATTTTTGAAACTGTGTACTTGAAGCAAACTTTTTTTTAAAAAGTGGTGCCGACCTAATAAAAATTTGTTTAAGAGACGCCCGAGTCGAAAGGTTTAAATGAATTAGAGGATTAGTTTGCCAAACTGAGTGATTCCAAGTTTGCGTTGTTTGTATAGGCACAGCTTTTATTCGGAAATTCGAATTTTAAATAAAAGTATTCCAATAGCAAATTTTACTTTATTTAATGAAAGACATTTCGCGATTGCATAGTATAAAAATACTTACACCTAAATTTCCAGTATGAAAAAGGGCATTTCTAAAGAAAAAATAATGCCAAAATTCCAACCCTGATGCAAAGAGTATGGCACCGTTATTTCCGATTGGATATATTTGATTGATTGTTTTTCTTCAGATGATAAATTTTTCTGTGATGAAGCGAATATTAGAATTCATAATTTATTATACTCAAAATATAGATCGCTCAAACTTTTCTACATATATCGGGATAGATCGTAAATATACTGCCAAAGTTAATGCCCTGCGATACAATAAATAAATAACACTTAAGTTTAATATATTATTTAGCACGTTGCTACTTTTTGTGAATTAATTTCGTATAATGTTCTATAATTAATCAATGTAAGCTGATTTGGAATATGTATACTGTTGCTATGGAAATGGAAACTTAGTTGTTATTTCGTTTATTTGTATTTAGTGTAAAGACAATTATAAAATTGCGTCAAATAAAAGCAGAAAATTCATTTTCAGGGGAAACTTTAACCCTTTCAGGGGCAAAGTACTTCTATTCGTAAAATTCTAAAATGAATGACTGACACGAGAATAAATAAACAAGTTTATTCCACGGTAGTTAAGAGCTTTTATTCATATAATTAATGAAATAAAAATTTTCATTCCGAAATTCTTGTGCCAATGTGGCATTTCGCAATTAGAACATGGTGTTGGCAAATGCCAACACTGCCCCCGAAAGGGTTAAAATTTCAACTTTCGACGGAACGGGATACAAATTTCTAACACTTTTTTTTAATTCTCAAAATTTCACAAATGCACCAGTATTTTGTAAAATATTTTTTTTTATTTGTAATGAACAAGTTGATAGCCCTTTACTTATTTTCAAAATAATTTGTTCCCAAATTTTGGTGTATTTCAATCATTTCAAGATATTTATTCAACAGAAGTACATTTACCCTGAAAGGGTTAATTATTTTCGTATTTTTGTGTCAGATATGTCCTTATGACATTCTTATTTCTATTGAAAAAACTTTCAAATATGCTTAATGCAGTATTGTGGACATAACCTTTAGCCTATACTCTTGAGAAAATTTATCTAGGCTTGTTCGAGTTTATTTTGTTTACGTAACTGATTGCTTCATTTTTGGAGCTCACTTATAAAATTTATTGATGCAAACAGAAAATCGTGATTAACGATATACAGTTCTTGCTAGCTGCATTTATTAAAGTTTTCTTAAATTTTCAATTTAGCTTTTAAATGTAAAAGGTCTTTCTTTGTAACCCATTCCATTGCAAATTTGGATAATATAAAAATTTGCTTTGTTAAGAATTCATGATTTTAAAAGATATAAAAATAAAATTTATTTACATTTTTGTAACATCACATTTAAATGTAAAATGATAAATTTACTTATAACAATAATTTTTTTTTTTGCACTTGTCCAAAGTTAAAAAACACAAAATCAATGACTATTTTTAGATAATCAAATATTTTGTGATTCTAAAGTAGATCGTGTTACCATAAAAAATAAAAAGTTGATACATTTTCGTAAAATGAAACAGAAACATATTTCATAATTAGCTTCCCAAATAAAAATTGGGCACAATATGAATTGGGCACAAAATTGGGCACAAATCTCGTATCGTTGTCCGACAAGTTGCAAAATAATACCATGGACTAGTTCGACTCTTTACTCATGGCTGTACCCCATTGGTAATCAGATCTTGTTTGTCATTGAATTAAAAAATAACGATCATGCGCACAGTTTAACCTTTAAATGTGAGATTTTTTATTTTGATTAGAAAAAATTATATATGATACTCTGAAAGGTTTATTACACAGGAAAAATAATGAAAAAAAAATCTGATATATATTTTTCAAATAATACGTCAATCTTTTCTTCTGTTGCACATCTGTAATATAAGTAAAAACTGCTGTCGTGTGGCTGTTTTACACTAAAATATTGCAAATTAGTAAATATTTCAATAAATATGTCTCCAAATACCTTAATTTATATAATTACTTATTTTATAAAACTTAACCTTTGACTCTTTAATTCCCATGATAGAATAAATTCTAGAAATTACTTAGTTCAGAGAATCTGACGTTACACCTGAAAGTTTCAAATGTTAATTTCGCTTAATTTAAATACCGAATGTCTGTTATTAATGAAAGCAAATATTGCAATTGACTGCCTAAGGGGAACTGCTTAGACGTGGGAACCATTTGTGTAGAGCATAGATGTTCCCCCCCGGACACCTTAAATGAGGTCTTTAAAATAAAGGTTACATCGACGAGTCTGTAGACTGAAGTCGCCGGAAAATAAAACGCGAGCAATGGGCAAATTTTAGAAGGATAAAAAGAAAGTAAGATACATTGAGATATTGCATATTACGGTCGTAAACCAGATCGCCAAAAACGTGACAAGGGGCGATAGTACGTCCAACGCGACAACTTTTTAAGGTAAGAGATATAGAACTAATTGTTTGATAGGTCCATTGAAAAGCTAAAAATTTGTTTTAATTTTAAACGAAGAGCTGGATGGGATAAATTATTACTTAGCCAAATTTTTGGGATTGATAAGGGGCTCAGAATATGCCAGCGTGAGGTAAGTAGGCAAGCGTGGTTGTAGTATGAGGCACATTCTATATTCTGGTGTAAATTAGGTATATACGAATAAAAAAATCTATTAAATTCAAAACACCGCTTTTGCATATGTACAATGCTGCGCACTAAAGGCTTAAAGTTTTAAAAATATATGCTGCTACTGTGTAAATCATTTTTTAATAAGCGTTTTATTTTATACCCACCAGTAAACTAATAAGAATATTCTGGTATAAATGATATAAATTACGAATGAGAATCGAAAGGCGAGGAGTCAAGTTTCCGGTTTACTCTGTTGTTTTCCGGATGTAGCTTTTTCTCTGAAAGCTTAGTTATAGGAAAAGTAGTTACGTATTGCGCGTTTCCACATTCAAGCCGTGCAAGGTTGTCTGTTTGGCATTTTTTTAAGTACCAACATCTTGCATTCGCACCTAAAATGCCTTATAGTATTATTTTCTTACACAAAGAGACAGTGTTGCCAGTGGGCCACTTTTTTTAAATTCAGATTTCGTGATTGGCACCACTTTTCTGAAAGAGTAAAATTCACTTTGTTTTTGTCTTAATTAATATGTTATTTAATAAGGCACATTTTACCATTTACAAAAAGTGGTGCCAATCAAGAATCTGATTTTTAAAAAAGTAGCCTATCTGGCAACACAGCAAAGAGAAGGGTATTATAAGAGGTTTTTGCAGTGTCATGAAGGCCATTTCATGATTGCTTAAAGGAAAATTTCTTGTTTTAAAGTCACGGGTAGGAATTCAAAATTTTTAAAATAAAAATGTCCAAACTGGCAACTCTAATAACATTACTGGTTGTTGATTTTAACCACCATGGAGTGCGAAACACTCCAGAAATTTCACGGAAACTTAGCGAGGAGCAGTGCCTACTTATACCGGGAGGAAAATTTAGTGATTAAACATGGAGCGTACGGATACCGTTATTTTTCCAGGTAACTACCAGTCTCTTTTTATAGAAAAAGAAATATAGGTTAAACGCGCAAAATTTCGCCTTCTTTTAAGAAGAGATTTAATTTAAGATAATCCTGGTGCCGAAAAATTTTCTGGTCTGCAAAATTCAAGAAGGCGTATGAACCATGTTAAACATAAAACACATACAAAACATTTTTAGGTAATTTTAGGTGATTATAAAAGTTGAAAACATTGTTAAGGAAATCCATGAAAATTACAAGCGCTGTTAGTTAATTTCTACAGAATTAATGTAACTTATACGTTCAGATAGTGTAAATATTGTTTTTATTTTTTAGCGCATGGCTATTTCAGTCGTAATCTTTGCCTGTCAGAATTCTTCGACTAAATAAGTCGAAAAACAGCTTTATAAAATCAAAGGTATTAAAATTAATATGCAGTTAATTTAAGGTTATCTCGAAGTGGTTACTATAATTTCACTCTCATGCTGCTAAGAAACAGTTTTGCGAACCCATCAGTACTTTTTTAATTCAGATTATTGATTGCTACTGCTTTTTTGGAAATATAGCGAAAAAGGCCAATTATCTAATTATAAAACAAAATGTGGTAACGAAGCAAGCTGAATTTTAAAAAAGAAGCAAATTGGCAACAATGGTTCGATCTTCATATTCGTGTGTTTTTATCTTACTGTGCAACATCGCGACTTTTATTCTGTCAAATTTTATTTTGTACTAAGTTTTCCCAAGAAGCGCAAGACTTGCGGCTGCATGCTGTACCATTATTGACAAAGATACATTAGGCAATTTCTATCCAGCCACCGGAGTATTATAAAAGACCCACAATTACTTACGGTATAAACACCCTCTAACAGTTAACCCTTTCATGGGCAAGTAATTTTGTATCGGTAATGTAGCATTCACAACGAAATCTTCCAGAAATTTTGTCGCTTCAATAGAAAAAGCAATTTTACGCCCGTTTTCCACATAAGTTCGAAAATTGAAATTTAATAATATTTTTCTGGTGCGAATCTTCATTAATCGTAGGTGGGATATAATATATCACAACGTTCTTCAAGGAGTTAATTTGTAGCTGTCAACTCTTACACTTTTTAAACATTCTGCAGCTGCCAACTTTTTACGCTTTTATGTTATTAATTTTTTGTCGAACAAGAAAGCGTAATGGATGGCAGCTATGAATTTTCTTTTTTTTAATCGCCGTAATCTGGTGATTAAATAAAGCAAAAACTTATGTAAAATGTTTGTGGTACAGAAAGAGAAAGACTTGGCATCTATTGTTAACGAGACAGCAAGAAAAAAAGTAATGTATTTTATGTGACCAGAAGCCACTGAAGGTACTTTTTGGGCCTGGATATTAAAGGCTCGCATCATATAGAATGCTGCAGGTCAGTATTATCTATATCTGGGTGTCAAACTGTGCCCCGAAGTCTAACACTAAAACATTATAGCAATCGATGCCTTATCTAATAAACGAATCTCTATGATTCAAGAATTTGACTGTTTCTTAAAAAAAATAGTGGTACCCATCGGGCCACAGTTTGATATCCCTGCTCAGTTTTATACATCCGTTATAAGAGATAAATCAATTTTTTCTTTGCCCGTTTCAAAATAAATTTCGTTATTTAAAGCCTGTCATTAGATGAAATTTTTAAATATGCAGCGAAATATCTATTTTATAAGCTAAAATATAGACAAAAGCATATTTTTATCGCAATTTTAGATTTTAAAATACAAACTAATATATATATATATATATATATATATATATATATATATTTACTGTAGAATCTAAATGAACGTATGTTTATTTTTAAAATTAATAAAATTATTATTTGCAACAAGAAATAGATAAAAAATTAATCAAAAACATTTTAAAATGTCCATTTAACAATTTCCGGCGCGGAGAAAATCTGTTTGTAAAATCATGAAATGATGAAGGTACACCGGAATTTACAAACCAATTTATTGGAAAGTAAAATCTTGTTTACTTTCCCCTGCTTCATAAAATGAAAAACCTAATTAAGTATTATGTGTGACAGTGTTCATGAGGGGGCTGGTCACTTGGCTTCGAAAGTCTCCTCCGTAATGTTAAGTCTATGGACTTCTGAGGCATTCGTATATTTAAAATATCTTCTCGGGAAATTCATATTTATGACATCTTTTTTTCTGTGTACCCCTCTTAAAGGATGTCTCTTTTTTTCTTAGTTCTCAAAATATTTCTAAAATCTATGCTAAATTTAATATTTTTTGTTTTAAAAGCGGGCGAACTGGGATTAAGATTTTAACACTTCATATAAAACTGAGTCTATACTTTAGAAATAATTTGAGAACTAAGAAAAAAAGAGACCTCATTTAGGAAGTGTAAACAAAAAAATAGAAGTTAGAAATATGAATTTTCCGAGGAGATATTTTAAATATATGAATGCATCAAATGCTCATAGACTTTATATTAGTGATGGGTAATCGAAGCTGAGTGATCAGCCCTCTAAAGTTAGTTGTTCTTTTTTGTGGACAGCGCCGGCTAAAGGGTTAAAAAATGAAATATTAATTGGAATAAACTGCAATGTTTGGGCATACTTATTAAATGAATATCTAATAAAAATATAAAGATAAGCCTGAATTTATTCGTATATTTATTTTATGTTTTCGAAAACTATTACCTCACCGACAGACGTTTTTGTTCTAAGGGAGGGGGGGGGGGGACTTTAAAAGTTGATAAATTCAGAGCTTCTATTAAAATACATTTCGCAATTACAGCTCAGTTGTACCTTCATTTTGAAATTTGTTTCTAATATAAAACACTACAATTGAAAAAAGAATTTATCTATTTTTTGAACATTATGTTTTAAGGAAAACATTCGTGGCCGGTATCTGCAGCAGTTGCAAGAAAACAGGCTTCTACGAAATTTATAAGAAAGATTTTTCTTTGAAAAATACCGGTGTTCAGACAACGGACCAAATGGGATCAGTGGATATCCTGCTAGGATTGCAATAGTGAGCTGATGTATTTTAGAGCCGGTATCTGAACCCAAACTTTCGAATTTGGTTTTAAACCTTTCAGGGAATACTTCAGTTGCTAAAACGTTAAAATGATTGATTGACACCGGAATTGATGAACACATTTATATGAAAGTAAGTAAAATCTTTTCTCCGCACACGCTGTACAAAGGAAATTTTGATTCCATAATTCTTGTGCCAATGTAGCATTTAGGAATTAAAATTAAGTACAATAGGACCATGGTAACCAATGTAATACTATGGACTAGTGCGACTTTTAACTCATGGCTGTACCCCACTGGTAATCAAATCTTGTTTGTCATTCAATTCATAAACAACAATCATAGGCGTAGTTTAACCTTTATATGCGACATTTTTTATTTTGTTTCGAAAAAATTATATATGATACTCTGAAAGGTTTATTACACAGGAAAATTAATGAAAAGAATCAGAGATATATTTTTCATATAATACTTCAATCTTTTCTTCTGTTGCGCATCTGCAATATAAGTAAAAACTGCTGTCGTGTGGCTGTTTTACGCTAAAATATTGCAAATTAGTAAATATTTCAATAAGTATGTCTCCAAATACCTTAATTTATATAATTATTTATTTTATAAAACTTAACCTTTGACTCTTTAATTCCCATGATAGAATACATTCTAGAAATTACTTAGTTCAGAGAATCTGACGTTACACCTGAAAGTTTCAATGGCTAATTTCGCTTAATTTAAATACGGAATGTCTGTTATTAATTAAAGCAAATATTGCTATTGACTGCCTAAGGGGAACAGTTCAGGCGTGGAAACCACGTCTGTGGAGCATAGATGTTCCCCCCGGACACCTTAATTGAGGTCTTTAAAAAAAGGTTACATCGATGAGCCTGTAGACTGAAGTCGCCGGAAAATAAAACGCGAGCAATGGGCGACATTTAGAAGGATAACAAGAAAGTAAGATGCATTGAGATATTACATATTATGGTCGTAGACCAGATCGCCAAAAACGCAACAAGGGACGATAGTACGTCCAACGCGACAACTGTTTAAGGTAAGAGATATAGAACTAATTGATTGATAGGTCCATTAAAAAGCTAAAAATTTGTTTTAATTTTAAACGAAGTGCTGGATGGGATAAAATATTATTTATTCAAATTTTAGGGATTGATAAGGGGCGCAGAATAAGCCAGCGTGAGGTAAGTGGGCAAGCGTAGTAGTAGTATGAGGCACATGCTATATTCTTGTGTGAATTAGGTATATACGAATAAAAAAATCTATTAAATTCAAAACACCGCTCTTTGCATATGTGCAAAGCTGCGCACTAAAGGCTTAAAGTTTTAAAAATATATGCTGCTACTGTGTAAATCATTTTTTAATAAGCGATTTATTTTATTCCCACCAGTAAACTAAGAAAAATAATCTGATATAAATGATATAAATTATGAATGATAATCGAAAGACGCGGAGTCAAGTTTCCGTTTTACTCCGTTGTTTTCCGGATGTAGCTTTCTCTCTGAAAGCTTAGTTATAGTAAAAGTAGTTACGTATTGCGCGTTTCCACATTCAAGCCGTGCAAGGTTGTCTGTTTGGCATTTTTTTAAGTACCAAAATCTTGCATTCGCACCTAAAATGCCTTATAGTATTATTTTCTTACACAAAGAGACAGTGTTGCCAGAGGGCCACTTTTTTAAAATTCAGATTTCGTGATTGGCACCACTTTTCTGAAACAGTAAAATTCACTTTGTTTTTGTCTTAATTAATATGTTATTTAATAAGGCACATTTTACCATTTACAGAAAGTGGTGCCAATCAAGAATCTGATTTTTAAAAAAGTAGCCCATCTGGAATCACTGCAAAGAGAAGGGTATTATAAGAGCTTTTTTGCAGTGTCATGAAGGCCATTTCATGATTGCTTAAAGGAAAATTTCTTGTTTTAAAGTCAAGGGTAGGAATTCAAAATTTTTAAAATAAAAATGTCCAAACTGGCAACTCTAATAACATTATTGGTTGTTGATTTTAACCACCATGGAGTGCGAAACACACCAGAAATTTCACGGAAACTTAGCGTGGAGCAGTGCCTACTTATACCGGGAGGAAAATTTAGTGATTAACCCTCCGTCTACCAGACGGGTCCATTGGACCCGACAGGTACATACAAAATATTCATTCAAACCAGAAATTTCTTTAAAATAAACTAAGTATATAAACCAGACAAAAATAAGGTAAATAAATAAGTTAAATAGTTTTAAATAAAAATTCTGGTGTAGAACGTTTTATTAAAACTTGAATAAAATTCCCGGTAGATCTAGGGTTAAACATGGAGCGTACGGACACCGTTATTTTTCCAGGAAACTACCAGTCTCTTTTTATAGAAAAAGAAATATATGTTAAACGCGCAAAAGTTCGCCTTCTTTTAAGAAGAGATTTAATTTAAGATAATCCTGGTGCCGAAAAATTTTCTGGTCTGCAAAATTCAAGAAGGCGTATGAACCATGTTAAACATAAAACACATACAAAACATTTTTAGGTAATTTTAGGTGATTATAAAAGGTGAAAACATTGTTAAGGAAATCCATGAAAATTACAAGCGCTGTTAGTTAATTTCTACAGAATTAATGTAACTTATACGTTCAGATAGTGTAAATATTGTTTTTATTTTTTAGCACATGGCTATTTCAGTCGTAATCTTTGCCTGTCAGAATTCTTCGACTAAATAAGTCGAAAAACAGCTTTATAAAATCGAAGGTATTAAAATTAATATGCAGTTAAATTAAGGTTATCTCGAAGCGGTTACTATAATTTCACTCTCATGCTGCTAAGAAACAGTTTTGCGAACCCACCAATACTTTTTTAATTCAGATTATTGATTGCTACTGCTTTTTTGGAAATATAGCGAAAAAGGCCAATTATCTAATTATAAAACAAAATGTGGTAACGAAGCAAGCTGAAATTTAAAAAAGAAGCAAATTGGCAACAATGGTTCGATCTTCATATTCGTGTGTTTTTATCTTACTGTGCTACATCGCGACTTTTATACTGTCAAATTTTATTATGTACTAAGTTTTCCCAAGAAGCGCAAGACTTGCGGCCGCATGCTGTACCACTATTGACAAAGATACATGGGGCAATTTCTATCCAGCCACCGGAGTATTATAAAAGACCCACAATTACTTACGGTATAAACACCCTCTAACAGTTAACCCTTTCATGGGCAAGTAATTTTGTATCGGTAATGTAGCATTCACAACGAAATCTTCCAAAAATTTTGTCGCTTCAATAGAAAAAGCAATTTTACGCCCGTTTTCCACATAAGTTCGAAAAGTGAAAATTAATAATATTTTTCTGGTGCGAATCTTCATTAATCGTAGGTGGGATATAATATATCACAACGTTCTTCAAGGAGTTAATTTGTAGCTGTCAACTCTTACACTTTTTATATATTCCGCAGCTGCCAACTTTTTACGCTTTTATGTTATTAATTTTTTGTCGAACAAGAAAGCGTAATGGATGGCAGCTATGAATTTTCTTTTTTTTAATCGCCGTAATCTGGTGATTAAATAAAGCAAAAACTTATGTAAAATGTTTGTGGTACAGAAAGAGAAAGACCTGGCATATATTGTTAACGAGACAGCAAGGAAAAAAGTAATGTATTTTATGTGACCAGAAGCCACTGAAGGTACTTTTTGGGCCTGGATATTAAAGGCTCGCATCATATAGAATGCTGCAGGTCAGTATTATCTATATCTGGGTGTCAAACTGTGCCCCGAAGTCTAACACTAAAACATTATAGCAATCGATGCCTTATCTAATAAACGAATCTCTACGATTCAAGAATTTGACTGTTTCTTAAAAAAAAATAGTGGTACCCATCGGGCCACAGTTTGATATCCCTGCTCAGTTTTATACATCCGTTATAAGAGATAAATCAATTTTTTCTTTGCCCGTTTCAAAATAAATTTCGTTATTTAAAGCCTGTCATTAGATGATATTTTTAAATATGCAGCGAAATATCTATTTTATACGCTAAAATATAGACAAAAGCATATTTTTAATCGATATTTTAGATTTTAAAATACAAACTAATATATATATATATATATTTATTTATTTATTTTTTTATTTATTTACTGTAGAATCAAAATGAACGTATGTTTATTTTTAAAATTAATAAAATTATTATTTGCAACAAGAAATAGATAAAAAATTAATCGAAAACATTTTAAAATGTCCATTTAACCATTTCCGGCGCGGAGAAAATCTGTTTGTAAAATAATGAAATGATGAAGTGACACCGGAATTTACAAACCAATTTATTGGAAAGTAAAGACTTGTTTACTTTCCCCTGCTTTATAAAATGAAAAATCTAATTAAGTATTATGTGTGACAGTGTTCATGAGGGGGCTGGTCACTTAGCTTCGAAAGTCTCCTCCGTAATGTTAAGTCTATGGACCTCTGAGGCATTCGTATATTTAAAATATCTTCTCGGGAAATTCATATTTATAACATATTTTTTCTGTGTACCCCTCTTAAAGGATGTCTCTTTTTTTCTTAGTTCTCAAAATATTTCTAAAATCTATGCTAAATTTAATATTTTTTTTTAAAGCGAGCGAACTGGGATTAAGATTTTAACACTTCATATAAAATTGAGTCTGTACTTTAGAAATAATTTGAGAACTAAGAAAAAAAGGGACCTCATTTAGGAAGTGTAAACAAAAAAATAGTAGTTAGAAATATGAATTTTCCGAGGAGATATTTTAAATATATGAATGCATCAAATGCTCATAGACTTTATATTAGTGATGGGTAATCGGAAGCTGAGTGATCAGCCCTCTAAAGTTAGTTGTTCTTTTTTGTGGACAGCGCCGCCTAAAGGGTTAAAAAATGAAATATTAATTGGAATAAACTGCAATGTTTGAACATACTTATTAAATGAATATCTAAAAAAATATAAAGATAAGCGTGAATTTATTCGTATATTTATTTTCAGTTTTCCAAAACTATTTCCTCACCGACAGACGTTTTTGTTCTAAGGGGGGGGGGGGGGGGACTTTAAAAGTTGATAAATTCAGAGCTTCTATTAAAATATATTTCGCAATTACAGCTCAGTTGTACCTTCTTTTTGAAATTTGTTTCTAATATAAAACACTACAATTGAAAAAAGAATTTATCTATTTTTTGAACATTATGTTTTAAGGAAAACATTCGTGGTCGGTTTCTGCAGCAATTGCAAGAAAACAGGCTTCTACGAAATTTATAAGAAAGATTTTTCTTTGAAAAATAGCGGTGTTCAGACAACGGACCAAATGGGATCAGTGGATAACCTGCTAGGATTGCAATAGTCAGCTGATGTATTTTAGATCCGGTATCTGAACCCAAACTTTCGAATTTGGTTTTAAACCTTTCAGGGAATACTTCAGTTGCTAAAACGTTAAAATGATTGATTGACACCGGAATGTATGAACAGATTTATATGAAAGTAAGTAAAATCTTTTCTCCGCACACACTATACAAAGAAAATTTTGATTCCATAATCCTTGTGCCAATGTAGCATTTAGGAATTAAAATTAAGTACCATAGGACCATGGTAACCAATGTAATACCATGGACTAGTGCGACTTTTTACTCATGGCTGTACCCCACTGGTAATCAGATCTTGTTTGTCATTCAATTCAAAAATAACGATCATAGGCATAGTTTAACCTTTATATGCGACATTTTTTATTTTGTTTCGAAAAAATTATATATGATACTCTGAAAGGTTTATTACACAGGAAAATTAATGAAAAGAATCAGAGATATATTTTTCATATAATACGTCAATCTTTTCTTCTGTTGCGCATCTGCAATATAAGTAAAAACTGCTGTCGTGTGGCTGTTTTACGCTAAAATATTGCAAATTAGTAAATATTTCAATAAGTATGTCTCCAAATACCTTAATTTATATAATTATTTATTTTATAAAACTTAACCTTTGACTCTTTAATTCCCATGATAGAATACATTCTAGAAATTACTTAGTTCAGAGAATCTGACGTCACACCTGAAAGTTTCAATGGCTAATTTCGCTTAATTTAAATACGGAATGTCTGTTATTAATTAAAGCAAATATTGCTATTGACTGCCTAAGGGGAACAGTTCAGACGTGGAAACCACGTCTGTGGAACATAGATGCCCCCCCCCCCCCCGTACACCTTAATTGAGGTCTTTAAAAAAAGGTTACATCGATGAGTCTGTAGACTGAAGTCGCCGGAAAATAAAACGCGAGCAATGGGCGACTTTTAGAAGGATAACAAGAAAGTAAGATGCATTGAGATATTACATATGATGGTCGTACACCAGATCGCCAAAATCGCAACAAGGGACGATAGTACGTCCAACGCGACAACTGTTTAAGGTAAGAGATATAGAACTAATTGTTTGATAGGTCCATTAAAAAGCTAAAAATTTGTTTTAATTTTAAACGAAGTGCTGGATGGGATAAAATATTACTCAGTCAAATTTTAGGGATTGATAAGGGGCGCAGAATAAGCCAGCGAGAGGTAAGTGGGCAAGCGTGGTAGTAGTATGAGGCGCATGCTATATTCTGGTGTGAATTAGGTATATACGAATAAAAAAATCTATTAAATTCAAAACACCGCTCTTTGCATATGTGCAAAGCTGCGCACTAAAGGCTTAAAGTTTTAAAAATATATGCTGCTACAGTGTAAATCATTTTTTAATAAGCGTTTTATTTTATTCCCACCAGTAATCTAAGAAAAATAATCTGTTATAAATGATATAAATTATAAATGATAATCGAAAGACGCGGAGTCAAGTTTCCGTTTTACTCTGTTGTTTTCTGGATGTAGCTTTCTCTCTGAAAGCTTAGTTATAGCAAAAGTAGTTACGTATTGCGCGCTTCCACGTTCAAGCCGTGGAAGGTTGTCTGTTTGGCATTTTTTTAAGTACCAAAATCTTGCATTCGCACCTAAAATGCCTTATAGTATTATTTTCTTACACAAAGTGACAGTGTTGCCAGTGGGCCACTTTTTTTAAATTCAGATTTCGTGATTGGCACCACTTTTCTGAAACAGTAAAATTCACTTTGTTTTTGTCTTAATTAATATGTTATTTAATAAGGCACTTTTACCATTTACAGAAAGTGGTGCCAATCATGAATCGGATTTTTAAAAAAGTGGCCCATCTGGCAACGCTGCAAAGAGAAGGGTATCATAAGAGCTTTTTTGCAGTGTCATGAAGGCCATTTCATGATTGCTTAAAGGAAAATTTCTTGTTTTAAAGTCAAGGGTAGGAATTCAAAATTTTTAAAATAAAAATGTCCAAACTGGCAACTCTAATAACATTATTGGTTGTTGATTTTAACCACCATGGAGTGCGAAACCCACCAGAAATTTCACGGAAACTTAGCGTGGAGCAGTGCCTACTTATACCGGGAGGAAAATTTAGTGATTAAACATGGAGCGTACGGACACCGTTATTTTTCCAGGAAACTACCAGTCTCTTTTTATAGAAAAAGAAATATAGGTTAAACGCGCAAAATTTCGCCTTCTTTTAAGAAGAGATTTAATTTAAGATAATCCTGGTGCCGAAAAATTTTCTGGTCTGCAAAATTCAAGAAGGCGTATGAACCATGTTAAACATAAAACACATACAAAACATTTTTAGGTAATTTTAGGTGATTATAAAAGGTGAAAACATTGTTAAGGAAATCCATGAAAATTACAAGCGCTGTTAGTTAATTTCTACAGAATTAATGTAACTTATACGTTCAGATAGTGTAAATATTTTTTTTATTTTTTAGCGCATGGCTATTTCAGTCGTAATCTTTGCCTGTCAGAATTCTTCGACTAAATAAGTCGAAAAACAGCTTTATAAAATCGAAGGTATTAAAATTAATATGCAGTTAAATTAAGGTTATCTCGAAGCGGTTACTATAATTTCACTCTCATGCTGCTAAGAAACAGTTTTGCGAACCCACCAGTACTTTTTTAATTCAGATTTTTGATTGCTACTGCTTTTTTGGAAATATAGCGAAAAAGGCCAATTATCTAATTATAAAACAAAATGTGGTAACGAAGCAAGCTGAATTTTAAAAAAGAAGCAAATTGGCAACAATGGTTCGATCTTCATATTCGTGTGTTTTTATCTTACTGTGCTACATCGCGACTTTTATTCTGTCAAATTTTATTATGTACTAAGTTTTCCCAAGAAGCGCAAGACTTGCGGCTGCATGCTGTACCATTATTGACAAAGATACATTAGGCAATTTCTATCCAGCCACCGGAGTATTATAAAAGACCCACAATTACTTACGGTATAAACACCCTCTAACAGTTAACCCTTTCATGGGCAAGTAATTTTGTATCGGTAATGTAGCATTCACAACGAAATCTTCCAAAAATTTTGTCGCTTCAATAGAAAAAGAAATTTTACGCCCGTTTTCCACATAAGTTCGAAAAGTGAAATTTAATAATATTTTTCTGGTGCGAATCTTCATTAATCGTAGGTGGGATAAAATATAACACAACGTTCTTCAAGGAGTTAATTTGTAGCTGTCAACTCTTACACTTTTTAAATATTCTGCAGCTGCCAACTTTTTACACTTTTATGTTATTAATTTTTTGTCGAACAAGAAAGCGTAATGGATGGCAGCTATGAATTTTCTTTTTTTTAATCGCCGTAATCTGGTGATTAAATAAAGCAAAAACTTATGTAAAATGTTTGTGGTACAGAAAAAGAAAGACTTGGCATCTATTGTTAACGAGACAGCAAGAAAAAAAGTAATGTATTTTATGTGACCAGAAGCCACTGAAGGTACTTTTTGGGCCTGGATATTAAAGGCTCGCATCATATAGAATGCTGCAGGTCAGTATTATCTATATCTGGGTGTCAAACTGTGCCCCGAAGTCTAACACTAAAACATTATAGCAATCGATGCCTTATCTAACAAACGAATCTCTATGATTCAAGAATTTGACTGTTTCTTAAAAAAAATACTGGTACCCATCGGGCCACAGTTTGATATCCCTGCTCAGTTTTATACATCCGTTATAAGAGATAAATCAATTTTTTCTTTGCCCGTTTCAAAATAAATTTCGTTATTTAAAGCCTGTCATTAGATGAAATTTTTAAATATGCAGCGAAATATCTATTTTATACGCTAAAATATAGACAAAAGCATATTTTTATCGCAATTTTAGATTTTAAAATACAAACTAATATATATATATATATATATCAAATCAAAATACATCAGAATCAAAATGAACGTATGTTTATTTTTAAAATTAATAAAATTATTATTTGCAACAAGAAATAGATAAAAAATTAGTCGAAAACATTTTAAAATGTCCATTTAACCATTTCCGGCGCGGAGAAAATCTGTTTGTAAAATAATGAAATGATGAAGTGACACCGGAATTTACAAACCAATTTATTGGAAAGTAAAAACTTGTTTACTTTCCCCTGCTTTATAAAATGTAAAATCTAATTAAGTATTATGTGTGACAGTGTTCATGAGGGGGCTGGTCACTTAGCTTCGAAAGTCTCCTCCGTAATGTTAAGTCTATGGACCTCTGAGGCATTCGTATATTTAAAATATCTTCTCGGGAAATTCATATTTATAACATCTTTTTTCTGTGTACCCCTCTTAAAGGATGTCTCTTTTTTTCTTAGTTCTCAAAATATTTCAAAAATCTATGCTAAATTTAATATTTTTTGTTTTAAAAGCGGGCGAACTGGGATTAAGATTTTAACACTTCATATAAAATTGAGTCTATACTTTAGAAATAATTTGAGAACTAAGAAAAAAAGAGACCTCATTTAGGAAGTGTAAACAAAAAAATAGAAGTTATAAATATGAATTTTCCGAGGAGATATTTTAAATATATGAATGCATCAAATGCTCATAGACTTTATATTAGTGATGGGTAATCGGAAGCTGAGTGATCAGCCCTCTAAAGTTAGTTGTTCTTTTTTGTGGACAGCGCCGGCTAAAGGGTTAAAAAATGAAATATTAATTGGAATAAACTGCAATGTTTGGGCATACTTAAAATTAAATGAATATCTAATAAATATATAAAGATAAGCGTGCATTTATTCGTATATTTATTTTCAGTTTTCGAAAACTATTTCCTCACCGACAGACGTTTTTGTTCTAAGGGGGGGGGGGACTTTAAAAGTTGATAAATTCAGAGCTTCTATTAAAATATATTTCGCAATTACAGCTCAGTTGTACCTTCTTTTTGAAATTTGTTTCTAATATAAAACACTACAATTGAAAAAAGAATTTATCTATTTTTTGAACATTATGTTTTAAGGAAAACATTCGTGGTCGGTTTCTGCAGCAATTGCAAGAAAACAGGCTTCTACGAAATTTATAAGAAAGATTTTTCTTTGAAAAATAGCGGTGTTCAGACAACGGACCAAATGGGATCAGTGGATAACCTGCTAGGATTGCAATAGTCAGCTAATGTATTTTAGATCCGGTATCTGAACCCAAACTTTCGAATTTGGTTTTAAACCTTTCAGGGAATACTTCAGTTGCTAAAACGTTAAAATGATTGATTGACACCGGAATGTATGAACAGATTTATATGAAAATAAGTAAAATCTTTTCTCCGCACACGCTATACAAAGGAAATTTTGATTCCATAATTCTTGTGCCAATGTAGCATTTAGGAATTAAAATTAAGTACCATAGGACCATGGTAACCAATGTAATACCATGGACTAGTGCGACTTTTTACTCATGGCTGTACCCCACTGGTAATCAGATCTTGTTTGTCATTCAATTCAAAAATAACGATCATAGGCGTAGTTTAACCTTTATATGCGACATTTTTTATTTTGTTTCGAAAAAATTATATATGATACTCTGAAAGGTTTATTACACAGGAAAATTAATGAAAAGAATCAGAGATATATTTTTCATATAATACGTCAATCTTTTCTTCTGTTGCGCATCTGCAATATAAGTAAAAACTGCTGTCGTGTGGCTGTTTTACGCTAAAATATTGCAAATTAGTAAATATTTCAATATGTATGTCTCCAAATACCTTAATTTATATAATTATTTATTTTATAAAACTTAACCTTTGACTCTTTAATTCCCATGATAGAATACATTCTAGAAATTACTTAGTTCAGAGAATCTGACCTTACACCTGAAAGTTTCAATGGCTAATTTCGCTTAATTTAAATACGGAATGTCTGTTATTAATTAAAGCAAATATTGCTATTGACTGCCTAAGGGGAACAGTTCAGACGTGGAAACCACGTCTGTGGAGCATAGATGCCCCCCCCCCCCGTACACCTTAATTGAGGTCTTTAAAAAAAGGTTACATCGATGAGTCTGTAGACTGAAGTCGCCGGAAAATAAAACGCGAGCAATGGGCGACTTTTAGAAGGATAACAAGAAAGTAAGATGCATTGAGATATTACATATTATGGTCGTAGACCAGATCGCCAAAAACGCAACAAGGGACGATAGTACGTCCAACGCGACAACTGTTTAAGGTAAGAGATATAGAACTAATTGTTTGATAGGTCCATTAAAAAGCTAAAAATTTGTTTTAATTTTAAACGAAGTGCTGGATGGGATAAAATATTACTTAGTCAAATTTTAGGGATTGATAAGGGGCGCAGAATAAGCCAGCGTGAGGTAAGTGGGCAAGCGTGGTAGTAGTATGAGGCACATGCTATATTCTGGTGTGAATTAGGTATATACGAATAAAAAAATCTATTAAATTCAAAACACCGCTCTTTGCATATGTGCAAAGCTGCGCACTAAAGGCTTAAAGTTTTAAAAATATATGCTGCTACAGTGTAAATCATTTTTTAATAAGCGTTTTATTTTATTCCCACCTGTAATCTAAGAAAAATAATCTGTTATAAATGATATAAAATATAAATGATAATCGAAAGACGCGGAGTTAAGTTTCCGTTTTACTCTGTTGTTTTCCGGATGTAGCTTTCTCTCTGAAAGCTTAGTTATAGTAAAAGTAGTTACGTATTGCGCGTTTCCACATTCAAGCCGTGCAAGGTTGTCTGTTTGGCATTTTTTTAAGTACCAAAATCTTGCATTCGCACCTAAAATGCCTTATAGTATTATTTTCTTACACAAAGAGACAGTGTTGCCAGAGGGCCACTTTTTTAAAATTCAGATTTCGTGATTGGCACCACTTTTCTGAAACAGTAAAATTCACTTTGTTTTTGTCTTAATTAATATGTTATTTAATAAGGCACATTTTACCATTTACAGAAAGTGGTGCCAATCAAGAATCTGATTTTTAAAAAAGTAGCCCATCTGGAATCACTGCAAAGAGAAGGGTATTATAAGAGCTTTTTTGCAGTGTCATGAAGGCCATTTCATGATTGCTTAAAGGAAAATTTCTTGTTTTAAAGTCAAGGGTAGGAATTCAAAATTTTTAAAATAAAAATGTCCAAACTGGCAACTCTAATAACATTATTGGTTGTTGATTTTAACCACCATGGAGTGCGAAACACACCAGAAATTTCACGGAAACTTAGCGTGGAGCAGTGCCTACTTATACCGGAGGGAAAATTTAGTGATTAAACATGGAGCGTACGGATACCGTTATTTTTCCAGGGAACTACCAGTCTCTTTTTATAGAAAAAGAAATATAGGTTAAACGCGCAAAATTTCGCCTTCTTTTAAGAAGAGATTTAATTTAAGATAATCCTGGTGCCGAAAAATTGTTTCTAATATAAAACACTACAATTGAAAAAAGAATTTATCTATTTTTTGAACATTATGTTTTAAGGAAAACATTCGTGGCCGGTATCTGCAGCAGTTGCAAGAAAACAGGCTTCTACGAAATATATAAGAAAGATTTTTCTTTGAAAAATACCGGTGTTCAGACAACGGTCCAAATGGGATCAGTGGATATCCTGCTAGGATTGCAATAGTGAGCTGATGTATTTTAGAGCCGGTATCTGAACCCAAACTTTCGAATTTGGTTTTAAACCTTTCAGGGAATACTTCAGTTGCTAAAACGTTAAAATGATTGATTGACACCGGAATTGATGAACACATTTATATGAAAGTAAGTAAAATCTTTTCTCCGCACACGCTGTACAAAGGAAATTTTGATTCCATAATTCTTGTGCCAATGTAGCATTTAGGAATTAAAATTAAGTACAATAGGACCATGGTAACCAATGTAATACTATGGACTAGTGCGACTTTTAACTCATGGCTGTACCCCACTGGTAATCAAATCTTGTTTGTCATTCAATTCATAAACAACAATCATAGGCGTAGTTTAACCTTTATATGCGACATTTTTTATTTTGTTTCGAAAAAATTATATATGATACTCTGAAAGGTTTATTACACAGGAAAATTAACGAAAAGAATCAGAGATATATTTTTCATATAATACTTCAATCTTTTCTTCTGTTGCGCATCTGCAATATAAGTAAAAACTGCTGTCGTGTGGCTGTTTTACGCTAAAATATTGCAAATTAGTAAATATTTCAATAAGTATGTCTCCAAATACCTTAATTTATATAATTATTTATTTTATAAAACTTAACCTTTGACTCTTTAATTCCCATGATAGAATACATTCTAGAAATTACTTAGTTCAGAGAATCTGACGTTACACCTGAAAGTTTCAATGGCTAATTTCGCTTAATTTAAATACGGAATGTCTGTTATTAATTAAAGCAAATATTGCTATTGACTGCCTAAGGGGAACAGTTCAGGCGTGGAAACCACGTCTGTGGAGCATAGATGTTCCCCCCGGACACCTTAATTGAGGTCTTTAAAAAAAGGTTACATCGATGAGCCTGTAGACTGAAGTCGCCGGAAAATAAAACGCGAGCAATGGGCGACATTTAGAAGGATAACAAGAAAGTAAGATGCATTGAGATATTACATATTATGGTCGTAGACCAGATCGCCAAAAACGCAACAAGGGACGATAGTACGTCCAACGCGACAACTGTTTAAGGTAAGAGATATAGAACTAATTGATTGATAGGTCCATTAAAAAGCTAAAAATTTGTTTTAATTTTAAACGAAGTGCTGGATGGGATAAAATATTATTTATTCAAATTTTAGGGATTGATAAGGGGCGCAGAATAAGCCAGCGTGAGGTAAGTGGGCAAGCGTAGTAGTAGTATGAGGCACATGCTATATTCTGGTGTGAATTAGGTATATACGAATAAAAAAATCTATTAAATTCAAAACACCGCTCTTTGCATATGTGCAAAGCTGCGCACTAAAGGCTTAAAGTTTTAAAAATATATGCTGCTACTGTGTAAATCATTTTTTAATAAGCGATTTATTTTATTCCCACCAGTAAACTAAGAAAAATAATCTGATATAAATGATATAAATTATAAATGATAATCGAAAGACGCGGAGTCAAGTTTCCGTTTTACTCTGTTGTTTTTGGATGTAGCTTTCTCTCTGAAAGCTTAGTTATAGCAAAAGTAGTTACGTATTGCGCGTTTCCACATTCAAGCCGTGCAAGGTTGTCTGTTTGGCATTTTTTTAAGTACCAAAATCTTGCATTCGCACCTAAAATGCCTTATAGTATTATTTTCTTACACAAAGAGACAGTGTTGCCAGAGGGCCACTTTTTTAAAATTCAGATTTCGTGATTGGCACCACTTTTCTGAAACAGTAAAATTCACTTTGTTTTTGTCTTAATTAATATGTTATTTAATAAGGCACATTTTACCATTTACAGAAAGTGGTGCCAATCAAGAATCTGATTTTTAAAAAAGTAGCCCATCTGGAATCACTGCAAAGAGAAGGGTATTATAAGAGCTTTTTTGCAGTGTCATGAAGGCCATTTCATGATTGCTTAAAGGAAAATTTCTTGTTTTAAAGTCAAGGGTAGGAATTCAAAATTTTTAAAATAAAAATGTCCAAACTGGCAACTCTAATAACATTATTGGTTGTTGATTTTAACCACCATGGAGTGCGAAACACACCAGAAATTTCACGGAAACTTAGCGTGGAGCAGTGCCTACTTATACCGGAGGGAAAATTTAGTGATTAAACATGGAGCGTACGGATACCGTTATTTTTCCAGGGAACTACCAGTCTCTTTTTATAGAAAAAGAAATATAGGTTAAACGCGCAAAATTTCGCCTTCTTTTAAGAAGAGATTTAATTTAAGATAATCCTGGTGCCGAAAAATTGTCTGGTCTGCAAAATTCAAGAAGGCGTATGAACCATGTTAAACATAAAACACATACAAAACATTTTTAGGTAATTTTAGGTGATTATAAAAGGTGAAAACATTGTTAAGGAAATCCATGAAATTTACAAGCGCTGTTAGTTAATTTCTACAGAATTAATGTAACTTATACGTTCAGATAGTGTAAATATTGTTTTTATTTTTTAGCACATGGCTATTTAAGTCGTAATCTTTGCCTTTCAGAATTCTTCGACTAAATAAGTCGAAAGACAGCTTTATAAAATCGAAGGTATTAAAATTAATATGCAGTTAAATTAAGGTTATATCGAAGCGGTTACTATAATTTCACTCTCATGCTGCTAAGAAACAGTTTTGCGAACCCACCAGTACTATTTTAATTCAGATTATTGATTGCTACTGCTTTTTTGGAAATATAGCGAAAAAGGCCAATTATCTAATTATAAAACAAAATGTGGTAACGAAGCAAGCTGAAATTTAAAAAAGAAGCAAATTGGCAACAATGGTTCGATCTTCATATTCGTGTGTTTTTATCTTACTGTGCTACATCGCGACTTTTATAATGTCAAATTTTATTATGTACTAAGTTTTCCCAAGAAGCGCAAGACTTGCGGCCGCATGCTGTACCACTATTGACAAAGATACATGGGGCAATTTCTATCCAGCCACCGGAGTATTATAAAAGACCCACAATTACTTACGGTATAAACACCCTCTAACAGTTAACCCTTTCATGGGCAAGTAATTTTGTATCGGTAATGTAGCATTCACAACGAAATCTTCCAAAAATTTTGTCGCTTCAATAGAAAAAGCAATTTTACGCCCGTTTTCCACATAAGTTCGAAAAGTGAAATTTAATAATATTTTTCTGGTGCGAATCTTCATTAATCGTAGGCGGGATATCATATATCACAACGTTCTTCAAAGAGTTAATTTGTAGCTGTCAACTCTTACACTTTTTATATATTCCGCAGCTGCCAACTTTTTACGCTTTTATGTTATTAATTTTTTGTCGAACAAGAAAGCGTAATGGATGGCAGCTATGAATTTTCTTTTTTTTAATCGCCGTAATCTGGTGATTAAATAAAGCAAAAACTTATGTAAAATGTTTGTGGTACAGAAAGAGAAAGACCTGGCATCTATTGTTAACGAGACAGCAAGGAAAAAAGTAATGTATTTTATGTGACCAGAAGCCACTGAAGGTACTTTTTGGGCCTGGATATTAAAGGCTCGCATCATATAGAATGCTGCAGGTCAGTATTATCTATATCTGGGTGTCAAACTGTGCCCCGAAGTCTAACACTAAAACATTATAGCAATCGATGCCTTATCTAATAAACGAATCTCTACGATTCAAGAATTTGACTGTTTCTTAAAAAAAATAGTGGTACCCATCGGGCCACAGTTTGATATCCCTGCTCAGTTTTATTCATCCGTTATAAGAGATAAATCAAATTTTTCATTGCCCGTTTCAAAATAAATTTCGTTATTTAAAGCCTGTCATTAGATGAAATTTTTAAATATGCAGCGAAATATCTATTTTATACGCTAAAATATAGACAAAAGCATATTTTTAATCGATATTTTAGATTTTAAAATACAAACTAATATATATATATATATTTACTGTAGAATCAAAATGAACGTATGTTTATTTTTAAAATTAATAAAATTATTATTTGCAACAAGAAATAGATAAAAAATTAATCGAAAACATTTTAAAATGTCCATTTAACCATTTCCGGCGCGGAGAAAATCTGTTTGTAAAATAATGAAATGATGAAGTGACACCGGAATTTACAAACCAATTTATTGGAAAGTAAAGACTTGTTTACTTTCCCCTGCTTTATAAAATGAAAAATCTAATTAAGTATTATGTGTGACAGTGTTCATGAGGGGGCTGGTCACTTAGCTTCGAAAGTCTCCTCCGTAATGTTAAGTCTATGGACCTCTGAGGCATTCGTATATTTAAAATATCTTCTCGGGAAATTCATATTTATAACATATTTTTTCTGTGTACCCCTCTTAAAGGATGTCTCTTTTTTTCTTAGTTCTCAAAATATTTCTAAAATCTATGCTAAATTTAATATTTTTTGTTTTAAAAGCGGGCGAACTGGGATTAAAATTTTAACACTTCATATAAAATTGAGTCTATACTTTAGAAATAATTTGAGAACTAAGAAAAAAAGAGACCTCATTTAGGAAGTGTAAACAAAAAAATAGAAGTTAGAAATATGAATTTTCCGAGGAGATATTTTAAATATATGAATGCATCAAATGCTCATAGACTTTATATTAGTGATGGGTAATCGGAAGCTGAGTGATCAGCCCTCTAAAGTTAGTTGTTCTTTTTTGTGGACAGCGCCGGCTAAAGGGTTAAAAAATTAAATATTAATTGGAATAAACTGCAATGTTTGAACATACTTATTAAATGAATATCTAATAAAAATATAAAGACAAACGTGAATTTATTCGTATATTTATTTTCAGTTTTCGAAAACTATTTCCTCAACGACAGACGTTTTTGTTCTAAGGGGGGGGAGGGGACTTTAAAAGTTGATAAATTCAGAGCGTCTATTAAAATATATTTCGCAATTACAGCTCAGTTGTACCTTCTTTTTGAAATTTGTTTCTAATATAAAACACTACAATTGAAAAAAGAATTTATCTATTTTTTGAACATTATGTTTTAAGGAAAACATTCGTGGTCGGTTTCTGCAGCAATTGCAAGAAAACAGGCTTCTACGAAATTTATAAGAAAGATTTTTCTTTGAAAAATACCGGTGTTCAGACAACGGACCAAATGGAATCAGTGGATATCCTGCTAGGATTGCAATAGTCAGCTGATGTATTTTAGGTCCGGTATCTGAACCCAAACTTTCGAATTTGGTTTTAAACCTTTCAGGGAATACTTCAGTTGCTAAAACGTTAAAATGATTGATTCACACCGGAATGTATGAACAGATTTATATGAAAGTAAGTAAAATCTTTTCTCCGCACACGCTATACAAAGAAAATTTTGATTCCATAATTCTTGTGCCAATGTAGCATTTAGGAATTAAAATTAAGTACCATAGGACCATGGTAACCAATGTAATACCATGGACTAGTGCGACTTTTTACTCATGGCTGTACCCCACTGGTAATCAGATCTTGTTTGTCATTCAATTCAAAAATAACGATCATAGGCGTAGTTTAACCTTTATATGCGACATTTTTTATTTTGTTTCGAAAAAATTATATATGATACTCTGAAAGGTTTATTACACAGGAAAATTAATGAAAAGAATCAGAGATATATTTTTCATATAATACGTCAATCTTTTCTTCTGTTGCGCATCTGCAATATAAGTAAAAACTGCTGTCGTGTGGCTGTTTTACGCTAAAATATTGCAAATTAGTAAATATTTCAATAAGTATGTCTCCAAAGACCTTAATTTATATAATTATTTATTTTATAAAACTTAAACTTTGACTCTTTAATTCCCATGATAGAATACATTCTAGAAATTACTTAGTTCAGAGAATCTGACGTTACACCTGAAAGTTTCAATGGCTAATTTCGCTTAATTTAAATACGGAATGTCTGTTATTAATTAAAGCAAATATTGCTATTGACTGCCTAAGGGGAACAGTTCAGACGTGGAAACCAAGTATGTGGACCATAGATGCCCCCCCCCCCCCGTACACCTTAATTGAGGTCTTTAAAAAAAGGTTACATCGATGAGTCTGTAGACTGAAGTCGCCGGAAAATAAAACGCGAGCAATGGGCGACTTTTAGAAGGATAACAAGATAGTAAGATGCATTGAGATATTACATATTATGGTCGTAGACCAGATCGCCAAAATCGCAACAAGGGACGATAGTACGTCCAACGCGACAACTGTTTAAGGTAAGAGATATAGAACTAATTGTTTGATAGGTCCATTAAAAAGCTAAAAATTTGTTTTAATTTTAAACGAAGTGCTGGATGGGATAAAATATTACTTAGTCAAATTTTAGGGATTGATAAGGGGCGCAGAATAAGCCAGCGAGAGGTAAGTGGGCAAGCGTGGTAGTAGTATGAGGCGCATGCTATATTCTGGTGTGAATTAGGTATATACGAATAAAAAAATCTATTAAATTCAAAACACCGCTCTTTGCATATGTGCAAAGCTGCGCACTAAAGGCTTAAAGTTTTAAAAATATATGCTGCTACAGTGTAAATCATTTTTTAATAAGCGTTTTATTTTATTCCCACCAGTAATCTAAGAAAAATAATCTGTTATAAATGATATAAATTATAAATGATAATCGAAAGACGCGGAGTCAAGTTTCCGTTTTACTCTGTTGTTTTCTGGATGTAGCTTTCTCTCTGAAAGCTTAGTTATAGCAAAAGTAGTTACGTATTGCGCGCTTCCACGTTCAAGCCGTGGAAGGTTGTCTGTTTGGCATTTTTTTAAGTACCAAAATCTTGCATTCGCACCTAAAATGCCTTATAGTATTATTTTCTTACACAAAGTGACAGTGTTGCCAGTGGGCCACTTTTTTTAAATTCAGATTTCGTGATTGGCACCACTTTTCTGAAACAGTAAAATTCACTTTGTTTTTGTCTTAATTAATATGTTATTTAATAAGGCACTTTTACCATTTACAGAAAGTGGTGCCAATCATGAATCGGATTTTTAAAAAAGTGGCCCATCTGGCAACGCTGCAAAGAGAAGGGTATCATAAGAGCTTTTTTGCAGTGTCATGAAGGCCATTTCATGATTGCTTAAAGGAAAATTTCTTGTTTTAAAGTCAAGGGTAGGAATTCAAAATTTTTAAAATAAAAATGTCCAAACTGGCAACTCTAATAACATTATTGGTTGTTGATTTTCACCACCATGGAGTGCGAAACCCACCAGAAATTTCACGGAAACTTAGCGTGGAGCAGTGCCTACTTATACCGGGAGGAAAATTTAGTGATTAAACATGGAGCGTACGGACACCGTTATTTTTCCAGGAAACTACCAGTCTCTTTTTATAGAAAAAGAAATATAGGTTAAACGCGCAAAATTTCGCCTTCTTTTAAGAAGAGATTTAATTTAAGATAATCCTGGTGCCGAAAAATTTTCTGGTCTGCAAAATTCAAGAAGGCGTATGAACCATGTTAAACATAAAACACATACAAAACATTTTTAGGTAATTGTAGGTGATTATAAAAGGTGAAAACATTGTTAAGGAAATCCATGAAAATTACAAGCGCTGTTAGTTAATTTCTACAGAATTAATGTAACTTATACGTTCAGATAGTGTAAATATTTTTTTTTATTTTTTAGCGCATGGCTATTTCAGTCGTAATCTTTGCCTGTCAGAATTCTTCGACTAAATAAGTCGAAAAACAGCTTTATAAAATCGAAGGTATTAAAATTAATATGCAGTTAAATTAAGGTTATCTCGAAGCGGTTACTATAATTTCACTCTCATGCTGCTAAGAAACAGTTTTGCGAACCCACCAGTACTTTTTTAATTCAGATTTTTGATTGCTACTGCTTTTTTGGAAATATAGCGAAAAAGGCCAATTATCTAATTATAAAACAAAATGTGGTAACGAAGCAAGCTGAATTTTAAAAAAGAAGCAAATTGGCAACAATGGTTCGATCTTCATATTCGTGTGTTTTTATCTTACTGTGCTACATCGCGACTTTTATTCTGTCAAATTTTATTATGTACTAAGTTTTCCCAAGAAGCGCAAGACTTGCGGCTGCATGCTGTACCATTATTGACAAAGATACATTAGGCAATTTCTATCCAGCCACCGGAGTATTATAAAAGACCCACAATTACTTACGGTATAAACACCCTCTAACAGTTAACCCTTTCATGGGCAAGTAATTTTGTATCGGTAATGTAGCATTCACAACGAAATCTTCCAAAAATTTTGTCGCTTCAATAGAAAAAGAAATTTTACGCCCGTTTTCCACATAAGTTCGAAAAGTGAAATTTAATAATATTTTTCTGGTGCGAATCTTCATTAATCGTAGGTGGGATAAAATATAACACAACGTTCTTCAAGGAGTTAATTTGTAGCTGTCAACTCTTACACTTTTTAAATATTCTGCAGCTGCCAACTTTTTACACTTTTATGTTATTAATTTTTTGTCGAACAAGAAAGCGTAATGGATGGCAGCTATGAATTTTCTTTTTTTTAATCGCCGTAATCTGGTGATTAAATAAAGCAAAAACTTATGTAAAATGTTTGTGGTACAGAAAGAGAAAGACTTGGCATCTATTGTTAACGAGACAGCAAGAAAAAAAGTAATGTATTTTATGTGACCAGAAGCCACTGAAGGTACTTTTTGGGCCTGGATATTAAAGGCTCGCATCATATAGAATGCTGCAGGTCAGTATTATCTATATCTGGGTGTCAAACTGTGCCCCGAAGTCTAACACTAAAACATTATAGCAATCGATGCCTTATCTAATAAACGAATCTCTATGATTCAAGAATTTGACTGTTTCTTAAAAAAAATAGTGGTACCCATCGGGCCACAGTTTGATATCCCTGCTCAGTTTTATACATCCGTTATAAGAGATAAATCAATTTTTTCTTTGCCCGTTTCAAAATAAATTTCGTTATTTAAAGCCTGTCATTAGATGATATTTTTAAATATGCAGCGAAATATCTATTTTATACGCTAAAATATAGACAAAAGCATATTTTTAATCGATATTTTAGATTTTAAAATACAAACTAATATATATATATATATTTACTGTAGAATCAAAATGAACGTATGTTTATTTTTAAAATTAATAAAATTATTATTTGCAACAAGAAATAGATAAAAAATTAGTCGAAAACATTTTAAAATGTCCATTTAACCATTTCCGGCGCGGAGAAAATCTGTTTGTAAAATAATGAAATGATGAAGTGACACCGGAATTTACAAACCAATTTATTGGAAAGTAAAAACTTGTTTACTTTCCCCTGCTTTATAAAATGTAAAATCTAATTAAGTATTATGTGTGACAGTGTTCATGAGGGGGCTGGTCACTTAGCTTCGAAAGTCTCCTCCGTAATGTTAAGTCTATGGACCTCTGAGGCATTCGTATATTTAAAATATCTTCTCGGGAAATTCATATTTATAACATCTTTTTTCTGTGTACCCCTCTTAAAGGATGTCTCTTTTTTTCTTAGTTCTCAAAATATTTCAAAAATCTATGCTAAATTTAATATTTTTTGTTTTAAAAGCGGGCGAACTGGGATTAAGATTTTAACACTTCATATAAAATTGAGTCTATACTTTAGAAATAATTTGAGAACTAAGAAAAAAAGAGACCTCATTTAGGAAGTGTAAACAAAAAAATAGAAGTTATAAATATGAATTTTCCGAGGAGATATTTTAAATATATGAATGCATCAAATGCTCATAGACTTTATATTAGTGATGGGTAATCGGAAGCTGAGTGATCAGCCCTCTAAAGTTAGTTGTTCTTTTTTGTGGACAGCGCCGGCTAAAGGGTTAAAAAATGAAATATTAATTGGAATAAACTGCAATGTTTGGGCATACTTAAAATTAAATGAATATCTAATAAATATATAAAGATAAGCGTGCATTTATTCGTATATTTATTTTCAGTTTTCGAAAACTATTTCCTCACCGACAGACGTTTTTGTTCTAAGGGGGGGGGGGGGGGGACTTTAAAAGTTGATAAATTCAGAGCTTCTATTAAAATATATTTCGCAATTACAGCTCAGTTGTACCTTCTTTTTGAAATTTGTTTCTAATATAAAACACTACAATTGAAAAAAGAATTTATCTATTTTTTGAACATTATGTTTTAAGGAAAACATTCGTGGTCGGTTTCTGCAGCAATTGCAAGAAAACAGGCTTCTACGAAATTTATAAGAAAGATTTTTCTTTGAAAAATAGCGGTGTTCAGACAACGGACCAAATGGGATCAGTGGATAACCTGCTAGGATTGCAATAGTCAGCTAATGTATTTTAGATCCGGTATCTGAACCCAAACTTTCGAATTTGGTTTTAAACCTTTCAGGGAATACTTCAGTTGCTAAAACGTTAAAATGATTGATTGACACCGGAATGTATGAACAGATTTATATGAAAATAAGTAAAATCTTTTCTCCGCACACGCTATACAAAGGAAATTTTGATTCCATAATTCTTGTGCCAATGTAGCATTTAGGAATTAAAATTAAGTACCATAGGACCATGGTAACCAATGTAATACCATGGACTAGTGCGACTTTTTACTCATGGCTGTACCCCACTGGTAATCAGATCTTGTTTGTCATTCAATTCAAAAATAACGATCATAGGCGTAGTTTAACCTTTATATGCGACATTTTTTATTTTGTTTCGAAAAAATTATATATGATACTCTGAAAGGTTTATTACACAGGAAAATTAATGAAAAGAATCAGAGATATATTTTTCATATAATACGTCAATCTTTTCTTCTGTTGCGCATCTGCAATATAAGTAAAAACTGCTGTCGTGTGGCTGTTTTACGCTAAAATATTGCAAATTAGTAAATATTTCAATATGTATGTCTCCAAATACCTTAATTTATATAATTATTTATTTTATAAAACTTAACCTTTGACTCTTTAATTCCCATGATAGAATACATTCTAGAAATTACTTAGTTCAGAGAATCTGACCTTACACCTGAAAGTTTCAATGGCTGATTTCGCTTAATTTAAATACGGAATGTCTGTTATTAATTAAAGCAAATATTGCTATTGACTGCCTAAGGGGAACAGTTCAGACGTGGAAACCACGTCTGTGGAGCATAGATGCCCCCCCCCCCCGTACACCTTAATTGAGGTCTTTAAAAAAAGGTTACATCGATGAGTCTGTAGACTGAAGTCGCCGGAAAATAAAACGCGAGCAATGGGCGACTTTTAGAAGGATAACAAGATAGTAAGATGCATTGAGATATTACATATTATGGTCGTAGACCAGATCGCCAAAAACGCAACAAGGGACGATAGTACGTCCAACGCGACAACTGTTTAAGGTAAGAGATATAGAACTAATTGTTTGATAGGTCCATTAAAAAGCTAAAAATTTGTTTTAATTTTAAACGAAGTGCTGGATGGGATAAAATATTACTTAGTCATATTTTAGGGATTGATAAGGGGCGCAGAATAAGCCAGCGTGAGGTAAGTGGGCAAGCGTGGTAGTAGTATGAGGCACATGCTATATTCTGGTGTGAATTAGGTATATACGAATAAAAAAATCTATTAAATTCAAAACACCGCTCTTTGCATATGTGCAAAGCTGCGCACTAAAGGCTTAAAGTTTTAAAAATATATGCTGCTACTGTGTAAATCATTTTTTAATAAGCGTTTTATTTTATTCCCACCAGTAATCTAAGAAAAATAATCTGTTATAAATGATATAAATTATAAATGATAATCGAAAGACGCGGAGTCAAGTTTCCGTTTTACTCTGTTGTTTTCTGGATGTAGCTTTCTCTCTGAAAGCTTAGTTATAGCAAAAGTAGTTACGTATTGCGCGCTTCCACATTCAAGCCGTGGAAGGTTGTCTGTTTGGCATTTTTTTAAGTACCAAAATCTTGCATTCGCACCTAAAATGCCTTATAGTATTATTTTCTTACACAAAAAGACAGTGTTGCCAGTGGGCCTCTTTTTTTAAATTCAGATTTCGTGATTGGCACCACTTTTCTGAAACCGTAAAATTCACTTTGTTTTTGTCTTAATTAATATGTTATTTAATAAGGCACATTTTACCATTTACAGAAAGTGGTGCCAATCAAGAATCGGATTTTTAAAAAAGTGGCCCATCTGGCAACACTGCAAAGAGAAGGGTATTATAAGAGCTTTTTTGCAGTGTCATGAAAGCCATTTCATGATTGCTTAAAGGAAAATTTCTTGTTTTAAAGTCAAGGGTAGGAATTCAAAATTTTTAAAATAAAAATGTCCAAACTGGCAACTCTAATAACATTATTGGTTGTTGATTTTAACCACCATGGAGTGCGAAACACACCAGAAATTTCACGGAAACTTAGCGTGGAGCAGTGCCTACTTATACCGGGAGGAAAATTTAGTGATTAACCCTCCGTCTACCAGACGGGTCCATTGGACCCGACAGGTACATACAAAATATTCATTCAAACCAGAAATTTCTTTAAAATAAACTAAGTATATAAACCAGACAAAAATAAGGTAAATAAATAAGTTAAATAGTTTTAAATAAAAATTCTGGTGTAGAACGTTTTATTAAAACTTGAATAAAATTCCCGGTAGATCTAGGGTTAAACATGGAGCGTACGGACACCGTTATTTTTCCAGGAAACTACCAGTCTCTTTTTATAGAAAAAGAAATATATGTTAAACGCGCAAAAGTTCGCCTTCTTTTAAGAAGAGATTTAATTTAAGATAATCCTGGTGCCGAAAAATTTTCTGGTCTGCAAAATTCAAGAAGGCGTATGAACCATGTTAAACATAAAACACATACAAAACATTTTTAGGTAATTTTAGGTGATTATAAAAGGTGAAAACATTGTTAAGGAAATCCATGAAAATTACAAGCGCTGTTATTTAATTTCTACAGAATTAATGTAACTTATACGTTCAGATAGTGTAAATATTGTTTTTATTTTTTAGCACATGGCTATTTCAGTCGTAATCTTTGCCTGTCAGAATTCTTCGACTAAATAAGTCGAAAAACAGCTTTATAAAATCGAAGGTATTAAAATTAATATGCAGTTAAATTAAGGTTATCTCGAAGCGGTTACTATAATTTCACTCTCATGCTGCTAAGAAACAGTTTTGCGAACCCTCCAGTACTTTTTTAATTCAGATTATTGATTGCTACTGCTTTTTTGGAAATATAGCGAAAAAGGCCAATTATCTAATTATAAAACAAAATGTGGTAACGAAGCAAGCTGAAATTTAAAAAAGAAGCAAATTGGCAACAATGGTTCGATCTTCATATTCGTGTGTTTTTATCTTACTGTGCTACATCGCGACTTTTATACTGTCAAATTTTATTATGTACTAAGTTTTCCCAAGAAGCGCAAGACTTGCGGCCGCATGCTGTACCACTATTGACAAAGATACATGGGGCAATTTCTATCCAGCCACCGGAGTATTATAAAAGACCCACAATTACTTACGGTATAAACACCCTCTAACAGTTAACCCTTTCATGGGCAAGTAATTTTGTATCGGTAATGTAGCATTCACAACGAAATCTTCCAAAAATTTTGTCGCTTCAATAGAAAAAGCAATTTTACGCCCGTTTTCCACATAAGTTCGAAAAGTGAAAATTAATAATATTTTTCTGGTGCGAATCTTCATTAATCGTAGGTGGGATATAATATATCACAACGTTCTTCAAGGAGTTAATTTGTAGCTGTCAACTCTTACACTTTTTATATATTCCGCAGCTGCCAACTTTTTACGCTTTTATGTTATTAATTTTTTGTCGAACAAGAAAGCGTAATGGATGGCAGCTATGAATTTTCTTTTTTTTAATCGCCGTAATCTGGTGATTAAATAAAGCAAAAACTTATGTAAAATGTTTGTGGTACAGAAAGAGAAAGACCTGGCATATATTGTTAACGAGACAGCAAGGAAAAAAGTAATGTATTTTATGTGACCAGAAGCCACTGAAGGTACTTTTTGGGCCTGGATATTAAAGGCTCGCATCATATAGAATGCTGCAGGTCAGTATTATCTATATCTGGGTGTCAAACTGTGCCCCGAAGTCTAACACTAAAACATTATAGCAATCGATGCCTTATCTAATAAACGAATCTCTACGATTCAAGAATTTGACTGTTTCTTAAAAAAAAATAGTGGTACCCATCGGGCCACAGTTTGATATCCCTGCTCAGTTTTATACATCCGTTATAAGAGATAAATCAATTTTTTCTTTGCCCGTTTCAAAATAAATTTCGTTATTTAAAGCCTGTCATTAGATGATATTTTTAAATATGCAGCGAAATATCTATTTTATACGCTAAAATATAGACAAAAGCATATTTTTAATCGATATTTTAGATTTTAAAATACAAACTAATATATATATATATATATTTATTTATTTATTTTTTTATTTATTTACTGTAGAATCAAAATGAACGTATGTTTATTTTTAAAATTAATAAAATTATTATTTGCAACAAGAAATAGATAAAAAATTAATCGAAAACATTTTAAAATGTCCATTTAACCATTTCCGGCGCGGAGAAAATCTGTTTGTAAAATAATGAAATGATGAAGTGACACCGGAATTTACAAACCAATTTATTGGAAAGTAAAGACTTGTTTACTTTCCCCTGCTTTATAAAATGAAAAATCTAATTAAGTATTATGTGTGACAGTGTTCATGAGGGGGCTGGTCACTTAGCTTCGAAAGTCTCCTCCGTAATGTTAAGTCTATGGACCTCTGAGGCATTCGTATATTTAAAATATCTTCTCGGGAAATTCATATTTATAACATATTTTTTCTGTGTACCCCTCTTAAAGGATGTCTCTTTTTTTCTTAGTTCTCAAAATATTTCTAAAATCTATGCTAAATTTAATATTTTTTTTTAAAGCGAGCGAACTGGGATTAAGATTTTAACACTTCATATAAAATTGAGTCTGTACTTTAGAAATAATTTGAGAACTAAGAAAAAAAGGGACCTCATTTAGGAAGTGTAAACAAAAAAATAGTAGTTAGAAATATGAATTTTCCGAGGAGATATTTTAAATATATGAATGCATCAAATGCTCATAGACTTTATATTAGTGATGGGTAATCGGAAGCTGAGTGATCAGCCCTCTAATGTTAGTTGTTCTTTTTTGTGGACAGCGCCGCCTAAAGGGTTAAAAAATGAAATATTAATTGGAATAAACTGCAATGTTTGAACATACTTATTAAATGAATATCTAATAAAAATATAAAGATAAGCGTGAATTTATTCGTATATTTATTTTCAGTTTTCCAAAACTATTTCCTCACCGACAGACGTTTTTGTTCTAAGGGGGGGGGGGGACTTTAAAAGTTGATAAATTCAGAGCTTCTATTAAAATATATTTCGCAATTACAGCTCAGTTGTACCTTCTTTTTGAAATTTGTTTCTAATATAAAACACTACAATTGAAAAAAGAATTTATCTATTTTTTGAACATTATGTTTTAAGGAAAACATTCGTGGTCGGTTTCTGCAGCAATTGCAAGAAAACAGGCTTCTACGAAATTTATAAGAAAGATTTTTCTTTGAAAAATAGCGGTGTTCAGACAACGGACCAAATGGGATCAGTGGATAACCTGCTAGGATTGCAATAGTCAGCTGATGTATTTTAGATCCGGTATCTGAACCCAAACTTTCGAATTTGGTTTTAAACCTTTCAGGGAATACTTCAGTTGCTAAAACGTTAAAATGATTGATTGACACCGGAATGTATGAACAGATTTATATGAAAGTAAGTAAAATCTTTTCTCCGCACACACTATACAAAGAAAATTTTGATTCCATAATTCTTGTGCCAATGTAGCATTTAGGAATTAAAATTAAGTACCATAGGACCATGGTAACCAATGTAATACCATGGACTAGTGCGACTTTTTACTCATGGCTGTACCCCACTGGTAATCAGATCTTGTTTGTCATTCAATTCAAAAATAACGATCATAGGCATAGTTTAACCTTTATATGCGACATTTTTTATTTTGTTTCGAAAAAATTATATATGATACTCTGAAAGGTTTATTACACAGGAAAATTAATGAAAAGAATCAGAGATATATTTTTCATATAATACGTCAATCTTTTCTTCTGTTGCGCATCTGCAATATAAGTAAAAACTGCTGTCGTGTGGCTGTTTTACGCTAAAATATTGCAAATTAGTAAATATTTCAATAAGTATGTCTCCAAATACCTTAATTTATATAATTATTTATTTTATAAAACTTAACCTTTGACTCTTTAATTCCCATGATAGAATACATTCTAGAAATTACTTAGTTCAGAGAATCTGACGTTACACCTGAAAGTTTCAATGGCTAATTTCGCTTAATTTAAATACGGAATGTCTGTTATTAATTAAAGCAAATATTGCTATTGACTGCCTAAGGGGAACAGTTCAGACGTGGAAACCACGTCTGTGGAACATAGATGCCCCCCCCCCCTCGTACACCTTAATTGAGGTCTTTAAAAAAAGGTTACATCGATGAGTCTGTAGACTGAAGTCGCCGGAAAATAAAACGCGAGCAATGGGCGACTTTTAGAAGGATAACAAGAAAGTAAGATGCATTGAGATATTACATATGATGGTCGTAGACCAGATCGCCAAAATCGCAACAAGGGACGATAGTACGTCCAACGCGACAACTGTTTAAGGTAAGAGATATAGAACTAATTGTTTGATAGGTCCATTAAAAAGCTAAAAATTTGTTTTAATTTTAAACGAAGTGCTGGATGGGATAAAATATTACTTAGTCAAATTTTAGGGATTGATAAGGGGCGCAGAATAAGCCAGCGAGAGGTAAGTGGGCAAGCGTGGTAGTAGTATGAGGCGCATGCTATATTCTGGTGTGAATTAGGTATATACGAATAAAAAAATCTATTAAATTCAAAACACCGCTCTTTGCATATGTGCAAAGCTGCGCACTAAAGGCTTAAAGTTTTAAAAATATATGCTGCTACAGTGTAAATCATTTTTTAATAAGCGTTTTATTTTATTCCCACCAGTAATCTAAGAAAAATAATCTGTTATAAATGATATAAATTATAAATGATAATCGAAAGACGCGGAGTCAAGTTTCCGTTTTACTCTGTTGTTTTCTGGATGTAGCTTTCTCTCTGAAAGTTTAGTTATAGCAAAAGTAGTTACGTATTGCGCGCTTCCACGTTCAAGCCGTGGAAGGTTGTCTGTTTGGCATTTTTTTAAGTACCAAAATCTTGCATTCGCACCTAAAATGCCTTATAGTATTATTTTCTTACACAAAGTGACAGTGTTGCCAGTGGGCCACTTTTTTTAAATTCAGATTTCGTGATTGGCACCACTTTTCTGAAACAGTAAAATTCACTTTGTTTTTGTCTTAATTAATATGTTATTTAATAAGGCACTTTTACCATTTACAGAAAGTGGTGCCAATCATGAATCGGATTTTTAAAAAAGTGGCCCATCTGGCAACGCTGCAAAGAGAAGGGTATCATAAGAGCTTTTTTGCAGTGTCATGAAGGCCATTTCATGATTGCTTAAAGGAAAATTTCTTGTTTTAAAGTCAAGGGTAGGAATTCAAAATTTTTAAAATAAAAATGTCCAAACTGGCAACTCTAATAACATTATTGGTTGTTGATTTTAACCACCATGGAGTGCGAAACCCACCAGAAATTTCACGGAAACTTAGCGTGGAGCAGTGCCTACTTATACCGGGAGGAAAATTTAGTGATTAAACATGGAGCGTACGGACACCGTTATTTTTCCAGGAAACTACCAATCTCTTTTTATAGAAAAAGAAATATAGGTTAAACGCGCAAAATTTCGCCTTCTTTTAAGAAGAGATTTAATTTAAGATAATCCTGGTGCCGAAAAATTTTCTGGTCTGCAAAATTCAAGAAGGTGTATGAACCATGTTAAACATAAAACACATACAAAACATTTTTAGGTAATTTTAGGTGATTATAAAAGGTGAAAACATTGTTAAGGAAATCCATGAAAATTACAAGCGCTGTTAGTTAATTTCTACAGAATTAATGTAACTTATACGTTCAGATAGTGTAAATATTTTTTTTATTTTTTAGCGCATGGCTATTTCAGTCGTAATCTTTGCCTGTCAGAATTCTTCGACTAAATAAGTCGAAAAACAGCTTTATAAAATCGAAGGTATTAAAATTAATATGCAGTTAAATTAAGGTTATCTCGAAGCGGTTACTATAATTTCACTCTCATGCTGCTAAGAAACAGTTTTGCGAACCCACCAGTACTTTTTTAATTCAGATTTTTGATTGCTACTGCTTTTTTGGAAATATAGCGAAAAAGGCCAATTATCTAATTATAAAACAAAATGTGGTAACGAAGCAAGCTGAATTTTAAAAAAGAAGCAAATTGGCAACAATGGTTCGATCTTCATATTCGTGTGTTTTTATCTTACTGTGCTACATCGCGACTTTTATTCTGTCAAATTTTATTATGTACTAAGTTTTCCCAAGAAGCGCAAGACTTGCGGCTGCATGCTGTACCATTATTGACAAAGATACATTAGGCAATTTCTATCCAGCCACCGGAGTATTATAAAAGACCCACAATTACTTACGGTATAAACACCCTCTAACAGTTAACCCTTTCATGGGCAAGTAATTTTGTATCGGTAATGTAGCATTCACAACGAAATCTTCCAAAAATTTTGTCGCTTCAATAGAAAAAGAAATTTTACGCCCGTTTTCCACATAAGTTCGAAAAGTGAAATTTAATAATATTTTTCTGGTGCGAATCTTCATTAATCGTAGGTGGGATAAAATATAACACAACGTTCTTCAAGGAGTTAATTTGTAGCTGTCAACTCTTACACTTTTTAAATATTCTGCAGCTGCCAACTTTTTACACTTTTATGTTATTAATTTTTTGTCGAACAAGAAAGCGTAATGGATGGCAGCTATGAATTTTCTTTTTTTTAATCGCCGTAATCTGGTGATTAAATAAAGCAAAAACATATGTAAAATGTTTGTGGTACAGAAAGAGAAAGACTTGGCATCTATTGTTAACGAGACAGCAAGAAAAAAAGTAATGTATTTTATGTGACCAGAAGCCACTGAAGGTACTTTTTGGGCCTGGATATTAAAGGCTCGCATCATATAGAATGCTGCAGGTCAGTATTATCTATATCTGGGTGTCAAACTGTGCCCCGAAGTCTAACACTAAAACATTATAGCAATCGATGCCTTATCTAATAAACGAATCTCTATGATTCAAGAATTTGACTGTTTCTTAAAAAAAATAGTGGTACCCATCGGGCCACAGTTTGATATCCCTGCTCAGTTTTATACATCCGTTATAAGAGATAAATCAATTTTTTCTTTGCCCTTTTCAAAATAAATTTCGTTATTTAAAGCCTGTCATTAGATGAAATTTTTAAATATGCAGCGAAATATCTATTTTATACGCTAAAATATAGACAAAAGCATATTTTTATCGCAATTTTAGATTTTAAAATACAAACTAATATATATATATATATATATCAAATCAAAATACATCAGAATCAAAATGAACGTATGTTTATTTTTAAAATTAATAAAATTATTATTTGCAACAAGAAATAGATAAAAAATTAGTCGAAAACATTTTAAAATGTCCATTTAACCATTTCCGGCGCGGAGAAAATCTGTTTGTAAAATAATGAAATGATGAAGTGACACCGGAATTTACAAACCAATTTATTGGAAAGTAAAAACTTGTTTACTTTCCCCTGCTTTATAAAATGTAAAATCTAATTAAGTATTATGTGTGACAGTGTTCATGAGGGGGCTGGTCACTTAGCTTCGAAATTCTCCTCCGTAATGTTAAGTCTATGGACCTCTGAGGCATTCGTATATTTAAAATATCTTCTCGGGAAATTCATATTTATAACATCTTTTTTCTGTGTACCCCTCTTAAAGGATGTCTCTTTTTTTCTTAGTTCTCAAAATATTTCAAAAATCTATGCTAAATTTAATATTTTTTGTTTTAAAAGCGGGCGAACTGGGATTAAGATTTTAACACTTCATATAAAATTGAGTCTATACTTTAGAAATAATTTGAGAACTAAGAAAAAAAGAGACCTCATTTAGGAAGTGTAAACAAAAAAATAGAAGTTATAAATATGAATTTTCCGAGGAGATATTTTAAATATATGAATGCATCAAATGCTCATAGACTTTATATTAGTGATGGGTAATCGGAAGCTGAGTGATCAGCCCTCTAAAGTTAGTTGTTCTTTTTTGTGGACAGCGCCGGCTAAAGGGTTAAAAAATGAAATATTAATTGGAATAAACTGCAATGTTTGGGCATACTTAAAATTAAATGAATATCTAATAAATATATAAAGATAAGCGTGCATTTATTCGTATATTTATTTTCAGTTTTCGAAAACTATTTCCTCACCGACAGACGTTTTTGTTCTAAGGGGGGGGGGGGGACTTTAAAAGTTGATAAATTCAGAGCTTCTATTAAAATATATTTCGCAATTACAGCTCAGTTGTACCTTCTTTTTGAAATTTGTTTCTAATATAAAACACTACAATTGAAAAAAGAATTTATCTATTTTTTGAACATTATGTTTTAAGGAAAACATTCGTGGTCGGTTTCTGCAGCAATTGCAAGAAAACAGGCTTCTACGAAATTTATAAGAAAGATTTTTCTTTGAAAAATAGCGGTGTTCAGACAACGGACCAAATGGGATCAGTGGATAACCTGCTAGGATTGCAATAGTTAGCTAATGTATTTTAGATCCGGTATCTGAACCCAAACTTTCGAATTTGGTTTTAAACCTTTCAGGGAATACTTCAGTTGCTAAAACGTTAAAATGATTGATTGACACCGGAATGTATGAACAGATTTATATGAAAATAAGTAAAATCTTTTCTCCGCACACGCTATACAAAGGAAATTTTGATTCCATAATTCTTGTGCCAATGTAGCATTTAGGAATTAAAATTAAGTACCATAGGACCATGGTAACCAATGTAATACCATGGACTAGTGCGACTTTTTACTCATGGCTGTACCCCACTGGTAATCAGATCTTGTTTGTCATTCAATTCAAAAATAACTATCATAGGCGTAGTTTAACCTTTATATGCGACATTTTTTATTTTGTTTCGAAAAAATTATATATGATACTCTGAAAGGTTTATTACACAGGAAAATTAATGAAAAGAATCAGAGATATATTTTTCATATAATACGTCAATCTTTTCTTCTGTTGCGCATCTGCAATATAAGTAAAAACTGCTGTCGTGTGGCTGTTTTACGCTAAAATATTGCAAATTAGTAAATATTTCAATATGTATGTCTCCAAATACCTTAATTTATATAATTATTTATTTTATAAAACTTAACCTTTGACTCTTTAATTCCCATGATAGAATACATTCTAGAAATTACTTAGTTCAGAGAATCTGACCTTACACCTGAAAGTTTCAATGGCTAATTTCGCTTAATTTAAATACGGAATGTCTGTTATTAATTAAAGCAAATATTGCTATTGACTGCCTAAGGGGAACAGTTCAGACGTGGAAACCACGTCTGTGGAGCATAGATGCCCCCCCCCCCGTACACCTTAATTGAGGTCTTTAAAAAAAGGTTACATCGATGAGTCTGTAGACTGAAGTCGCCGGAAAATAAAACGCGAGCAATGGGCGACTTTTAGAAGGATAACAAGAAAGTAAGATGCATTGAGATATTACATATTATGGTCGTAGACCAGATCGCCAAAAACGCAACAAGGGACGATAGTACGTCCAACGCGACAACTGTTTAAGGTAAGAGATATAGAACTAATTGTTTGATAGGTCCATTAAAAAGCTAAAAATTTGTTTTAATTTTAAACGAAGTGCTGGATGGGATAAAATATTACTTAGTCAAATTTTAGGGATTGATAAGGGGCGCAGAATAAGCCAGCGTGAGGTAAGTGGGCAAGCGTGGTAGTAGTATGAGGCACATGCTATATTCTGGTGTGAATTAGGTATATACGAATAAAAAAATCTATTAAATTCAAAACACCGCTCTTTGCATATGTGCAAAGCTGCGCACTAAAGGCTTAAAGTTTTAAAAATATATGCTGCTACAGTGTAAATCATTTTTTAATAAGCGTTTTATTTTATTCCCACCTGTAATCTAAGAAAAATAATCTGTTATAAATGATATAAAATATAAATGATAATCGAAAGACGCGGAGTTAAGTTTCCGTTTTACTCTGTTGTTTTCTGGATGTAGCTTTCTCTCTGAAAGCTTAGTTATAGCAAAAGTAGTTACGTATTGCGCGCTTCCACATTCAAGCCGTGGAAGGTTGTCTGTTTGGCATTTTTTTAAGTACCAAAATCTTGCATTCGCACCTAAAATGCCTTATAGTATTATTTTCTTACACAAAGAGACAGTGTTGCCAGTGGGCCACTTTTTTTAAATTCAGATTTCGTGATTGGCACCACTTTTCTGAAACAGTAAAATTCACTTTGTTTTTGTCTTAATTAATATGTTATTTAATAAGGCACATTTTACCATTTACAGAAAGTGGTGCCAATCAAGAATCGGATTTTTAAAAAAGTGGCCCATCTGGCAACGCTGCAAAGAGAAGGGTATTATAAGAGATTTTTTGCAGTGTCATGAAGGCCATTTCATGATTGCTTAAAGGAAAATTTCTTGTTTTAAAGTCAAGGGTAGGAATTCAAAATTTTTAAAATAAAAATGTCCAAACTGGCAACTCTAATAACATTATTGGTTGTTGATTTTAACCACCATAGAGTGCGAAGCACACCAGAAATTTCACGGAAACTTAGCGTGGAGCAGTGCCTACTTATACCGGGAGGAAAATTTAGTGATTAAACATGGAGCGTACGGACACCGTTATTTTTCCAGAAAACTACCAGTCTCTTTTTATAGAAAAAGAAATATAGGTTAAACGCGCAAAATTTCGCCTTCTTTTAAGAAGAGATTTAATTTAATATAATCCTGGTGCCGAAAAATTTTCTGGTCTGCAAAATTCAAGTAGGCGTATGAACCATGTTAAAAATAAAACACATACAAAACATTTTTAGGTAATTTTAGGTGATTATAAAAGGTGAAAACATTGTTAAGGAAATCCATGAAAATTACAAGCGCTGTTAGTTAATTTCTACAGAATTAATGTAACTTATACGTTCAGATAGTGTAAATATTGTTTTTATTTTTTAGCGCATGGCTATTTCAGTCGTAATCTTTGCCTGTCAGAATTCTTCGACTAAATAAGTCGAAAAACAGCTTTATAAAATCGAAGGTATTAAAATTAATATGCAGTTAAATTAAGGTTATCTCGAAGCGGTTACTATAATTTCACTCTCATGCTGCTAAGAAACAGTTTTGCGAACCCACCAGTACTTTTTTAATTCAGATTATTGATTGCTACTGCTTTTTTGGAAATATAGCGAAAAAGGCCAATTATCTAATTATAAAACAAAATGTGGTAACGAAGCAAGCTGAATTTTAAAAAAGAAGCAAATTGGCAACAATGGTTCGATCTTCATATTCGTGTGTTTTTATCTTACTGTGCTACATCGCGACTTTTATACTGTCAAATTTTATTATGTACTAAGTTTTCCCAAGAAGCGCAAGACTTGCGGCCGCATGCTGTACCACTATTGACAAAGATACATGGGGCAATTTCTGTCCAGCCACCGGAATATTATAAAAGACCCACAATTACTTACGGTATAAACACCCTGTAACAGTTAACCCTTTCATGGGCAAGTAATTTTGTATCGGTAATGTAGCATTCACAACGAAATCTTCCAAAAATTTTGTCGCTTCAATAGAAAAAGCAATTTTACGCCCGTTTTCCACATAAGTTCGAAAAGTGAAATTTATTAATATTTTTCTGGTGCGAATCTTCATTAATCGTAGGTGGGATATAATATATCACAACGTTCTTCAAGGAGTTAATTTGTAGCTGTCAACTCTTACACTTTTTATATATTCCGCAGCTGCCAACTTTTTACGCTTTTATGTTATTAATTTTTTGTCGAACAAGAAAGCGTAATGGATGGCAGCTATGAATTTTCTTTTTTTTAATCGCCGTAATCTGGTGATTAAATAAAGCAAAAACTTATGTAAAATGTTTGTGGTACAGAAAGAGAAAGACCTGGCATCTATTGTTAACGAGACAGCAAGGAAAAAAGTAATGTATTTTATGTGACCAGAAGCCACTGAAGGTATTTTTTGGGCCTGGATATTAAAGGATCGCATCATATAGAATGCTGCAGGTCAGTATTATCTATATCTGGGTGTCAAACTGTGCCCCGAAGTCTAACACTAAAATATTATAGCAATCGATGCCTTATCTAATAAACGAATCTCTACGATTCAAGAATTTGACTGTTTCTTTAAAAAAAATAGTGGTACCCATCGGGCCACAGTTTGATATCCCTGCTCAGTTTTATACATCCGTTATAAGAGATAAATCAATTTTTTCTTTGCCCGTTTCAAAATAAATTTCGTTATTTAAAGCCTGTCATTAGATGATATTTTTAAATATGCAGCGAAATATCTATTTTATACGCTAAAATATAGACAAAAGCATATTTTTAATCGATATTTTAGATTTTAAAATACAAACTAATATATATATATATATTTACTGTAGAATCAAAATGAACGTATGTTTATTTTTAAAATTAATAAAATTATTATTTGCAACAAGAAATAGATAAAAAATTAATCGAAAACATTTTAAAATGTCCATTTAACCATTTCCGGCGCGGAGAAAATCTGTTTGTAAAATAATGAAATGATGAAGTGACACCGGAATTTACAAACCAATTTATTGGAAAGTAAAAACTTGTTTACTTTCCCCTGCTTTATAAAATGAAAAATCTAATTAAGTATTATGTGTGACAGTGTTCATGAGGGGGCTGGTCACTTAGCTTCGAAAGTCTCCTCCGTAATGTTAAGTCTATGGACCTCTGAGGCATTCGTATATTTAAAATATCTTCTCGGGAAATTCATATTTATAACATCTTTTTTCTGTGTACCCCTCTTAAAGGATGTCTCTTTTTTTCTTAGTTCTCAAAATATTTCAAAAATCTATGCTAAATTTAATATTTTTTGTTTTAAAAGCGGGCGAACTGGGATTAAGATTTTAACACTTCATATAAAATTGAGTCTATACTTTAGAAATAATTTGAGAACTAAGAAAAAAAGAGACCTCATTTAGGAAGTGTAAACAAAAAAATAGAAGTTATAAATATGAATTTTCCGAGGAGATATTTTAAATATATGAATGCATCAAATGCTCATAGACTTTATATTAGTGATGGGTAATCGGAAGCTGAGTGATCAGCCCTCTAAAGTTAGTTGTTCTTTTTTGTGGACAGCGCCGGCTAAAGGGTTAAAAAATGAAATATTAATTGGAATAAACTGCAATGTTTGGGCATACTTAAAATTAAATGAATATCTAATAAATATATAAAGATAAGCGTGCATTTATTCGTATATTTATTTTCAGTTTTCGAAAACTATTTCCTCACCGACAGACGTTTTTGTTCTAAGGGGGGGGGGGGACTTTAAAAGGTGATAAATTCAGAGCTTCTATTAAAATATATTTCGCAATTACAGCTCAGTTGTACCTTCTTTTTGAAATTTGTTTCTAATATAAAACACTACAATTGAAAAAAGAATTTATCTATTTTTTGAACATTATGTTTTAAGGAAAACATTCGTGGTCGGTTTCTGCAGCAATTGCAAGAAAACAGGCTTCTACGAAATTTATAAGAAAGATTTTTCTTTGAAAAATAGCGGTGTTCAGACAACGGACCAAATGGGATCAGTGGATAACCTGCTAGGATTGCAATAGTCAGCTAATGTATTTTAGATCCGGTATCTGAACCGAAACTTTCGAATTTGGTTTTAAACCTTTCAGGGAATACTTCAGTTGCTAAAACGTTAAAATGATTGATTGACACCGGAATGTATGAACAGATTTATATGAAAGTAAGTAAAATCTTTTCTCCGCACACGCTATACAAAGGAAATTTTGATTCCATAATTCTTGTGCCAATGTAGCATTTAGGAATTAAAATTAAGTACCATAGGACCATGGTAACCAATGTAATACCATGGACTAGTGCGACTTTTTACTCATGGCTGTACCCCACTGGTAATCAGATCTTGTTTGTCATTCAATTCAAAAATAACGATCATAGGCGTAGTTTAATCTTTATATGCGACATTTTTTTATTTTCTTTCGAAAAAATTATATATGATACTCTGAAAGGTTTATTACACAGGAAAATTAATGAAAAGAATCAGAGATATATTTTTCATATAATACGTCAATCTTTTCTTCTGTTGCGCATCTGCAATATAAGTAAAAACTGCTGTCGTGTGGCTGTTTTACGCTAAAATATTGCAAATTAGTAAATATTTCAATAAGTATGTCTCCAAATACCTTAATTTATATAATTATTTATTTTATAAAACTTAACCTTTGACTCTTTAATTCCCATGATAGAATACATTCTAGAAATTACTTAGTTCAGAGAATCTGACGTTACACCTGAAAGTTTCAATGGCTAATTTCGCTTAATTTAAATACGGAATGTCTGTTATTAATTAAAGCAAATATTGCTATTGACTGCCTAAGGGGAACAGTTCAGACGTGGAAACCACGTCTGTGGAGCATAGATGCCCCCCCCCCCCGTACACCTTAATTGAGGTCTTTAAAAAAAGGTTACATCGATGAGTCTGTAGACTGAAGTCGCCGGAAAATAAAACGCGAGCAATGGGCGACTTTTAGAAGGATAACAAGAAAGTAAGATGCATTGAGATATTACATATTATGGTCGTAGACCAGATCGCCAAAAACGCAACAAGGGACGATAGTACGTCCAACGCGACAACTGTTTAAGGTAAGAGATATAGAACTAATTGTTTGATAGGTCCATTAAAAAGCTAAAAATTTGTTTTAATTTTAAACGAAGTGCTGGATGGGATAAAATATTTCTTAGTCAAATTTTAGGGATTGATAAGGGGCGCAGAATAAGCCAGCGTGAGGTAAGTGGGCAAGCGTGGTAGTAGTATGAGGCACATGCTATATTCTGGTGTGAATTAGGTATATACGAATAAAAAAATCTATTAAATTCAAAACACCGCTCTTTGCATATGTGCAAAGCTGCGCACTAAAGGCTTAAAGTTTTAAAAATATATGCTGCTACAGTGTAAATCATTTTTTAATAAGCGTTTTATTTTATTCCCACCAGTAATCTAAGAAAAATAATCTGTTATAAATGATATAAATTATAAATGATAATCGAAAGACGCGGAGTCAAGTTTCCGTTTTACTCTGTTGTTTTCTGGATGTAGCTTTCTCTCTGAAAGCTTAGTTATAGCAAAAGTAGTTACGTATTGCGCGCTTCCACATTCAAGCCGTGGAAGGTTGTCTGTTTGGCATTTTTGTAAGTACCAAAATCTTGCATTCGCACCTAAAATGCCTTATAGTATTATTTTCTTACACAAAGAGACAGTGTTGCCAGTGGGCCACTTTTTTTAAATTCAGATTTCGTGATTGGCACCACTTTTCTGAAACAGTAAAATTCACTTTGTTTTTGTCTTAATTAATATGTTATTTAATAAGGCACATTTTGCCATTTACAGAAAGTGGTGCCAATCAAGAATCGGATTTTTAAAAAAGTGGCCCACCTGGCAACGCTGCAAAGAGAAGGGTATTATAAGAGCTTTTTTGCAGTGTCATGAAGGCCATTTCATGATTGCTTAAAGAAAAATTTCTTGTTTTAAAGTCAAGGGTAGGAATTCAAAATTTTTAAAATAAAAATGTCCAAACTGGCAACTCTAATAACATTATTGGTTGTTGATTTTAACCACCATGGAGTGCGAAACACACCAGAAATTTCACGGAAACTTAGCGTGGAGCAGTGCCTACTTATATCGGGAGGAAAATGTAGTGATTAAACATGGAGCGTACGGACACCGTTATTTTTCCAGGAAACTACCAGTCTCTTTTTATAGAAAAAGATATATAGGTTAAACGCGCAAAATTTCGCCTTCTTTTAAGAAGAGATTTAATTTAATATAATCCTGGTGCCGAAAAATTTTCTGGTCTGCAAAATTCAAGAAGGCGTATGAACCATGTTAAACATAAAACACATACAAAACATTTTTAGGTAATTTTAGGTGATTATAAAAGGTGAAAACATTGTTAAGGAAATCCATGAAATTTACAAGCGCTGTTAGTTAATTTCTACAGAATTAATGTAACTTATACGTTTAGATAGTGTAAATATTGTTTTTACTTTTTAGCGCATGGCTATTTCAGTCGTAATCTTTGCCTGTCAGAATTCTTCGACTAAATAAGTCGAAAGACAGCTTTATAAAATCGAAGGTATTAAAATTAATATGCAGTTAAATTAAGGTTATCTCGAAGCGGTTACTATAATTTCACTCTCATGCTGCTAAGAAACAGTTTTGCGAACCCACCAGTACTTCTTTAATTCAGATTATTGATTGCTACTGCTTTTTTGGAAATATAGCGAAAAAGGCCAATTATCTAATTATAAAACAAAATGTGGTAACGAAGCAAGCTGAATTTTAAAAAAGAAGCAAATTGGCAACAATGGTTCGATCTTCATATTCGTGTGTTTTTATCTTACTGTGCTACATCGCGACTTTTATATTGTCAAATTTTATTATGTACTAAGTTTTCCCAAGAAGCGCAAGACTTGCGGCCGCATGCTGTACCACTATTGACAAAGATACATGGGGCAATTTCTGTCCAGCCACCGGAGTATTATAAAAGACCCACAATTACTTACGGTATAAACACCCTCTAACAGTTAACCCTTTCATGGGCAAGTAATTTTGTATCGGTAATGTAGCATTCACAACGAAATCTTCCAAAAATTTTGTCGCTTCAATAGAAAAAGCAATTTTACGCCCGTTTTCCACATAAGTTCGAAAAGTGAAATTTAATAATATTTTTCTGGTGCGAATCTTCATTAATCGTAGGTGGGATATAATATATCACAACGTTCTTCAAGGAGTTAATTTGTAGCTGTCAACTCTTACACTTTTTATATATTCCGCAGCTGCCAACTTTTTACGCTTTTATGTTATTAATTTTTTGTCGAACAAGAAAGCGTAATGGATGGCAGCTATGAATTTTCTTTTTTTTAATCGCCGTAATCTGGTGATTAAATAAAGCAAAAACTTATGTAAAATGTTTGTGGTACAGAAAGAGAAAGACCTGGCATCTATTGTTAACGAGACAGCAAGGAAAAAAGTAATGTATTTTATGTGACCAGAAGCCACTGAAGGTACTTTTTGGGCCTGGATATTAAAGGCTCGCATCATATAGAATGCTGCAGGTCAGTATTATCTATATCTGGGTGTCAAACTGTTCCCCGAAGTCTAACACTAAAACATTATAGCAATCGATGCCTTATCTAATAAACGAATCTCTACGATTCAAGAATTTGACTGTTTCTTAAAAAAAATAGTGGTACCCATCGGGCCACAGTTTGATATCCCTGCTCAGTTTTATACATCCGTTATAAGAAATAAATCAATTTTTTCTTTGCCCGTTTCAAAATAAATTTCGTTATTTAAAGCCTGTCATTAGATGATATTTTTAAATATGCAGCGAAATATCTATTTTATACGCTAAAATATAGACAAAAGCATATTTTTAATCGATATTTTAGATTTTAAAATACAAACTAATATATATATATATATTTACTGTAGAATCAAAATGAACGTATGTTTATTTTTAAAATTAATAAAATTATTATTTGCAACAAGAAATAGATAAAAAATTAATCGAAAACATTTTAAAATGTCCATTTAACCATTTCCGGCGCGGAGAAAATCTGTTTGTAAAATAATGAAATGATGCAGTGACACCGGAATTTACAAACCAATTTATTGGAAAGTAAAAACTTGTTTACTTTCCCCTGCTTTATAAAATGAAAAATCTAATTAAGTATTATGTGTGACAGTGTTCATGAGGGGGCTGGTCACTTAGCTTCGAAAGTCTCCTCCGTAATGTTAAGTCTATGGACCTCTGAGGCATTCGTATATTTAAAATATCTTCTCGGGAAATTCATATTTATAACATCTTTTTTCTGTGTACCCCTCTTAAAGGATGTCTCTTTTTTTCTTAGTTCTCAAAATATTTCAAAAATCTATGCTAAATTTAATATTTTTTGTTTTAAAAGTGGGCGAACTGGGATTAAGATTTTAACACTTCATATAAAATTGAGTCTATACTTTAGAAATAATTTGAAAACTAAGAAAAAAAGAGACCTCATTTAGGAAGTGTAAACAAAAAAAATAGAAGTTAGAAATATGAATTTTCCGAGGAGATATTTTAAATATATGAATGCATCAAATGCTCATAGACTTTATATTAGTGATGGGTAATCGGAAGCTGAGTGATCAGCCCTCTAAAGTTAGTTGTTCTTTTTTGTGGACAGCGCCGGCTAAAGGGTTAAAAAATGAAATATTAATTGGAATAAACTGCAATGTTTGGGCATACTTAAAATTAAATGAATATCTAATAAAAATATAAAGATAAGCGTGCATTTATTCGTATATTTATTTTCAGTTTTCGAAAACTATTTCCTCACCGACAGACGTTTTTGTTCTAAGGTGGGGGGGACTTTAAAAGTTGATAAATTCAGAGCTTCTATTAAAATATATTTCGCAATTACAGCTCAGTTGTACCTTCTTTTTGAAATTTGTTTCTAATATAAAACACTACAATTGAAAAAAGAATTTATCTATTTTTTGAACATTATGTTTTAAGGAAAACATTCGTGGTCGGTTTCTGCAGCAATTGCAAGAAAACAGGCTTCTACGAAATTTATAAGAAAGATTTTTCTTTGAAAAATAGCGGTGTTCAGACAACGGACCAAATGGGATCAGTGGATAACCTGCTAGGATTGCAAAAGTCAGCTAATGTATTTTAGATCCGGTATCTGAACCCAAACTTTCGAATTTGGTTTTAAACCTTTCAGGGAATACTTCAGTTGCTAAAACGTTAAAATGATTGATTGACACCGGAATTGATGAACAGATTTATATGAAAGTAAGTAAAATCTTTTCTCCGCACACGCTATACAAAGGAAATTTTGATTCCATAATTTTTGTGCCAATGTAGCATTTAGGAATTAAAATTAAGTACCATAGGACCATGGTAACCAATGTAATACCATGGACTAGTGCGACTTTTTACTCATGGCTGTACCCCACTGGTAATCAGATATTGTTTGTCATTCAATTCAAAAATAACGATCATAGGCGTAGTTTAACCTTTATATGCGACATTTTTTATTTTGTTTCGAAAAAATTATATATGATACTCTGAAAGGTTTATTACACAGGAAAATTAATGAAAAGAATCAGAGATATATTTTTCATATAATACGTCAATCTTTTCTTCTGTTGCGCATCTGCAATATAAGTAAAAACTGCTGTCGTGTGGCTGTTTTACGCTAAAATATTGCAAATTAGTAAATATTTCAATAAGTATGTCTCCAAATACCTTAATTTATATAATTATTTATTTTATAAAACTTAACCTTTGACCCTTTAATTCCCATGATAGAATACATTCTAGAAATTACTTAGTTCAGAGAATCTGACGTTACACCTGAAAGTTTCAATGGCTAATTTCGCTTAAATTAAATACGGAATGTCTGTTATTAATTAAAGCAAATATTGCTATTGACTGCCTAAGGGGAACAGTTCAGACGTGGAAACCACGTCTGTGGAGCATAGATGCCCCCCCCCCCCCCGTACACCTTAATTGAGGTCTTTAAAAAAAGGTTACATCGATGAGTCTGTAGACTGAAGTCGCCGGAAAATAAAACGCGAGCAATGGGCGACTTTTAGAAGGATAACAAGAAAGTAAGATGCATTGAGATATTACATATTATGGTCGTAGACCAGGTCGCCAAAAACGCAACATGGGACGATAGTACGTCCAACGCGACAACTGTTTAAGGTAAGAGATATAGAACTAATTGTTTGATAGGTCCATTAAAAAGCTAAAAATTTGTTTTAATTTTAAACGAAGTGCTGGATGGGATAAAATATTACTTAGTCAAATTTTAGGGATTGATAAGGGGCGCAGAATAAGCCAGCGTGAGGTAAGTGGGCAAGCGTGGTAGTAGTATGAGGCACATGCTATATTCTGGTGTGAATTAGGTATATACGAATAAAAAAAACCTATTAAATTCAAAACACCGCTCTTTGAATATGTGCAAAGCTGCGCACTAAAGGCTTAAAGTTTTAAAAATATATGCTGCTACAGTGTAAATCATTTTTTAATAAGCGTTTTATTTTATTCCCACCAGTAATCTAAGAAAAATAATCTGTTATAAATGATATAAATTATAAATGATAATCGAAAGACGCGGAGTCAAGTTTCCGTTTTACTCTGTTGTTTTCTGGATGTAGCTTTCTCTCTGAAAGCTTAGTTATAGCAAAAGTAGTTACGTATTGCGCGCTTCCACATTCAAGCCGTGGAAGGTTGTCTGTTTGGCATTTTTTTAAGTACCAAAATCTTGCATTCGCACCTAAAATGCCTTATAGTATTATTTTCTTACACAAAGAGACAGTGTTGCCATCGGGCCACTTTTTTTAAATTCAGATTTCGTGATTGGCACCACTTTTCTGAAACAGTAAAATTCACTTTGTTTTTGTCTTAATTAATATGTTATTTAATAAGGCACTTTTACCATTTACAGAAAGTGATGCCAATCAAGAATCGGATTTTTAAAAAAGTGGCCCATCTGGCAACGCTGCAAAGAGACGGGTATTATAAGAGCTTTTTTGCAGTGTCATGAAGGCCATTTTATGATTGCTTAAAGGAAAATTTCTTGTTTTAAAGTCAAGGGTAGGAATTCAAAATTTTTAAAATAAAAATGTCTAAACTGGCAACTCTAATAACATTATTGATTGTTGATTTTAACCACCATGGAGTGCGAAACACACCAGAAATTTCACGGAAACTTAGCGTGGAGGAGTGCCTACTTATACCGGGAGGAACATTTAGTGATTAAACATGGAGCGTACGGACACCGTTATTTTTCCAGGAAACTACCAGTCTCTTTTTATAGAAAAAGAAATATAGGTTAAACGCGCAAAATTTCGCCTTCTTTTAAGAAGAGATTTAATTTAATATAATCCTGGTGCCGAAAAATTTTCTGGTCTGCAAAATTCAAGAAGGCGTATGAACCATGTTAAACATAAAACACATACAAAACATTTTTAGGTAATTTTAGGTGATTATAAAAGGTGAAAACATTGTTAAGGAAATCCATGAAAATTACAAGCGCTGTTAGTTAATTTCTACAGAATTAATGTAACTTATACGTTCAGATAGTGTAAATATTGTTTTTATTTTTTAGCGCATGGCTATTTCAGTCGTAATCTTTGCCTGTCAGAATTCTTCGACTAAATAAGTCGAAAAACAGCTTTATAAAATCGAAGGTATTAAAATTTATATGCAGTTAAATTAAGGTTATCTCGAAGCGGTTACTATAATTTCACTCTCATGCTGCTAAGAAACAGTTTTGCGAACCCACCAGTACTTTTTTAATTCAGATTATTGATTGCTACTGCTTTTTTGGAAATATAGCGAAAAAGGCCAATTATCTAATTATAAAACAAAATGTGGTAACGAAGCAAGCTGAATTTTAAAAAAGAAGCAAATTGGCAACAATGGTTCGATCTTCATATTCGTGTGTTTTTATCTTACTGTGCTACATCGCGACTTTTATACTGTCAAATTTTATTATGTACTAAGTTTTCCCAAGAAGCGCAAGACTTGCGGCCGCATGCTGTACCACTATTGACAAAGATACATGGGGCAATTTCTGTCCAGCCACCGGAGTATTATAAAAGACCCACAATTACTTACGGTATAAACACCCTCTAACAGTTAACCCTTTCATGGGCAAGTAATTTTGTATCGGTAATGTAGCATTCACAACGAAATCTTCCAAAAATTTTGTCGCTTCAATAGAAAAAGAAATTTTACGCCCGTTTTCCACATAAGTTCGAAAAGTGAAATTTAATAATATTTTTCTGGTGCGAATCTTCATTAATCGTAGGTGGGATATAATATATCACAACGTTCTTCAAGGAGTTAATTTGTAGCTGTCAACTCTTACACTTTTTATATATTCCGCAGCTGCCAACTTTTTACGCTTTTATGTTATTAATTTTTTGTCGAACAAGAAAGCGTAATGGATGGCAGCTATGAATTTTCTTTTTTTTAATCGCCGTAATCTGGTGATTAAATAAAGCAAATACTTATGTAAAATGTTTGTGGTACAGAAAGAGAAAGACCTGGCATCTATTGTTAACGAGACAGCAAGGAAAAAAGTAATGTATTTTATGTGACCAGAAGCCACTGAAGGTACTTTTTGGGCCTGGATATTAAAGGCTCGCATCATATAGAATGCTGCAGGTCAGTATTATCTATATCTGGGTGTCAAACTGTGCCCCGAAGTCTAACACTAAAACATTATAGCAATCGATGCCTTATCTAATAAACGAATCTCTACGATTCAAGAATTTGACTGTTTCTTAAAAAAAATAGTGATACCCATCGGGCCACATTTTGATATCCCTGCTCAGTTTTATACATCCGTTATAAGAGATAAATCAATTTTTTCTTTGCCCGTTTCAAAATAAATTTCGTTATTTAAAGCCTGTCATTAGATGATATTTTTAAATATGCAGCGAAATATCTATTTTATACGCTAAAATATAGACAAAAGCATATTTTTAATCGATATTTTAGATTTTAAAATACAAACTAATATATATATATATATATTTACTGTAGAATCAAAATGAACGTATGTTTATTTTTAAAATTAATAAAATTATTATTTGCAACAAGAAATAGATAAAAAATTAATCGAAAACATTTTAAAATGTCCATTTAACCATTTCCGGCGCGGAGAAAATCTGTTTGTAAAATAATGAAATGATGAAGTGACACCGGAATTTACAAACCAATTTATTGGAAAGTAAAAACTTGTTTACTTTCCCCTGCTTTATAAAATGAAAAATCTAATTAAGTATTATGTGTGACAGTGTTCATGAGGGGGCTGGTCACTTAGCTTCGAAAGTCTCCTCCGTAATGTTAAGTCTATGGACCTCTGAGGCATTCGTATATTTAAAATATCTTCTCGGGAAATTCATATTTATAACATCTTTATTCTGTGTACCCCTCTTAAAGGATGTCTCTTTTTTTCTTAGTTCTCAAAATATTTCAAAAATCTATGCTAAATTTAATATTTTTTGTTTTAAAAGCGGGCGAACTGGGATTAAGATTTTAACACTTCATATAAAATTGAGTCTATACTTTAGAAATAATTTGAGAACTAAGAAAAAAAGAGACCTCATTTAGGAAGTGTAAACAAAAAAATAGAAGTTAGAAATATGAATTTTCCGAGGAGATATTTTAAATATATGAATGCATCAAATGCTCATAGACTTTATATTAGTGATGGGTAATTGGAAGCTGAGTGATCAGCCCTCTAAAGTTAGTTGTTCTTTTTTGTGGACAGCGCCGTCTAAAGGGTTAAAAAATGAAATATTAATTGGAATAAACTGCAATGTTTGGGCATACTTAAAATTAAATGAATATCTAATAAAAATATAAAGATAAGCGTGCATTAATTCGTATATTTATTTTCAGTTTTCGAAAACTATTTCCTCACCGACAGAAGTTTTTGTTCTAAGGGGGGGGGGGACTTTAAAAGTTGATAAATTCAGAGCTTCTATTAAAATATATTTCGCAATTACAGCTCAGTTGTACCTTCTTTTTGAAATTTGTTTCTAATATAAAACACTACAATTGAAAAAAGAATTTATCTATTTTTTGAACATTATGTTTTAAGGAAAACATTCGTGGTCGGTTTCTGCAGCAATTGCAAGAAAACAGGCTTCTACGAAATTTATAAGAAAGATTTTTCTTTGAAAAATAGCGGTGTTCAGACAACGGACCAAATGCGATCAGTGGATAACCTGCTAGGATTGCAAAAGTCAGCTAATGTATTTTAGATCCGGTATCTGAACCCAAACTTTCGAATTTGGTTTTAAACCTTTCAGGGAATACTTCAGTTGCTAAAACGTTAAAATGATTGATTGACACCGGAATTGATGAACAGATTTATATGAAAGTAAGTAAAATCTTTTCTCCGCACACGCTATACAAAGGAAATTTTGATTCCATAATTCTTGTGCCAATGTAGCATTTAGGAATTAAAATTATGTACCATAGGACCATGGTAACCAATGTAATACCATGGACTAGTGCGACTTTTTACTCATGGCTGTACCCCACTGGTAATCAGATCTTGTTTGTCATTCAATTCAAAAATAACGATCATAGGCGTAGTTTAACCTTTATATGCGACATTTTTTATTTTGTTTCGAAAAAATTATATATGATACTCTGAAAGGTGTATTACACAGGAAAATTAATGAAAAGAATCAGAGATATATTTTTCATATAATACGTCAATCTTTTCTTCTGTTGCGCATCTGCAATATAAGTAAAAACTGCTGTCGTGTGGCTGTTTTACGCTAAAATATTGCAAATTAGTAAATATTTCAATAAGTATGTCTCCAAATACCTTAATTTATATAATTATTTATTTTATAAAACTTAACCTTTGACTCTTTAATTCCCATGATAGAATACATTCTAGAAATTACTTAGTTCAGAGAATCTGACGTTACACCTGAAAGTTTCAATGGCTAATTTCGCTTAATTTAAATACGAAATGTCTGTTATTAATGAAAGCAAATATTGCTATTGACTGCCTAAGGGGAACAGTTCAGACGTGGAAACCACGTCTGTGGAGCATAGATGCCCCCCCCCGTACACCTTAATTGAGGTCTTTAAAAAAAGGTTACATCGATGAGTCTGTAGACTGAAGTCGCCGGAAAATAAAACGCGAGCAATGGGCGACTTTTAGAAGGATAACAAGAAAGTAAGATGCATTGAGATATTACATATTATGGTCGTAGACCAGATCGCCAAAAACGCAACAAGGGACGATAGTACGTCCAACGCGACAACTGTTTAAGGTAAGAGATATAGAACTAATTGTTTGATAGGTCCATTAAAAAGCTAAAAATTTGTTTTAATTTTAAACGAAGTGCTGGATGGGATAAAATATTACTTAGTCAAATTTTAGGGATTGATAAGGGGCGCAGAATAAGCCAGCGTGAGGTAAGTGGGCAAGCGTGGTAGTAGTATGAGGCACATGCTATATTCTGGTGTGAATTAGGTATATACGAATAAAAAAATCTATTAAATTCAAAACACCGCTCTTTGCATATGTGCAAAGCTGCGCACTAAAGGCTTAAAGTTTTAAAAATATATGCTGCTACAGTGTAAATCATTTTTTAATAAGCGTTTTATTTTATTCCCACCAGTAATCTAAGAAAAATAATCTGTTATAAATGATATAAATTATAAATGATAATCGAAAGACGCGGAGTCAAGTTTCCGTTTTACTCTGTTGTTTTCTGGATGTAGCTTTCTCTCTGAAAGCTTAGTTATAGCAAAAGTAGTTACGTATTGCGCGCTTCCACATTCAAGCCGTGGAAGGTTGTCTGTTTGGCATTTTTTTAAGTACCAAAATCTTGCATTCGCACCTAAAATGCCTTATAGTATTATTTTCTTACACAAAGAGACAGTGTTGCCAGTGGGCCACTTTTTTTAAATTCAGATTTCGTGATTGGCACCACTTTTCTGAAACAGTAAAATTCACTTTGTTTTTGTCTTAATTAATATGTTATTTAATAAGGCACATTTTACCATTTACAGAAAGTGGTGCCAATCAAGAATCGGATTTTTAAAAAAGTGGCCCATCTGGCAACGCTGCAAAGAGAAGGGTATTATAAGAGCTTTTTTGCAGTGTCATGAAGGCCATTTCATGATTGCTTATAAGGAAAATTTCTTGTTTTAAAGTCAAGGGTAGGAATTCAAAATTTTTAAAATAAAAATGCCCAAACTGGCAACTCTAATAACATTATTGGTTGTTGATTTTAACCACCATGGAGTGCGAAACACACCAGAAATTTCACGGAAACTTAGCGTGGAGCAGTGCCTACTTATACCGGGAGGAAAATTTAGTGATTAAACATGGAGCGTACGGACACCGTTATTTTTCCAGGAAACTACCAGTCTCTTTTTATAGAAAAAGAAATATAGGTTAAACGCGCAAAATTTCGCCTTCTTTTAAGAAGAGATTTAATTTAATATACTCCTGGTGCCGAAAAATTTTCTGGTCTGCAAAATTCAAGAAGGCGTATGAACCATGTTAACCCTAGAACTACCGAAAATTTTACTCAAGTTTTATAAAAATATTACACATCAGAATTCTTATTTAAAACTATTGAACTTATTTACTTAACTCATTATTGTCTGGTTTAAATATTTAGTTTATTTTAAAGAAATTTCTGGTTAAAATAAATATTTCGAATGTACCCATCGGGTCCATTGGACCCGTCTGGTAGACGGAGGGTTAAACATAAAACACATACAAAACATTTTTAGGTAATTTTAGGTGATTATAAAAGGTGAAAACATTGTTAAGGAAATCCATGAAAACTACAAGCGCTGTTAGTTAATTTCTACAGAATTAATGTAACTTATACGTTCAGATAGTGTAAATATTGTTTTTATTTTTTAGCGCATGGCTATTTCAGTCGTAATCTTTGCCTGTCAGAATTCTTCGACTAAATAAGTCGAAAAACAGCTTTATAAAATCGAAGGTATTAAAATTAATATGCAGTTAAATTAAGGTTATCTCGAAGCGGTTACTATAATTTCACTCTCATGATGCTAAGAAACAGTTTTGCGAACCCACCAGTACTTTTTTAATTCAGATTATTGATTGCTACTGATTTTTTGTAAATATAGCGAAAACGGCCAATTATCTAATTATAAAACAAAATGTGGTAGCGAAGCAAGCTGAATTTTAAAAAAGAAGCAAATTGGCAACAATAGTTCGATCTTCATATTCGTGTGTTTTTATCTTACTGTGCTACATCGCGACTTTTATACTGTAAAATTTTATTATGTACTAAGTTTTCCCAAGAAGCGCAAGACTTGCGGCCGCATGCTGTACCACTATTGACAAAGATACATGGGGCAATTTCTATCCAGCCACCGGAGTATTATAAAAGACCCACAATTACTTACGGTATAAACACCCTCTAACAGTTAATTCTTTCATGGGCAAGTAATTTTGTATCGGTAATTGAGCATTCACAACGAAATCTTCCAAAAATTTTGTCGCTTCAATAGAAAAACCAATTTTACGCCCGTTTTCCACATAAGTTCGAAAAGTGAAATTTAATAATATTTTTCTGGTGCGAATCTTCATTAATCGTAGGTGGGATATAATATATCACAACGTTCTTCAAGGAGTTAATTTGTAGCTGTCAACTCTTACACTTTTTATATATTCCGTAGCTGCCAACTTTTTACGCTTTTATGTTATTAATTTTTTGTCGAACAAGAAAGCGTAATGGATGGCAGCTATGAATTTTCTTTTTTTTAATCGCCGTAATCTGGTGATTAAATAAAGCAAAAACTTATGTAAAATGTTTGTGGTACAGAAAGAGAAAGACCTGGCATCTATTGTTAACGAGACAGCAAGGAAAAAAGTAATGTATTTTATGTGACCAGAAGCCACTGAAGGTACTTTTTGGGCCTGGATATTAAAGGCTCGCATCATATAGAATGCTGCAGGTCAGTATTATCTATATCTGGGTGTCAAACCGTGCCCCGAAGTCTAACACTAAAACATTATAGCAATCGATGCCTTATCTAATAAACGAATCTCTACGATTCAAGAATTTGACTGTTTCTTAAAAAAAATAGTGGTAACCATCGGGCCACAGTTTGATATCCCTGCTCAGTTTTATACATCCGTTATAAGAGATAAATCAATTTATTCTTTGCCCGTTTCAAAATAAATTTCGTTATTTAAAGCCTGTCATTAGATGATATTTTTAAATATGCAGCGAAATATCTATTTTATACGCTAAAATATAGACAAAAGCATATTTTTAATCGATATTTTAGATTTTAAAATACAAACTAATATATATATATATATATTTACTGTAGAATCAAAATGAACGTATGTTTATTTTTAAAATTAATAAAATTATTATTTGCAACAAGAAATAGATAAAAAATTAATCGAATACATTTTAAAATGTCCATTTAACCATTTCCGGCGCGGAGAAAATCTGTTTGTAAAATAATGAAATGATGAAGTGACACCGGAATTTACAAACCAATTTATTGGAAAGTAAAAACTTGTTTACTTTCCCCTGCTTTATAAAATGAAAAATCTAATTAAGTATTATGTGTGACAGTGTTCATGAGGGTGCTGGTCACTTAGCTTCGAAAGTCTCCTCCGTAATGTTAAGTCTATGGACCTCTGAGGCATTCGTATATTTAAAATATCTTCTCGGGAAATTCATATTTATAACATATTTTTTCTGTGTACCCCTCTTAAAGGATGTCTCTTTTTTTCTTAGTTCTCAAAATATTTCTAAAATCTATGCTAAATTTAATATTTTTTTTTAAAGCGAGCGAACTGGGATTAAGATTTTAACACTTCATATAAAATTGAGTCTGTACTTTAGAAATAATTTGAGAACTAAGAAAAAAAGGGACCTCATTTAGGAAGTGTAAACAAAAAAATAGTAGTTAGAAATATGAATTTTCCGAGGAGATATTTTAAATATATGAATGCATCAAATGCTCATAGACTTTATATTAGTGATGGGTAATCGGAAGCTGAGTGATCAGCCCTCTAAAGTTAGTTGTTCTTTTTTGTGGACAGCGCCGGCTAAAGGGTTAAAAAATGAAATATTAATTGGAATAAACTGCAATGTTTGGGCATACTTAAAATTAAATGAATATCTAATAAAAATATAAAGATAAGCGTGCATTTATTCGTATATTTATTTTCAGTTTTCGAAAACTATTTCCTCACCGACAGACGTTTTTGTTCTAAGGGGGGGGGAGGACTTTAAAAGTTGATAAATTCAGAGCTTCTATTAAAATATATTTCGCAATTACAGCTCAGTTGTACCTTCTTTTTGAAATTTGTTTCTAATATAAAACACTACAATTGAAAAAAGAATTTATCTATTTTTTGAACATTATGTTTTAAGGAAATCATTCCTGGTCGGTTTCTGCAGCAATTGCAAGAAGACAGGCTTCTACGAAATTTATAAGAAAGAGTTTTCTTTGAAAAATAGCGGTGTTCAGACAACGGACCAAATGGGATCAGTGGATAACCTGCTAGGATTGCAATAGTCAGCTGATGTATTTTAGATCCGGTATCTGAACCCAAACTTTCGAATTTGGTTTTAAACCTTTCAGGGAAGACTTCAGTTGCTAAAACGTTAAAATGATTGATTGACACCGGAATGTATGAACAGATTTATATGAAAGTAAGTAAAATCTTTTCTCCGCACACGCTATACAAAGAAAATTTTGATTCCATAATTCTTGTGCCAATGTAGCATTTAGGAATTAAAATTAAGTACCATAGGACCACGGTAACCAATGTAATACCATGGACTAGTGCGACTTTTTACTCATGGCTGTACCCCACTGGTAATCAGATCTTGTTTGTCATTCAATTCAAAAATAACGATCATAGGCGTAGTTTAACCTTTATATGCGACATTTTTTATTTTGTTTCGAAAAAATTATATATGATACTCTGAAAGGTTTATTACACAGGAAAATTAATGAAAAGAATCAGAGATATATTTTTCATATAATACGTCAATCTTTTCTTCTGTTGCGCATCTGCAATATAAGTAAAAACTGCTGTCGTGTGGCTGTTTTACGCTAAAATATTGCAAATTAGTAAATATTTCAATAAGTATGGCTCCAAATACCTTAATTTATATAATTATTTATTTTATAAAACTTAACCTTTGACTCTTTAATTCCCATGATAGAATACATTCTAGAAAATACTTAGTTCAGAGAATCTGACGTTACACCTGAAAGTTTCAATGGCTAATTTCGCTTAATTTAAATACGGAATGTCTGTTATTAATTAAAGCAAATATTGCTATTGACTGCCTAAGGGGAACAGTTCAGACGTGGAAACCACGTCTGTTGAGCATAGATGCCCCCCCCCCCGTACACCTTAATTGAGGTCTTTAAAAAAAGGTTAAATCGATGAGTCTGTAGACTGAAGTCGCCGGAAAATAAAACGCGAGCAATGGGCGACTTTTAGAAGGATAACAAGAAAGTAAGATGCATTGAGATATTACATATTATGGTCGTAGACCAGATCGCCAAAAACGCAACAAGGGACGATAGTACGTCCAACGCGACAACTGTTTAAGGTAAGAGATATAGAACTAATTGTTTGATAGGTCCATTAAAAAGATAAAAATTTGTTTTAATTTTAAACGAAGTGCTGGATGGGATAAAATATTACTTAGTCAAATTTTAGGGATTGATAAGGGGCGCAGAATAAGCCAGCGTGAGGTAAGCGGGCAAGCGTGGTAGTAGTATGAGGCACATGCTATATTCTGGTGTGAATTAGGTATATACGAATAAAAAAATCTATTAAATTCAAAACACCGCTCTTTGCATATGTGCAAAGCTGCGCACTAAAGGCTTAAAGTTTTAAAAATATATGCTGCTACTGTGTAAATCATTTTTTAATAAGCGTTTTATTTTATTCCCACCAGTAATCTAAGAAAAATAATCTGTTATAAATGATATAAATTATAAATGATAATCGAAAGACGCGGAGTCAAGTTTCCGTTTTACTCTGTTGTTTTCTGGATGTAACTTTCTCTCTGAAAGCTTAGTTATAGCAAAAGTAGTTACGTATTGCGCGCTTCCACATTCAAGCCGTGGAAATTTGTCTGTTTGGCATTTTTTTAAGTACCAAAATCTTGCATTCGCACCTAAAATGCCTTATAGTATTATTTTCTTACACAAAGAGACAGTGTTGCCAGTGGGCCACTTTTTTTAAATTCAGATTTCGTGATTGGCACCACTTTTCTGAAACCGTAAAATTCACTTTGTTTTTGTCTTAATTAATATGTTATTTAATAAGGCACATTTTACCATTTACAGAAAGTGGTGCCAATCAAGAATCGGATTTTTAAAAAAGTGGCCCATCTGGCAACACTGCAAAGAGAAGGGCATTATAAGAGCTTTTTTGCAGTGTCATGAAGGCCATTTCATGATTGCTTAAAGGAAAATTTCTTGTTTTAAAGTCAAGGGTAGGAATTCAAAATTTTTAAAATAAAAATGTCCAAACTGGCCACTCTAATAACATTATTGGTTGTTGATTTTAACCACCATGGAGTGCGAAACACACCAGAAATTTCACGGAAACTTAGCGTGGAGCAGTGCCTACTTATACCGGGAGGAAAATTTAGTGATTAAACATGGAGCGTACGGACACCGTTATTTTTCCAGGAAACTATCAGTCTCTTTTTATAGAAAAAGAAATATAGGTTAAACGCGCAAAATTTCGCCTTCTTTTAAGAAGAGATTTAATTTAAGATAATCCTGGTGCCGAAAAATTTTCTGGTCTGCAAAATTCAAGAAGGGGTATGAACCATGTTAAACATAAAACACATACAAAACATTTTTAGGTAATTTTAGGTGATTATAAAAGGTGAAAACATTGTTAAGGAAATCCACGAAAATTACAAGCGCTGTTAGTTAATTTCTACAGAATTAATGTAACTTATACGTTCAGATAGTGTAAATATTGTTTTTATTTTTTAGCACATGGCTATTTCAGTCGTAATCTTTGCCTGTCAGAATTCTTCGACTAAATAAGTCGAAAAACAGCTTTATAAAATCGAAGGTATTAAAATTAATATGCAGTTAAATTAAGGTTATCTCGAAGCGGTTACTATAATTTCACTCTCATGCTGCTAAGAAACAGTTTTGCGAACCCACCAGTACTTTTTTAATTCAGATTATTGATTGCTACTGCTTTTTTGGAAATATAGCGAAAAAGGCCAATTATCTAATTAAAAAACAAAATGTAGTAACGAAGCAAGCTGAAATTTAAAAAAGAAGCAAATTGGCAACAATGGTTCGATCTTCATATTCGTGTGTTTTTATCTTACTGTGCTACATCGCGACTTTTATACTGTCAAATTTTATTATGTACTAAGTTTTCCCAAGAAGCGCAAGACTTGCGGCCGCATGCTGTACCACTATTGACAAAGATACATGGGGCAATTTCTATCCAGCCACCGGAGTATTATAAAAGACCCACAATTACTTACGGTATAAACACCCTCTAACAGTTAACCCTTTCATGGGCAAGTAATTTTGTATCGGTAATGTAGCATTCACAACGAAATCTTCCAAAAATTTTGTCGCTTCAATAGAAAAAGCAATTTTACGCCCGTTTTCCACATAAGTTCGAAAAGTGAAATTTAATAATATTTTTCAGGTGCGAATCTTCATTAATCGTAGGTGGGATATAATATATCACAACGTTCTTCAAGGAGTTAATTTGTAGCTGTCAACTCTTACACTTTTAATATATTCCGCAGCTGCCAACTTTTTACGCTTTTATGTTATTAATTTTTTGTCTAACAAGAAAGCGTAATGGATGGCAGCTATGAATTTTCTTTTTTTTAATCGCCGTAATCTGGTGATTAAATAATGCAAAAACTTATGTAAAATGTTTGTGGTACAGAAAAAGAACGACCTGGCATCTATTGTTAACGAGACAGCAAGGAAAAAAGTAATGTATTTTATGTGACCAGAAGCCACTGAAGGTACTTTTTGGGCCTGGATATTAAAGGCTCGCATCATATAGAATGCTGCAGGTCAGTATTATCTATATCTGGGTGTCAAACTGTGCCCCGAAGTCTAGCACTAAAACATTATAGCAATCGATGCCTTATCTAATAAACGAATCTCTACGATTCAAGAATTTGACTGTTTCTTAAAAAAAAAATAGTGGTACCCATCGGGCCACAGTTTGATATCCCTGCTCAGTTTTATACATCCGTTATAAGAGATAAATCAATTTTTTCTTTGCCCGTTTCAAAATAAATTTCGTTATTTAAAGCCTGTCATTAGATGAAATTTTTAAATATGCAGCGAAATATCTATTTTATACGCTAAAATATAGACAAAAGCATATTTTTAATCGATATTTTAGATTTTAAAATACAAACTAATATATATATATATATATATATTTACTGTAGAATCAAAATGAACGTATGTTTATTTTAAAATTAATAAAATTATTATTTGCAACAAGAAATAGATAAAAAATTAATCGAAAACATTTTAAAATGTCCATTTAACCATTTCCGGCGCGGAGAAAATCTGTTTGTAAAATAATGAAATGATGAAGTGACACCGGAATTTACAAACCAATTTATTGGAAAGTAAAGACTTGTTTACTTTCACCTGCTTTATAAAATGAAAAATCTAATTAAGTATTCTGTGTGACAGTGTTCATGAGGGGGCTGGTCACTTAGCTTCGAAAGTCTCCTCCGTAATGTTAAGTCTATGGACCTCTGAGGCATTTGTATATTTAAAATATCTTCTCGGGAAATTCATATTTATAACATCTTTTTTCTGTGTACCCCTCTTAAAGGATGTCTCTTTTTTTCTTAGTTCTCAAAATATTTCTAAAATCTATGCTAAATTTAATATTTTTTGTTTTAAAAGCGGGCGAACTGGGATTAAGATTTTAACACTTCATATAAAATTGAGTCTATACTTTAGAAATAATTTGAGAACTAAGAAAAAAAGAGACCTCATTTAGGAAGTGTAAACAAAAAAATAGAAGTTAGAAATATGAATTTTCCGAGGAGATATTTTAAATATATGAATGCATCAAATGCTCATAGACTTTATATTAGTGATGGGTAATCGGAAGCTGAGTGATCAGCCCTCTAATGTTAGTTGTTCTTTTTTGTGGACAGCGCCGGCTAAAGGGTTAAAAAATGAAATATTAATTGGAATAAACTGCAATGTTTGAACATAATTATTAAATGAATATCTAATAAAAATATAGAGATAAGCGTGAATTTATTCGTATATTTATTTTCAGTTTTCGAAAACTATTTCCTCACCGACAGACGTTTTTGTTCTAAGGGGGGGGGGGGGGGGGGGGACTTTAAAAGTTGATAATTTCAGAGCTTCTATTAAAATATATTTCGCAATTACAGCTCAGTTGTACCTTCTTTTTGAAATTTGTTTCTAATATAAAACACTACAATTGAAAAAAGAATTTATCTATTTTTTTAACATTATGTTTTAAGGAAAACATTCGTGGTCGGTTTCTGCAGCAATTGCAAGAAAACAGGCTTCTACGAAATTTATAAGAAAGATTTTTCTTTGAAAAATAGCGGTGTTCAGACAACGGACCAAATGGGGTCAGTGGATAACCTGCTAGGATTGCAATAGCCAGCTGATGTATTTTAGATCCGGTATCTGAACCCAAACTTTCGAATTTGGTTTTAAACCTTTCAGGGAATACTTCAGTTGCTAAAACGTTAAAATGATTGATTGACACCGGAATGTATGAACAGATTTATATGAAAGTAAGTAAAATCTTTTCTCCGCACACGCTATACAAAGAAAATTTTGATTCCATAATTCTTGTGCAAATGTAGCATTTAGGAATTAAAATTAAGTACCATAGGACCATGGTAACCAAAGTAATACCATGGACTAGTGCGACTTTTTACTCATGGCTGTACCCCACTGGTAATCAGATCTTGTTTGTCATTCAATTCAAAAATAACGATCATAGGCGTAGTTTAACCTTTATATGCGACATTTTTTATTTTGTTTCGAAAAAATTATATATGATACTCTGAAAGGTTTATTACACAGGAAAATTAATGAAAAGAATCAGAGATATATTTTTCATATAATACGTCAATCTTTTCTTCTGTTGCGCATCTGCAATATAAGTAAAAACTGCTGTCGTGTGGCTGTTTTACGCTAAAATATTGCAAATTAGTAAATATTTCAATAAGTATGTCTCCAAATACCTTAATTTATATAATTATTTATTTTATAAAACTTAACCTTTGACTCTTTAATTCCCATGATAGAATACATTCTAGAAATTACTTAGTTCAGAGAATCTGACGTTACACCTGAAAGTTTCAATGGCTAATTTCGCTTAATTTAAATACGGAATGTCTGTTATTAATTAAAGCAAATATTGCTATTGACTGCCTAAGGGGAACAGTTCAGACGTGGAAACCACGTCTGTGGAGCATAGATGCCCCCCCCCCGTACACCTTAATTGAGGTCTTTAAAAAAAGGTTACATCGATGAGTCTGTAGACTGAAGTCGCCGGAAAATAAAACGCGAGCAATGGGCGACTTTTAGAAGGATAACAAGAAAGTAAGATGCATTGAGATATTACATATTATGGTCGAAGACCAGATCGCCAAAAACGCAACAAGGGACGATAGTACGTCCAACGCGACAACTGTTTAAGGTAAGAGATATAGAACTAATTGTTTGATAGGTCCATTAAAAAGCTAAAAATTTGTTTTAATTTTAAACGAAGTGCTGGATGGGATAAAATATTACTTAGTCAAATTTTAGGGATTGATAAGGGGCGCAGAATAAGCCAGCGTGAGGTAAGTGGGCAAGCGTGGTAGTAGTATGAGGCACATGCTATATTCTGGTGTGAATTAGGTATATACGAATAAAAAAATCTATTAAATTCAAAACACCGCTCTTTGCATATGTGCAAAGCTGCGCACTAAAGGCTTAAAGTTTTAAAAATATATGCTGCTACTGTGTAAATCACTTTTTAATAAGCGTTTTATTTTATTCCCACCAGTAATCTAAGAAAAATAATCTGTTATAAATGATATAAATTATAAAGGATAATCGAAAGACGCGGAGTCAAGTTTCTGTTTTACTCTGTTGTTTTCTGGATGTAGCTTTCTCTCTGAAAGCTTAGTTATAGCAAAAGTAGTTACGTATTGGGCGCTTCCACATTCAAGCCGTGGAAGGTTGTCTGTTTGGCATTTTTTTAAGTACCAAAATCTTGCATTCGCACCTAAAATGCCTTATAGTATTATTTTCTTACACAAAGAGACAGTGTTGCCAGTGGGCCACTTTTTTTAAATTCACATTTCGTGATTGGCACCACTTTTCTGAAACCGTAAAATTCACTTTGTTTTTGTCTTAATTAATATGTTATTTAATAAGGCACATTTTACCATTTACAGAAAGTGGTGCCAATCAAGAATCGGATTTTTAAAAAAGTGGCCCATCTGGCAACACTGCAAAGAGAAGGGTATTATAAGAGCTTTTTTGCAGTGTCATGAAGGCCATTTCATGATTGCTTAAAGGAAAATTTCTTGTTTTAAAGTCAAGGGTAGGAATTCAAAATTTTTAAAATAAAAATGTCCAAACTGGCAACTCTAATAACATTATTGGTTGTTGATTTTAACCACCATGGAGTGCGAAACACACCAGAAATTTCACGGAAACTTAGCGTGGAGCAGTGCCTACTTATACCGGGAGGAAAATTTAGTGATTAAACATGGAGCGTACGGACACCGTTATTTTTCCAGGAAACTACCAGTCTCTTTTTATAGAAAAAGAAATATAGGTTAAACGCGCAAAATTTCGCCTTCTTTTAAGAAGAGATTTAATTTAAGATAATCCTGGTGCCGAAAAATTTTCTGGTCTGCAAAATTCAAGAAGGCGTATGAACCATGTTAAACATAAAACACATACAAAACATTTTTAGGTAATTTTAGGTGATTATAAAAGGTGAAAACATTGTTAAGGAAATCCATGAAAATTACAAGCGCTGTTAGTTAATTTCTACAGAATTAATGTAACTTATACGTTCAGATAGTGTAAATATTGTTTTTATTTTTTAGCACATGGCTATTTCAGTCGTAATCTTTGCCTGTCAGAATTCTTCGACTAAATAAGTCGAAAAACAGCTTTATAAAATCGAAGGTATTAAAATTAATATGCAGTTAAATTAAGGTTATCTCGAAGCGGTTACTATAATTTCACTCTCCATGCTGCTAAGAAACAGTTTTGCGAACCCACCAGTACTTTTTTAATTCAGATTATTGATTGCTACTGCTTTTTTGGAAATATAGCGAAAAAGGCCAATTATCTAATTATAAAACAAAATGTGGTAACGAAGCAAGCTGAAATTTAAAAAAGAAGCAAATTGGCAACAATGGTTCGATCTTCATATTCGTGTGTTTTTATCTTACTGTGCTACATCGCGACTTTTATACTGTCAAATTTTATTATGTACTAAGTTTTCCCAAGAAGCGCAAGACTTGCGGCCGCATGCTGTACCACTATTGACAAAGATACATGGGGCAATTTCTATCCAGCCACCGGAGTATTATAAAAGACCCACAATTACTTACGGTATAAACACCCTCTAACAGTTAACCCTTTCATGGGCAAGTAATTTTGTATCGGTAATGTAGCATTCACAACGAAATCTTCCAAAAATTTTGTCGCTTCAATAGAAAAAGCAATTTTACGCCCGTTTTCCACATAAGTTCGAAAAGTGAAATTTAATAATATTTTTCTGGTGCGAATCTTCATTAATCGTAGGTGGGATATAATATATCACAACGTTCTTCAAGGAGTTAATTTGTAGCTGTCAACTCTTACACTTTTTATATATTCCGCAGCTGCCAACTTTTTACGCTTTTATGTTATTAATTTTTTGTCGAACAAGAAAGCGTAATGGATGGCAGCTATGAATTTTCTTTTTTTTAATCGCCGTAATCTGGTGATTAAATAAAGCAAAAACTTATGTAAAATGTTTGTGGTACAGAAAGAGAAAGACCTGGCATCTATTGTTAACGAGACAGCAACGAAAAAAGTAATGTATTTTATGTGACCAGAAGCCACTGAAGGTACTTTTTGGGCCTGGATATTAAAGGCTCGCATCATATAGAATGCTGCAGGTCAGTATTATCTATATCTGGGTGTCAAACTGTGCCCCGAAGTCTAACACTAAAACATTATAGCAATCGATGCCTTATCTAATAAACGAATCTCTACGATTCAAGAATTTGACTGTTTCTTAAAAAAAAAAATAGTGGTACCCATCGGGCCACAGTTTGATATCCCTGCTCAGTTTTATACATCCGTTATAAGAGATAAATCAATTTTTTTCTTTGCCCGTTTCAAAATAAATTTCGTTATTTAAAGCCTGACATTAGATGAAATTTTTAAATATGCAGCGAAATATCTATTTTATACGCTAAAATATAGACAAAAGCATATTTTTAATCGATATTTTAGATTTTAAAATACAAACTAATATATATATATATATATATATATACTGTAGAATCAAAATGAACGTATGTTTATTTTTAAAATTAATAAAATTATTATTTGCAACAAGAAATAGATAAAAAATTAATCGAAAACATTTTAAAATGTCCATTTAACCATTTCCGGCGCGGAGAAAATCTGTTTGTAAAATAATGAAATGATGAAGTGACACCGGAATTTACAAACCAATTTATTGGAAAGTAAAGACTTGTTTACTTTCCCCTGCTTTATAAAATGAAAAATCTAATTAAGTATTATGTGTGACAGTGTTCATGAGGGGGCTGGTCACTTAGCTTCGAAAGTCTCCTCCGTAATGTTAAGTCTATGGACCTCTGAGGCATTCGTATATTTAAAATATCTTCTCGGGAAATTCATATTTATAACATCTTTTTTCTGTGTACCCCTCTTAAAGGATGTCTCTTTTTTTCTTAGTTCTCAAAATATTTCTAAAATCTATGCTAAATTTAATATTTTTTGTTTTAAAAGCGGGCGAACTGGGATTAAGATTTTAACACTTCATATAAAATTGAGTCTATACTTTAGAAATAATTTGAGAACTAAGAAAAAAAGAGACCTCATTTAGGAAGTGTAAACAAAAAAATAGAAGTTAGAAATATGAATTTTCCGAGGAGATATTTTAAATATATGAATGCGTCAAATGCTCATAGACTTTATATTAGTTATGGGTAATCGGAAGCTGAGTGATCAGCCCTCTAAAGTTAGTTGTTCTTTTTTGTGGACAGCGCCGGCTAAAGGGTTAAAAAATGAAATATTAATTGGAATAAACTGCAATGTTTGAACATACTTATTAAATGAATATCTAATAAAAATATAAAGATAAGCGTGAATTTATTCGTATATTTATTTTCAGTTTTCGAAAACTATTTCCTCACCGACAGACGTTTTTGTTCTAAGGGGGGGGGGGGACTTTAAAAGTTGATAAATTCAGAGCTTCTATTAAAATATATTTCGCAATTACAGCTCAGTTGTACCTTCTTTTTGAAATTTGTTTCTAATATAAAACACTACAATTGAAAAAAGAATTTATCTATTTTTTGAACATTATGTTTTAAGGAAAACATTCGTGGTCGGTTTCTGCAGCAATTGCAAGAAAACAGGCTTCTACGAAATTTATAAGAAAGATTTTTCTTTGAAAAATAGCGGTGTTCAGACAACGGACCAAATGGGATCAGTGGATAACCTGCTAGGATTGCAATAGTCAGCTGATGTATTTTAGATCCGGTATCTGAACCCAAACTTTCGAATTTGGTTTTAAACCTTTCAGGGAATACTTCAGTTGCTAAAACGTTAAAATGATTGATTGACACCGGAATGTATGAACAGATTTATATGAAAGTAAGTAAAATCTTTTCTCCGCACACGCTATACAAAGAAAATTTTGATCCCATAATTCTTGTGCCAATGTAGCATTTAGGAATTAAAATTAAGTACCATAGGACCATGGTAACTAATGTAATACCATGGACTAGTGCGACTTTTTACTCATGGCTGTACCCCACTGGTAATCAGATCTTGTTTGTCATTCAATTCAAAAATAACGATCATAGGCGTAGTTTAACCTTTATATGCGACATTTTTTATTTTGTTTCGAAAAAATTATATATGATACTCTGAAAGGTTTATTACACAGGAAAATTAATGAAAAGAATCAGAGATATATTTTTCATATAATACGTCAATCTTTTCTTCTGTTGTGCATCTGCAATATAAGTAAAAACTGCTGTCGTGTGGCTGTTTTACGCTAAAATATTGCAAATTAGTAAATATTTCAATAAGTATGTCTCCAAATACCTTAATTTATATAATTATTTATTTTATAAAACTTAACCTTTGACTCTTTAATTCCCATGATAGAATACATTCTAGAAATTACTTAGTTCAGAGAATCTGACGTTACACCTGAAAGTTTCAATGGCTAATTTCGCTTAATTTAAATACGGAATGTCTGTTATTAATTAAAGCAAATATTGCTATTGACTGCCTAAGGGGAACAGTTCAGACGTGGAAACCACGTCTGTTGAGCATAGATGCCCCCCCCCCCGTACACCTTAATTGAGGTCTTTAAAAAAAGGTTAAATCGATGAGTCTGTAGACTGAAGTCGCCGGAAAATAAAACGCGAGCAATGGGCGACTTTTAGAAGGATAACAAGAAAGTAAGATGCATTGAGATATTACATATTATGGTCGTAGACCATATCGCCAAAAACGCAACAAGGGACGATAGTACGTCCAACGCGACAACTGTTTAAGGTAAGAGATATAGAACTAATTGTTTGATAGGTCCATTAAAAAGCTAAAAATTTGTTTTAATTTTAAACGAAGTGCTGGATGGGATAAAATATTACTTAGTCAAATTTTAGGGATTGATAAGGGGCGCAGAATAAGCCAGCGTGAGGTAAGTGGGCAAGTGTGGTAGTAGTATGAGGCACATGCTATATTCTGGTGTGAATTAGGTATATACGAATAAAAAAATCTATTAAATTCAAAACACCGCTCTTTGCATATGTGCAAAACTGCGCACTAAAGGCTTAAAGTTTTAAAAATATATGCTGCTACTGTGTAAATCATTTTTTATTAAGCGTTTTATTTTATTCCCACCAGTAATCTAAGAAAAATAATCTGTTATAAATGATATAAATTATAAATGATAATCGAAAGACGCGGAGTCAAGTTTCCGTTTTACTCTGTTGTTTTCTGGATGTAACTTTCTCTCTGAAAGCTTAGTTATAGCAAAAGTAGTTACGTATTGCGCGCATCCACATTCAAGCCGTGGAAGGTTGTCTGTTTGGCATTTTTTTAAGTACCAAAATCTTGCATTCGCACCTAAAATACCTTATAGTATTATTTTCTTACACAAAGAGACAGTGTTGCCAGTGGGCCACTTTTTTTAAATTCAGATTTCGTGATTGGCACCACTTTTCTGAAACCGTAAAATTCACTTTGTTTTTGTCTTAATTAATATGTTATTTAATAAGGCACATTTTACCATTTACAGAAAGTGGTGCCAATCAAGAATCGGATTTTTAAAAAAGTGGCCCATCTGGCAACACTGCAAAGAGAAGGGCATTATAAGAGCTTTTTTGCAGTGTCATGAAGGCCATTTCATGATTGCTTAAAGGAAAATGTCTTGTTTTAAAGTCAAGGGTAGGAATTCAAAATTTTTAAAATAAAAATGTCCAAACTGGCCACTCTAATAACATTATTGGTTGTTGATTTTAACCACCATGGAGTGCGAAACACACCAGAAATTTCACGGAAACTTAGCGTGGAGCAGTGCCTACTTATACCGGGAGGAAAATTTAGTGATTAAACATGGAGCGTACGGACACCGTTATTTTTCCAGGAAACTACCAGTCTCTTTTTATAGAAAAAGAAATATAGGTTAAACGCGCAAAATTTCGCCTTCTTTTAAGAAGAGATTTAATTTAAGATAATCCTGGTGCCGAAAAATTTTCTGGTCTGCAAAATTCAAGAAGGCGTATGAACCATGTTAAACATAAAACACATACAAAACATTTTTAGGTAATTTTAGGTGATTATAAAAGGTGAAAACATTGTTAAGGAAATCCATGAAAATTACAAGCGCTGTTAGTTAATTTCTACAGAATTAATGTAACTTATACGTTCAGATAGTGTAAATATTGTTTTTATTTTTTAGCGCATGGCTATTTCAGTCGTAATCTTTGCCTGTCAGAATTCTTCGACTAAATAAGTCGAAAAACAGCTTTATAAAATCGAAGGTATTAAAATTAATATGCAGTTAAATTAAGGTTATCTCGAAGCGGTTACTATAATTTCACTCTCATGCTGCTAAGAAACAGTTTTGCGAACCCACCAGTACTTTTTTAATTCAGATTATTGATTGCTACTGCTTTTTTGGAAATATAGCGAAAAAGGCCAATTATCTAATTAAAAAACAAAATGTGGTAACAAAGCAAGCTGAAATTTAAAAAAGAAGCAAATTGGCAACAATGGTTCGATCTTCATATTCGTGTGTTTTTATCTTACTGTGCTACATCGCGACTTTTATACTGTCAAATTTTATTATGTACTAAGTTTTCCCAAGAAGCGCAAGACTTGCGGCCGCATGCTGTACCACTATTGACAAAGATACATGGGGCAATTTCTATCCAGCCACCGGAGTATTATAAAAGACCCACAATTACTTACGGTATAAACACCCTCTAACAGTTAACCCTTTCATGGGCAAGTAATTTTGTATCGGTAATGTAGCATTCACAACGAAATCTTCCAAAAATTTTGTCGCTTCAATAGAAAAAGCAATTTTACGCCCGTTTTCCACATAAGTTCGAAAAGTGAAATTTAATAATATTTTTCTGGTGCGAATCTTCATTAATCGTAGGTGGGATATAATATATCACAACGTTCTTCAAGGAGTTAATTTGTAGCTGTCAACTCTTACACTTTTAATATATTCCGCAGCTGCCAACTTTTTACGCTTTTATGTTATTAATTTTTTGTCGAACAAGAAAGCGTAATGGATGGCAGCTATGAATTTTCTTTTTTTTTAATCGCCGTAATCTGGTGATTAAATAAAGCAAAAACTTATGTAAAATGTTTGTGGTACAGAAAAAGAACGACCTGGCATCTATTGTTAACGAGACAGCAAGGAAAAAAGTAATGTATTTTATGTGACCAGAAGCCACTGAAGGTACTTTTTGGGCCTGGATATTAAAGGCTCGCATCATATAGAATGCTGCAGGTCAGTATTATCTATATCTGGGTGTCAAACTGTGCCCCGAAGTCTAGCACTAAAACATTATAGCAATCGATGCCTTATCTAATAAACGAATCTCTACGATTCAAGAATTTGACTGTTTCTTAAAAAAAAATAGTGGTACCCATCGGGCCACAGTTTGATATCCCTGCTCAGTTTTATACATCCGTTATAAGAGATAAATCAATTTTTTCTTTGCCCGTTTCAAAATAAATTTCGTTATTTAAAGCCTGTCATTAGATGAAATTTTTAAATATGCAGCGAAATATCTATTTTATACGCTAAAATATAGACAAAAGCATATTTTTAATCGATATTTTAGATTTTAAAATACAAACTAATATATATATATATATATATATTTACCGTAGAATCAAAATGAACGTATGTTTATTTTTAAAATTAATAAAATTATTATTTGCAACAAGAAATAGATAAAAAATTAATCGAAAACATTTTAAAATGTCCATTTAACCATTTCCGGCGCGGAGAAAATCTGTTTGTAAAATAATGAAATGATGAAGTGACACCGGAATTTACAAACCAATTTATTGGAAAGTAAAGACTTGTTTACTTTCACCTGCTTTATAAAATGAAAAATCTAATTAAGTATTATGTGTGACAGTGTTCATGAGGGGGCTGGTCACTTAGCTTCGAAAGTCTCCTCCGTAATGTTAAGTCTATGGACCTCTGAGGCATTCGTATATTTAAAATATCTTCTCGGGAAATTCATATTTATAACATCTTTTTTCTGTGTACCCCTCTTAAAGGATGTCTCTTTTTTTCTTAGTTCTCAAAATATTTCTAAAATCTATGCTAAATTTAATATTTTTTGTTTTAAAAGCGGGCGAACTGGGATTAAGATTTTAACACTTCATATAAAATTGAGTCTATACTTTAGAAATAATTTGAGAACTAAGAAAAAAAGAGACCTCATTTAGGAAGTGTAAACAAAAAAATAGAAGTTAGAAATATGAATTTTCCGAGGAGATATTTTAAATATATGAATGCATCAAATGCTCATAGACTTTATATTAGTGATGGGTAATCGGAAGCTGAGTGATCAGCCCTCTATAGTTAGTTGTTCTTTTTTGTGGACAGCGCCGGCTAAAGGGTTAAAAAATGAAATATTAATTGGAATAAACTGCAATGTTTGAACATACTTATTAAATGAATATCTAATAAAAATACAGAGATAAGCGTGAATTTATTCGTATATTTATTTTCAGTTTTCGAAAACTATTTCCTCACCGACAGACGTTTTTGTTCTAAGGGGGGGGGGGACTTTAAAAGTTGATAAATTCAGAGCTTCTATTAAAATATATTTCGCAATTACAGCTCAGTTGTACCTTCTTTTTGAAATTTGTTTCTAATATAAAACACTACAATTGAAAAAAGAATTTATCTATTTTTTGAACATTATGTTTTAAGGAAAACATTCGTGGTCGGTTTCTGCAGCAATTGCAAGAAAACAGGCTTCTACGAAATTTATAAGAAAGATTTTTCTTTGAAAAATAGCGGTGTTCAGACAACGGACCAAATGGGATCAGTGGATAACCTGCTAGGATTGCAATAGTCAGCTGATGTATTTTAGATCCGGTATCTGAACCCAAACTTTCGAATTTGCTTTTAAACCTTTCAGGGAATACTTCAGTTGCTAAAACGTTAAAATGATTGATTGACACCGGAATGTATGAACAGATTTATATGAAAGTAAGTAAAATCTTTTCTCCGCACACGCTATACAAAGAAAATTTTGATTCCATAATTCTTGTGCAAATGTAGCATTTAGGAATTAAAATTAAGTACCATAGGACCATGGTAACCAATGTAATACCATGGACTAGTGCGACTTTTTACTCATGGCTGTACCCCACTGGTAATCAGATCTTGTTTGTCATTCAATTCAAAAATAACGATCATAGGCGTAGTTTAACCTTTATATGCGACATTTTTTATTTTGTTTCGAAAAAATTATATATGATACTCTGAAAGGTTTATTACACAGGAAAATTAATGAAAAGAATCAGAGATATATTTTTCATATAATACGTCAATCTTTTCTTCTGTTGCGCATCTGCAATATAAGTAAAAACTGCTGTCGTGTGGCTGTTTTACGCTAAAATATTGCAAATTAGTAAATATTTCAATAAGTATGTCTCCAAATACCTTAATTTATATAATTATTTATTTTATAAAACTTAACCTTTGACTCTTTAATTCCCATGATAGAATACATTCTAGAAATTACTTAGTTCAGAGAATCTGACGTTACACCTGAAAGTTTCAATGGCTAATTTCGCTTAATTTAAATACGGAATGTCTGTTATTAATTAAAGCAAATATTGCTATTGACTGCCTAAGGGGAACAGTTCAGACGTGGAAACAACGTCTGTGGAGCATAGATGCCCCCCCCCCGTACACCTTAATTGAGGTCTTTAAAAAAAGGTTACATCGATGAGTCTGTAGACTGAAGTCGCCGGAAAATAAAACGCGAGCAATGGGCGACTTTTAGAAGGATAACAAGAAAGTAAGATGCATTGAGATATTACATATTATGGTCGAAGACCAGATCGCCAAAAACGCAACAAGGGACGATAGTACGTCCAACGCGACAACTGTTTAAGGTAAGAGATATAGAACTAATTGTTTGATAGGTCCATTAAAAAGCTAAAAATTTGTTTTAATTTTAAACGAAGTGCTGGATGGGATAAAATATTACTTAGTCAAATTTTAGGGATTGATAAGGGGCGCAGAATAAGCCAGCGTGAGGTAAGTGGGCAAGCGTGGTAGTAGTATGAGGCACATGCTATATTCTGGTGTGAATTAGGTATATACGAATAAAAAAATCTATTAAATTCAAAACACCGCTCTTTGCATATGTGCAAAGCTGCGCACTAAAGGCTTAAAGTTTTAAAAATATATGCTGCTACTGTGTAAATCACTTTTTAATAAGCGTTTTATTTTATTCCCACCAGTAATCTAAGAAAAATAATCTGTTATAAATGATATAAATTATAAAGGATAATCGAAAGACGCGGAGTCAAGTTTCCGTTTTACTCTGTTGTTTTCTGGATGTAGCTTTCTCTCTGAAAGCTTAGTTATAGCAAAAGTAGTTACGTATTGGGCGCTTCCACATTCAAGCCGTGGAAGGTTGTCTGTTTGGCATTTTTTTAAGTACCAAAATCTTGCATTCGCACCTAAAATGCCTTATAGTATTATTTTCTTACACAAAGAGACAGTGTTGCCAGTGGGCCACTTTTTTTAAATTCAGATTTCGTGATTGGCACCACTTTTCTGAAACCGTAAAATTCACTTTGTTTTTGTCTTAATTACACTCTAAATTAAAATGTCTGAAATTCAGTCACTTAAGTGTCTGAAACGGAGTGTTCAATTTTCAGACATTTTAAAATGTCTGAATTTTTAAGACACTTGTACGTGTCTGAATTTCAGTCATTTAAGTGTCTTAAACTAGAGTGTTCAAATTTCAGACATTTTAAAGTGTCTGAATTTTTAAGACACTTGTATGTGTCTGAATTTTAGACATTTGAAATGTCTGATTTGCGTCCATGTTTGACCCACCTCTCACTTGTCGGCAATAGGCAGACATTTTTTTTATCACGTAAAAAAAATAATAATAATAAGCATTATACGTAGCCATGATTGGACCACCTTCAATACTGGGAAAATACTTGACCATAAAACAGGGGTAATAATAATAAGCATTATACGTAGCCATGATTGGACCACCTTCAATACTGGGAAAATATTTTACCATAAAACAGGGGTACGTTTGTTTCAGAAGCAGGGCGTGATTAAACCACAGGCAAATTGGGTCATGACCCCCTCCCTTCTAAATTTAGGGGGCCACAAACAGGGTATGCAATTTTCGTAAAGCTGATAATTTAATTCTCTTTCGACCTTGTATTAATTATGATTAATATTTTTAACTTCTAGAGTAGAATAAAGTTAAAAACAAAATATATATTTGTTTAAATACAGTAAAACCTATCAATAGTGAGCTCCTCAGAATCACGGAATTCGTCCGCTATTCGGAAATATTTGCTTTTCTGAGGTAAAAGTATACAACAATGCATGCGGTGAAAATTGAAAAATGGTTTTACTAAATAGAGATATTCTTTCTTGGGAGTGTCCGTTATGGAGGTTTTACCGTAAAACTTTCATAACGGACAATTTTATTTAGCGACGACTCACCTTTTCCAATCTGTTACTCATATATAAATATATATATTGCTTCTCTGAGGTAACTCAGAGAAGCAAACACCTTCGAATAGCGGACAAATTCAGCATTCCGGAGATGCTTGCCTTTGAGATATTTTACTGTATTTAGATAAATATATTTTTTATTTTTAATCTTATTATAACCTAAAAATTCAAAATATTTACTATAATCACAGTACAATGTTGAAACAGATTCAAAATGTAAGCAGAAGGTGATGGCGGTGGAGGAGGAGGGGGGGCAGCACTGCCCAGTTTTCTCGTGATTTAATCAAATCCTGCATCTGCAAAAAAAATCAGACTGTATTACTGTTCGTTAATAGAGGTGTCCAGTAGTCTGGAGTGTCCGTTAAGGAGGCTAATGAACATTCCCGAATAGCAGTCACCTTTTTCTAGCGAGCCCCTTTTAAATCTTACTATACTACTCTAAAAGTTAAAAATATTCATAATAAGATGTGCAATTTCGAAAGAGATATAAAGTATCAGGTTTACAAAAATTGCATACCAAATTCCTCCCCCCCCCCCCAAAAAAAAAAAAAAAAAAAAAAAAAAAAATCCGGGGAAGGGACCATTGCGCAGTTTGCCCATGCTTTATCATGTCCAGCTTCCGGAATCAAACCAACCCTGCTATATGTTTTGCTAAATAGAGGAGTCCGTTACAGAGGTTTTACTGTAGATATTTACACTAAAACATACGCAAGGAACATTTCCGAATAGAGGACACATCTATTCCCCAACACCTATAAATCTGCACATTTTTACTTCTCAGTAACGGATTAATTCCGTGCTCTCAAGGTTTTACTATTTAGAGGTTTTACTGTATATTCATTTATATATATATTCGAAATCATAAAAATTGATTCATTTTTGGGGACAGAATAATACATTTGCTTCAAATGAATTCAAGGTCCATCGGTTAAGATTAATCAATAATATTTTGCAAAATTACTTTAATCACATGAATCGAAACATGCAAACTAACGAATTAATAATTCATACACGATAAGTTACAACATAAATTGAACTGCAACAAAAATGATGTGTGTTGCGAAGCACAGTATCAAACACACACATACAACTCCACCCCCATCCCCCCCCCCATAAAAAACAGATTTAACTTTTAATTGCTTTCTTTTTAAATAGATTCATGATTTTTTTTTTTTTTTTTACCACCAGATATATATAAAAAATTCTTTTGAAGGAAAAAAAAAACTAAAAAAATTTTTTTTTATTAACATCACAGTAAATTTTTTTTTATTTAACTTTCATTTATTTATTAATTAAAAAATAATAATTTTGTGAAAATATATACACAAACAGCAAAAACATAAGAATAATAGTTTTTTAAAGTCACGTTATCTTCCTAAAATATTAAATATCATTGTTACCAATCAGTAGGCATTAGTGATATTAGTCGTCTCGATTATTAGAGTATAACTGTGTTTTAATAATTGGTTTATTTAGATTAGAAGTTTTATTACAAAAATGAAAACCCCTTTAGAAAACTAAATGTCCCTGTCATGGGTCGCAAATGCGTATTATTTGTACCCATGTGTTTTTCTTTTTCTCATATTATTTTCATTTCTTTTTACGCATATTATTCAACTTGATTAAAAAAAAAAAAAAAAAACACCTCATGTATGAGTATAAGAAATCCACTATACTGGATTAATTACGCCTATTTTTATGTTTTGCTTATAATTTATTTTCAAAGTGGTCCTGTGTCTTTTAATTTAATTATGTTATTGAGATTGAACACAGAAAAAATATGTATCAAAGTATTCTTTTTTTTTTTTTTTTAAATAAGTTTTTATGAGGACTATATAAAAAAAAAATTGCATCGTCATGCAGTAGGGATTTCTTTCTCACTGGAAAAACTGAAACTTTATTTATAAAATATTCAGGAATTCATGATAACTCATGATTTCTTTTTGTGCTCTATTTGAACCTTCTGAAGCAAAAGAGAGTTCATAGCAATTACCAAACATAAATTTAAAATTGTTAATATCAAAACATTTACTTCGATAATATAGACTCCGTAAAATAATTAAACGATACTGTTGTCAATAAAAATTAAAATTCACATGTAAAATTTTATGAATAACACAAAGTATCTAGAAATTGCAAGGAAAGAACTTAATTATGCAACAGTATATATAAAAATTAGGATTTTTAATATTGCCATATGGACGTTTTGTAATAATATAGATCAGATGATAATCACAAGAACTACTTACCTATTATTAAATAAATATATTTTTTTAATAACATAAAGGAAAAAGTAAATAATGATTTATATATTAATTTATTCTACACGAAATAAAATTAAAGCTGAAAAATATACATTGTTAATAAAGCCAACTATTGAAAAATGAAAGATTTGAATAGTGATTATGTTAATAATAATCAACAAATCTCAAAGATTTGTTTATTTTAATTATTTTTTATATAGTTTATAGCACATAAATAGCATATTAATGCAACTAAAATTTGTTTTTTAAGTAGAACTTAATTTGACAAGTTTTTCAGAATTAGGTTTAATGGTAATTTAAATGAAGATTGCAATTATTAAAATGATTATTTTAATATATGCATTATTTTATATTCTGTAATTAGTGGTTTTTATCCGCAAAAGTTTAATATGAAATGCCAATTAATTTGGAGTGATACATAAGCAAAAAAAGCAAATGATTCAAGCAACCTATTTACTATATAAAAATTTAATTTATAAAATGAAGATCTAAAGAAATATTAATCAAATTGATTAATACAGAAAATGATAATCATTCATTGAAAATGGCAAAAATGAACACACAAACCTTTAAACACAAAAAAATGTTTATTGAGTACAAGAAAGAAGCTAATATGAAAAATGCAAATTATTAATTATTATGATAAAATAATATAAATAATAAAATTACATATATATGAAATTTCAATGCTCTGTTTTCTAAATTGAGCAATATCATATCGTTCTATTCAAGCTTACCTTTAGGAGGGTTATCCAAAATGTTTTATACGGGAAATCCATTTTGAAATTTACATTCACATTTTCCTATATTTCAACTATATTTTTTAAATAGTCTAATTTATAATGGATGAAATAAAATTGTTGAAAAATCTGTTGAAAGTTCAATACATGTATTAAAAAATTCAATTCACAATTCTTTTACATGAACTTTCCAAGCAATTCAAACGTTAACGGTAATTCAAACAATTCTTCCGAATTAAATAAAAACGTTCCATCTAACATCTTTAAAATGAAAACACACACATAAGATGTTTCACACCAAAGAATCAATTGCTGCAAATTCTAATACTCCAATAGATGAAAAACATATCTCTTCACATACAAAAAATATACTATGTCAGCTTCTTTTTTTATTATTTAACGATGTCATCGACTCAGTGACTCAAGCTTCGCTGTACAAGTGATGAAACTTCAAATTACTAAAAGTTTTATCAGCGTGAAATGAAATGTTTTGAAAATTAAGCAGAAATTACTTTGCTAGTATACTTTAACTGTTTCCTTCGTTGGCCGTCGAGCGGAAGTCGTTGCCCGCCAAAATTGCAAAAACAAACGAACGGATGCGAACTTGTATTCTGATTGGCTGAGATGTAATAATACTTTCATGATACGTTTCGCTATTAGATTTGTATTTAAATCTTTTTTTTCTTTAAATAAAGGAAGGCTTATAAATGTATAATCTCACAAAAATTCGTACTTTTCATATCATAAGCTTCAGTTCATATTTTTTCTTATCTAATTCTAAAAGCGAGCGTGTGCGATAGCAAGTATATAGGAAGGGGGGGGGATGAGTGATTGATCGAGCGAAAATATTTTTGGGGTGCTAGATTGTCGCCTATTAGCGAGGTGGCATTTATGTCTGTTTATTTAAAAAATATATTTTAAATGACTATAGAATAATTAAACTCTAATAGTAAAAACACGTAAGACAATTTTGTCAGGGTACCCCCCCCCCCCCTCCCCTCACCTCTGAATTTCTCGATGAAAACATTTTTAATTCTTTGTCTGCCTTTTTTTACGTTCATGTTTTTCAAATTTATCTTAAAAGAGGGCTATAAGGGGGCAGAGTCCCCTGAATATTAAAAAAAAGTTCCAGTTCTTTGTTTCTTTTTTAATATTTAATTTCTTTTACTTGCAAATTTTTTGTATTGCTTTTTAATTTGATATGTTTACATATTGTTTTTCTCGATGCATTCTAAAAAAAACTCTTAGCATATTTCATATTCAAATTCTGCATTTTAAAAAAGGAGATTAGGTTGTGGGCCACAGGCACACTTGTTGGAAAATCGGGTCCTCTTTCAAGCCCTTCCCTACATTTTTTTTCATTTATTTACCGGCGCTCATATATATTACTATTTCAAGACATATATCTTAGTATTTTAAAATATTTAGGAGGGGGGGATCCCTGTACTCTCCTGCGTACACCGACAAGAGCTAATGATTTTTTCAGAACTTTATATTTTTATGTAAAGAATTTTTTAATTATTTTAATGAAAAAATAAAAAAATAAATAAAAGATAAAATTGGTTTCAAGAATTGGTTAACAGACTTGTGCAGTACAGTTTTGACAAACATCTTATGGTCTAAGAAAAATACTTCTGTAAAGTAATATCGTTCAGTGAATGAAAAAGCATATTTTAATCACCTCTCATCCATTAATAAACATTCTTTGCTGGTGCCCTAATCAAATCCAGACACTTAAGCGTCTTAATCTTTAAATGTCTTAATTTCAGACATGTCACCAGAATTCAGACATTTTTTTAGTTCATTTATACCATGATCATAATAGGACACTTATGTGTCTAAATTTTAGACATCTATGATGTCTGAAATTTCACATTCAGACATTTAAGTGTCTGAATTAGTTTTTCAGACACATAAGTGTCTAAATTTAAGACGCCTCTATTTGCAGTGTAATATGTTATTTAATAAGGTACATTTTACCATTTACAGAAAGTGGTGCCAATCAAGAATCGGATTTTTAAAAAAGTGGCCCATCTGGCAACACTGCAAAGAGTAGGGTATTATAAGAGATTTTTTGCAGTGTCATGAAGGCGATTTCATGATTGCTTAAAGGAAAATTTCTTGTTTTAAGGTCAAGGGTAGGAATTCAAAATTTTTAAAATAAAAATGTCCAAACTGGCAACTCTAATAACATTATTGGTTGTTGATTTTAACCACCATGGAGTGCGAAACACACCAGAAATTTCACGGAAACTTAGCGTGGAGCAGTGCCTACTTATACCGGGAGGAAAATTTAGTGATTAAACATGGAGCGTACGGACACCGTTATTTTTCCAGGAAACTACCAGTCTCTTTTTATAGAAAAAGAAATATAGGTTAAACGCGCAAAATTTCGCCTTCTTTTAAGAAGAGATTTAATTTAAGATAATCCTGGTGCCGAAAAATTTTCTGGTCTGCAAAATTCAAGAAGGCGTATGAACCATGTTAAACATAAAACACATACAAAACATTTTTAGGTAATTTTAGGTGATTATAAAAGGTGAAAACATTGTTAAGGAAATCCATGAAAATTACAAGCGCTGTTAGTTAATTTCTACAGAATTAATGTAACTTATACGTTCAGATAGTGTAAATATTGTTTTTATTTTTTAGCACATGGCTATTTCAGTCGTAATCTTTGCCTGTCAGAATTCTTCGACTAAATAAGTCGAAAAACAGCTTTATAAAATCGAAGGTATTAAAATTAATATGCAGTTAAATTAAGGTTATCTCGAAGCGGTTACTATAATTTCACTCTCATGCTGCTAAGAAACAGTTTTGCGAACCCACCAGTACTTTTTTAATTCAGATTATTGATTGCTACTGCTTTTTTGGAAATATAGCGAAAAAGGCCAATTATCTAATTATAAAACAAAATGTGGTAACGAAGCAAGCTGAAATTTAAAAAAGAAGCAAATTGGCAACAATGGTTCGATCTTCATATTCGTGTGTTTTTATCTTACTCTGCTACATCGCGACTTTTATACTGTCAAATTTTATTATGTACTAAATTTTCCCAAGAAGCGCAAGACTTGCGGCCGCATGCTGTACCACTATTGACAAAGATACATGGGGCAATTTCTATCCAGCCACCGGAGTATTATAAAAGACCCACAATTACTTACGGTATAAACACCCTCTAACAGTTAACCCTTTCATGGGCAAGTAATTTTGTATCGGTAATGTAGCATTCACAACGAAATCTTCCAAAAATTTTGTCGCTTCAATAGAAAAAGCAATTTTACGCCCGTTTTCCACATAAGTTCGAAAAGTGAAATTTAATAATATTTTTCTGGTGCGAATCTTCATTAATCGTAGGTGGGATATAATATATCACAACGTTCTTCAAGGAGTTAATTTGTAGCTGTCAACTCTTATACTTTTTATATATTCCGCAGCTGCCAACTTTTTACGCTTTTATGTTATTAATTTTTTGTCGAACAAGAAAGCGTAATGGATGGCAGCTATGAATTTTCTTTTTTTTAATCGCCGTAATCTGGTGATTAAATAAAGCAAAAACTTATGTAAAATGTTTGTGGTACAGAAAAAGAACGACCTGGCATCTATTGTTAACGAGACAGCAAGGAAAAAAGTAATGTATTTTATGTTACCAGAAGCCACTGAAGGTACTTTTTGGGCCTGGATATTAAAGGCTCGCATCATATAGAATGCTGCAGGTCAGTATTATCTATATCTGGGTGTCAAACTGTGCCCCGAAGTCTAGCACTAAAACATTATAGCAATCGATGCCTTATCTAATAAACGAATCTCTACGATTCAAGAATTTGACTGTTTCTTAAAAAAAAATAGTGGTACCCATCGGGCCACAGTTTGATATCCCTGCTCAGTTTTATACATCCGTTATAAGAGATAAATCAATTTTTTCTTTGCCCGTTTCAAAATAAATTTCGTTATTTAAAGCCTGTCATTAGATGAAATTTTTAAATATGCAGCGAAATATCTATTTTATACGCTAAAATATAGACAAAAGCATATTTTTAATCGATATTTTAGATTTTAAAATACAAACTAATATATATATATATATATATATTTACTGTAGAATCAAAATGAACGTATGTTTATTTTAAAATTAATAAAATTATTATTTGCAACAAGAAATAGATAAAAAATTAATCGAAAACATTTTAAAATGTCCATTTAACCATTTCCGGCGCGGAGAAAATCTGTTTGTAAAATAATGAAATGATGAAGTGACACCGGAATTTACAAACCAATTTATTGGAAAGTAAAGACTTGTTTACTTTCACCTGCTTTATAAAATGAAAAATCTAATTAAGTATTCTGTGTGACAGTGTTCATGAGGGGGCTGGTCACTTAGCTTCGAAAGTCTCCTCCGTAATGTTAAGTCTATGGACCTCTGAGGCATTCGTATATTTAAAATATCTTCTCGGGAAATTCATATTTATAACATCTTTTTTCTGTGTACCCCTCTTAAAGGATGTCTCTTTTTTTCTTAGTTCTCAAAATATTTCTAAAATCTATGCTAAATTTAATATTTTTTGTTTTAAAAGCGGGCGAACTGGGATTAAGATTTTAACACTTCATATAAAATTGAGTCTATACTTTAGAAATAATTTGAGAACTAAGAAAAAAAGAGACCTCATTTAGGAAGTGTAAACAAAAAAATAGAAGTTAGAAATATGAATTTTCCGAGGAGATATTTTAAATATATGAATGCATCAAATGCTCATAGACTTTATATTAGTGATGGGTAATCGGAAGCTGAGTGATCAGCCCTCTAAAGTTAGTTGTTCTTTTTTGTGGACAGCGCCGGCTAAAGGGTTAAAAAATGAAATATTAATTGGAATAAACTGCAATGTTTGAACATACTTATTAAATGAATATCTAATAAAAATATAGAGATAAGCGTGAATTTATTCGTATATTTATTTTCAGTTTTCGAAAACTATTTCCTCACCGACAGACGTTTTTGTTCTAAGGGGGGGGGGGGACTTTAAAAGTTGATAAATTCAGAGCTTCTATTAAAATATATTTCGCAATTACAGCTCAGTTGTACCTTCTTTTTGAAATATGTTTCTAATATAAAACACTACAATTGAAAAAAGAATTTATCTATTTTTTGAACATTATGTTTTAAGGAAAACATTCGTGGTCGGTTTCTGCAGCAATTGCAAGAAAACAGGCTTCTACGAAATTTATAAGAAAGATTTTTCTTTGAAAAATAGCGGTGATCAGACAACGGACCAAATGGGATCAGTGGATAACCTGCTAGGATTGCAATAGCCAGCTGATGTATTTTAGATCCGGTATCTGAACCCAAACTTTCGAATTTGGTTTTAAACCTTTCAGGGAATACTTCAGTTGCTAAAACGTTAAAATGATTGATTGACACCGGAATGTATGAACAGATTTATATGAAAGTAAGTAAAATCTTTTCTCCGCACACGCTATACAAAGAAAATTTTGATTCCATAATTCTTGTGCAAATGTAGCATTTAGGAATTAAAATTAAGTACCATAGGACCATGGTAACCAAAGTAATACCATGGACTAGTGCGACTTTTTACTCATGGCTGTACCCCACTGGTAATCAGATCTTGTTTGTCATTCAATTCAAAAATAACGATCATAGGCGTAGTTTAACCTTTATATGCGACATTTTTTATTTTGTTTCGAAAAAATTATATATGATACTCTGAAAGGTTTATTACACAGGAAAATTAATGAAAAGAATCAGAGATATATTTTTCATATAATACGTCAATCTTTTCTTCTGTTGCGCATCTGCAATATAAGTAAAAACTGCTGTCGTGTGGCTGTTTTACGCTAAAATATTGCAAATTAGTAAATATTTCAATAAGTATGTCTCCAAATACCTTAATTTATATAATTATTTATTTTATAAAACTTAACCTTTGACTCTTTAATTCCCATGATAGAATACATTCTAGAAATTACTTAGTTCAGAGAATCTGACGTTACACCTGAAAGTTTCAATGGCTAATTTCGCTTAATTTAAATACGGAATGTCTGTTATTAATTAAAGCAAATATTGCTATTGACTGCCTAAGGGGAACAGTTCAGACGTGGAAACCACGTCTGTGGAGCATAGATGCCCCCCCCCCCCCCCGTACACCTTAATTGAGGTCTTTAAAAAAAGGTTACATCGATGAGTCTGTAGACTGAAGTCGCCGGAAAATAAAACGCGAGCAATGGGCGACTTTTAGAAGGATAACAAGAAAGTAAGATGCATTGAGATATTACATATTATGGTCGAAGACCAGATCGCCAAAAACGCAACAAGGGACGATAGTACGTCCAACGCGACAACTGTTTAAGGTAAGAGATATAGAACTAATTGTTTGATAGGTCCATTAAAAAGCTAAAAATTTGTTTTAATTTTAAACGAAGTGCTGGATGGGATAAAATATTACTTAGTCAAATTTTAGGGATTGATAAGGGGCGCAGAATAAGCCAGCGTGAGGTAAATGGGCAAGCGTGGTAGTAGTATGAGGCACATGCTATATTCTGGTGTGAATTAGGTATATACGAATAAAAAAATCTATTAAATTCAAAACACCGCTCTTTGCATATGTGCAAAGCTGCGCACTAAAGGCTTAAAGTTTTAAAAATATATGCTGCTACTGTGTAAATCACTTTTTAATAAGCGTTTTATTTTATTCCCACCAGTAATCTAAGAAAAATAATCTGTTATAAATGATATAAATTATAAAGGATAATCGAAAGACGCGGAGTCAAGTTTCTGTTTTACTCTGTTGTTTTCTGGATGTAGCTTTCTCTCTGAAAGCTTAGTTATAGCAAAAGTAGTTACGTATTGGGCGCTTCCACATTCAAGCCGTGGAAGGTCGTCTGTTTGGCATTTTTTTAAGTACCAAAATCTTGCATTCGCACCTAAAATGCCTTATAGTATTATTTTCTTACACAAAGAGACAGTGTTGCCAGTGGGCCACTTTTTTTAAATTCACATTTCGTGATTGGCACCACTTTTCTGAAACCGTAAAATTCACTTTGTTTTTGTCTTAATTAATATGTTATTTAATAAGGCACATTTTACCATTTACAGAAAGTGGTGCCAATCAAGAATCGGATTTTTAAAAAAGTGGCCCATCTGGCAACACTGCAAAGAGAAGGGTATTATAAGAGCTTTTTTGCAGTGTCATGAAGGCCATTTCATGATTGCTTAAAGGAAAATTTCTTGTTTTAAAGTCAAGGGTAGGAATTCAAAATTTTTAAAATAAAAATGTCCAAACTGGCAACTCTAATAACATTATTGGTTGTTGATTTTAACCACCATGGAGTGCGAAACACACCAGAAATTTCACGGAAACTTAGCGTGGAGCAGTGCCTACTTATACCGGGAGGAAAATTTAGTGATTAAACATGGAGCGTACGGACACCGTTATTTTTCCAGGAAACTACCAGTCTCTTTTTATAGAAAAAGAAATATAGGTTAAACGCGCAAAATTTCGCCTTCTTTTAAGAAGAGATTTAATTTAAGATAATCCTGGTGCCGAAAAATTTTCTGGTCTGCAAAATTCAAGAAGGCGTATGAACCATGTTAAACATAAAACACATACAAAACATTTTTAGGTAATTTTAGGTGATTATAAAAGGTGAAAACATTGTTAAGGAAATCCATGAAATTTACAAGCGCTGTTAGTTAATTTCTACAGAATTAATGTAACTTATACGTTCAGATAGTGTAAATATAGTTTTTATTTTTTAGCACATGGCTATTTCAGTCGTAATCTTTGCCTGTCAGAATTCTTCGACTAAATAAGTCGAAAAACAGCTTTATAAAATCGAAGGTATTAAAATTAATATGCAGTTAAATTAAGGTTATCTCGAAGCGGTTACTATAATTTCACTCTCCATGCTGCTAAGAAACAGTTTTGCGAACCCACCAGTACTTTTTTAATTCAGATTATTGATTGCTACTGCTTTTTTGGAAATATAGCGAAAAAGGCCAATTATCTAATTATAAAACAAAATGTGGTAACGAAGCAAGCTGAAATTTAAAAAAGAAGCAAATTGGCAACAATGGTTCGATCTTCATATTCGTGTGTTTTTATCTTACTGTGCTACATCGCGACTTTTATACTGTCAAATTTTATTATGTACTAAGTTTTCCCAAGAAGCGCAAGACTTGCGGCCGCATGCTGTACCACTATTGACAAAGATACATGGGGCAATTTCTATCCAGCCACCGGAGTATTATAAAAGACCCACAATTACTTACGGTATAAACACCCTCTAACAGTTAACCCTTTCATGGGCAAGTAATTTTCTATCGGTAATGTAGCATTCACAACGAAATCTTCCAAAAATTTTGTCGCTTCAATAGAAAAAGCAATTTTACGCCCGTTTTCCACATAAGTTCGAAAAGTGAAATTTAATAATATTTTTCTGGTGCGAATCTTCATTAATCGTAGGTGGGATATAATATATCACAACGTTCTTCAAGGAGTTAATTTGTAGCTGTCAACTCTTACACTTTTAATATATTCCGCAGCTGCCAACTTTTTACGCTTTTATGTTATTAATTTTTTGTCGAACAAGAAAGCGTAATGGATGGCAGCTATGAATTTTCTTTTTTTTAATCGCCGTAATCTGGTGATTAAATAAAGCAAAAACTTATGTAAAATGTTTGTGGTACAGAAAAAGAACGACCTGGCATCTATTGTTAACGAGACAGCAAGGAAAAAAGTAATGTATTTTATGTGACCAGAAGCCACTGAAGGTACTTTTTGGGCCTGGATATTAAAGGCTCGCATCATATAGAATGCTGCAGGTCAGTATTATCTATATCTGGGTGTCAAACTGTGCCCCGAAGTCTAGCACTAAAACATTATAGCAATCGATGCCTTATCTAATAAACGAATCTCTACGATTCAAGAATTTGACTGTTTCTTAAAAAAAAATAGTGGTACCCATCGGGCCACAGTTTGATATCCCTGCTCAGTTTTATACATCCGTTATAAGAGATAAATCAATTTTTTCTTTGCCCGTTTCAAAATAAATTTCGTTATTTAAAGCCTGTCATTAGATGAAATTTTTAAATATGCAGCGAAATATCTATTTTATACGCTAAAATATAGACAAAAGCATATTTTTAATCGATATTTTAGATTTTAAAATACAAACTAATATATATATATATATATATATTTACTGTAGAATCAAAATGAACGTATGTTTATTTTTAAAATTAATAAAATTATTATTTGCAACAAGAAATAGATAAAAATTAATCGAAAACATTTTAAAATGTCCATTTAACCATTTCCGGCGCGGAGAAAATCTGTTTGTAAAATAATGAAATGATGAAGTGACACCGGAATTTACAAACCAATTTATTGGAAAGTAAAGACTTGTTTACTTTCACCTGCTTTATAAAATGAAAAATCTAATTAAGTATTATGTGTGACAGTGTTCATGAGGGGGCTGGTCACTTAGCTTCGAAAGTCTCCTCCGTAATGTTAAGTCTATGGACCTCTGAGGCATTCGTATATTTAAAATATCTTCTCGGGAAATTCATATTTATAACATCTTTTTTCTGTGTACCCCTCTTAAAGGATGTCTCTTTTTTTCTTAGTTCTCAAAATATTTCTAAAATCTATGCTAAATTTAATATTTTTTGTTTTAAAAGCGGGCGAACTGGGATTAAGATTTTAACACTTCATATAAAATTGAGTCTATACTTTAGAAATAATTTGAGAACTAAGAAAAAAAGAGACCTCATTTAGGAAGTGTAAACAAAAAAATAGAAGTTAGAAATATGAATTTTCCGAGGAGATATTTTAAATATATGAATGCGTCAAATGCTCATAGACTTTATATTAGTGATGGGTAATCGGAAGCTGAGTGATCAGCCCTCTAAAGTTAGTTGTTCTTTTTTGTGGACAGCGCCGGCTAAAGGGTTAAAAAATGAAATATTAATTGGAATAAACTGCAATGTTTGAACATACTTATTAAATGAATATCTAATAAAAATACAGAGATAAGCGTGAATTTATTCGTATATTTATTTTCAGTTTTCGAAAACTATTTCCTCACCGACAGACGTTTTTGTTCTAAGGGGGGGGGGGGACTTTAAAAGTTGATAAATTCAGAGCTTCTATTAAAATATATTTCGCAATTACAGCTCAGTTGTACCTTCTTTTTGAAAATTTGTTTCTAATATAAAACACTACAATTGAAAAAAGAATTTATCTATTTTTTGAACATTATGTTTTAAGGAAAACATTCGTGGTCGGTTTCTGCAGCAATTGCAAGAAAACAGGCTTCTACGAAATTTATAAGAAAGATTTTTCTTTGAAAAATAGCGGTGTTCAGACAACGGACCAAATGGGATCAGTGGATAACCTGCTAGGAATGCAATAGTCAGCTGATGTATTTTAGATCCGGTATCTGAACCCAAACTTTCGAATTTGGTTTTAAACCTTTCAGGGAATACTTCAGTTGCTAAAACGTTAAAATGATTGATTGACACCGGAATGTATGAACAGATTTATATGAAAGTAAGTAAAATCTTTTCTCCGCACACGCTATACAAAGAAAATTTTGATTCCATAATTCTTGTGCAAATGTAGCATTTAGGAATTAAAATTAAGTACCATAGGACCATGGTAACCAATGTAATACCATGGACTAGTGCGACTTTTTACTCATGGCTGTACCCCACTGGTAATCAGATCTTGTTTGTCATTCAATTCAAAAATAACGATCATAGGCGTAGTTTAACCTTTATATGCGACATTTTTTATTTTGTTTCGAAAAAATTATATATGATACTCTGAAAGGTTTATTACACAGGAAAATTAATGAAAAGAATCAGAGATATATTTTTCATATAATACGTCAATCTTTTCTTCTGTTGCGCATCTGCAATATAAGTAAAAACTGCTGTCGTGTGGCTGTTTTACGCTAAAATATTGCAAATTAGTAAATATTTCAATAAGTATGTCTCCAAATACCTTAATTTATATAATTATTTATTTTATAAAACTTAACCTTTGACTCTTTAATTCCCATGATAGAATACATTCTAGAAATTACTTAGTTCAGAGAATCTGACGTTACACCTGAAAGTTTCAATGGCTAATTTCGCTTAATTTAAATACGGAATGTCTGTTATTAATTAAAGAAATATTGCTATTGACTGCCTAAGGGGAACAGTTCAGACGTGGAAACAACGTCTGTGGAGCATAGATGCCCCCCCCCGTACACCTTAATTGAGGTCTTTAAAAAAAGGTTACATCGATGAGTCTGTAGACTGAAGTCGCCGGAAAATAAAACGCGAGCAATGGGCGACTTTTAGAAGGATAACAAGAAAGTAAGATGCATTGAGATATTACATATTATGGTCGAAGACCAGATCGCCAAAAACGCAACAAGGGACGATAGTACGTCCAACGCGACAACTGTTTAAGGTAAGAGATATAGAACTAATTGTTTGATAGGTCCATTAAAAAGCTAAAAATTTGTTTTAATTTTAAACGAAGTGCTGGATGGGATAAAATATTACTTAGTCAAATTTTAGGGATTGATAAGGGGCGCAGAATAAGCCAGCGTGAGGTAAGTGGGCAAGCGTGGTAGTAGTATGAGGCACATGCTATATTCTGGTGTGAATTAGGTATATACGAATAAAAAAATCTATTAAATTCAAAACACCGCTCTTTGCATATGTGCAAAGCTGCGCACTAAAGGCTTAAAGTTTTAAAAATATATGCTGCTACTGTGTAAATCACTTTTTAATAAGCGTTTTATTTTATTCCCACCAGTAATCTAAGAAAAATAATCTGTTATAAATGATATAAATTATAAAGGATAATCGAAAGACGCGGAGTCAAGTTTCCGTTTTACTCTGTTGTTTTCTGGATGTAGCTTTCTCTCTGAAAGCTTAGTTATAGCAAAAGTAGTTACGTATTGGGCGCTTCCACATTCAAGCCGTGGAAGGTTGTCTGTTTGGCATTTTTTTAAGTACCAAAATCTTGCATTCGCACCTAAAATGCCTTATAGTATTATTTTCTTACACAAAGAGACAGTGTTGCCAGTGGGCCACTTTTTTTAAATTCAGATTTCGTGATTGGCACCACTTTTCTGAAACCGTAAAATTCACTTTGTTTTTGTCTTAATTACACTCTAAATTAAAATGTCTGAAATTCAGTCACTTAAGTGTCTGAAACGGAGTGTTCAATTTTCAGACATTTTAAAATGTCTGAATTTTTAAGACACTTGTACGTGTCTGAATTTCAGTCATTTAAGTGTCTTAAACTAGAGTGTTCAAATTTCAGACATTTTAAAGTGTCTGAATTTTTAAGACACTTGTATGTGTCTGAATTTTAGACATTTGAAATGTCTGATTTGCGTCCATGTTTGACCCACCTCTCACTTGTCGGCAATAGGCAGACATTTTTTTTATCACGTAAAAAAAATAATAATAATAAGCATTATACGTAGCCATGATTGGACCACCTTCAATACTGGGAAAATATTTGACCATAAAACAGGGGTAATAATAATAAGCATTATACGTAGCCATGATTGGACCACCTTCAATACTGGGAAAATATTTTACCATAAAACAGGGGTACGTTTGTTTCAGAAGCAGGGCGTGATTAAACCACAGGCAAATTGGGTCATGACCCCCTCCCTTCTAAATTTAGGGGGCCACAAACAGGGTATGCAATTTTCGTAAAGCTGATAATTTAATTCTCTTTCGACCTTGTATTAATTATGATTAATATTTTTAACTTCTAGAGTAGAATAAAGTTAAAAACAAAATATATATTTGTTTAAATACAGTAAAACCTATCAATAGTGAGCTCCTCAGAATCACGGAATTCGTCCGCTATTCGGAAATATTTGCTTTTCTGAGGTAAAAGTATACAACAATGCATGCGGTGAAAATTGAAAAATGGTTTTACTAAATAGAGATATTCTTTCTTGGGAGTGTCCGTTATGGAGGTTTTACCGTAAAACTTTCATAACGGACAATTTTATTTAGCGACGACTCACCTTTTCCAATCTGTTACTCATATATAAATATATATATTGCTTCTCTGAGGTAACTCAGAGAAGCAAACACCTTCGAATAGCGGACAAATTCAGCATTCCGGAGATGCTTGCCTTTGAGATATTTTACTGTATTTAGATAAATATATTTTTTATTTTTAATCTTATTATAACCTAAAAATTCAAAATATTTACTATAATCACAGTACAATGTTGAAACAGATTCAAAATGTAAGCAGAAGGTGATGGCGGTGGAGGAGGAGGGGGGGCAGCACTGCCCAGTTTTCTCGTGATTTAATCAAATCCTGCATCTGCAAAAAAAATCAGACTGTATTACTGTTCGTTAATAGAGGTGTCCAGTAGTCTGGAGTGTCCGTTAAGGAGGCTAATGAACATTCCCGAATAGCAGTCACCTTTTTCTAGCGAGCCCCTTTTAAATCTTACTATACTACTCTAAAAGTTAAAAATATTCATAATAAGATGTGCAATTTCGAAAGAGATATAAAGTATCAGGTTTACAAAAATTGCATACCAAATTCCTCCCCCCCCAAAAAAAAAAAAAAAAAAAAAAAAAAAATCCGGGGAAGGGACCATTGCGCAGTTTGCCCATGCTTTATCATGTCCAGCTTCCGGAATCAAACCAACCCTGCTATATGTTTTGCTAAATAGAGGAGTCCGTTACAGAGGTTTTACTGTAGATATTTACACTAAAACATACGCAAGGAACATTTCCGAATAGAGGACACATCTATTCCCCAACACCTATAAATCTGCACATTTTTACTTCTCAGTAACGGATTAATTCCGTGCTCTCAAGGTTTTACTATTTAGAGGTTTTACTGTATATTCATTTATATATATATTCGAAATCATAAAAATTGATTCATTTTTGGGGACAGAATAATACATTTGCTTCAAATGAATTCAAGGTCCATCGGTTAAGATTAATCAATAATATTTTGCAAAATTACTTTAATCACATGAATCGAAACATGCAAACTAACGAATTAATAATTCATACACGATAAGTTACAACATAAATTGAACTGCAACAAAAATGATGTGTGTTGCGAAGCACAGTATCAAACACACACATACAACTCCACCCCCATCCCCCCCCCCATAAAAAACAGATTTAACTTTTAATTGCTTTCTTTTTAAATAGATTCATGATTTTTTTTTTTTTTTACCACCAGATATATATAAAAAATTCTTTTGAAGGAAAAAAAAAACTAAAAAAATTTTTTTTTATTAACATCACAGTAAATTTTTTTTTATTTAACTTTCATTTATTTATTAATTAAAAAATAATAATTTTGTGAAAATATATACACAAACAGCAAAAACATAAGAATAATAGTTTTTTAAAGTCACGTTATCTTCCTAAAATATTAAATATCATTGTTACCAATCAGTAGGCATTAGTGATATTAGTCGTCTCGATTATTAGAGTATAACTGTGTTTTAATAATTGGTTTATTTAGATTAGAAGTTTTATTACAAAAATGAAAACCCCTTTAGAAAACTAAATGTCCCTGTCATGGGTCGCAAATGCGTATTATTTGTACCCATGTGTTTTTCTTTTTCTCATATTATTTTCATTTCTTTTTACGCATATTATTCAACTTGATTAAAAAAAAAAAAAAAAAAACACCTCATGTATGAGTATAAGAAATCCACTATACTGGATTAATTACGCCTATTTTTATGTTTTGCTTATAATTTATTTTCAAAGTGGTCCTGTGTCTTTTAATTTAATTATGTTATTGAGATTGAACACAGAAAAAATATGTATCAAAGTATTCTTTTTTTTTTTTTTTTAAATAAGTTTTTATGAGGACTATATAAAAAAAAAATTGCATCGTCATGCAGTAGGGATTTCTTTCTCACTGGAAAAACTGAAACTTTATTTATAAAATATTCAGGAATTCATGATAACTCATGATTTCTTTTTGTGCTCTATTTGAACCTTCTGAAGCAAAAGAGAGTTCATAGCAATTACCAAACATAAATTTAAAATTGTTAATATCAAAACATTTACTTCGATAATATAGACTCCGTAAAATAATTAAACGATACTGTTGTCAATAAAAATTAAAATTCACATGTAAAATTTTATGAATAACACAAAGTATCTAGAAATTGCAAGGAAAGAACTTAATTATGCAACAGTATATATAAAAATTAGGATTTTTAATATTGCCATATGGACGTTTTGTAATAATATAGATCAGATGATAATCACAAGAACTACTTACCTATTATTAAATAAATATATTTTTTTAATAACATAAAGGAAAAAGTAAATAATGATTTATATATTAATTTATTCTACACGAAATAAAATTAAAGCTGAAAAATATACATTGTTAATAAAGCCAACTATTGAAAAATGAAAGATTTGAATAGTGATTATGTTAATAATAATCAACAAATCTCAAAGATTTGTTTATTTTAATTATTTTTTATATAGTTTATAGCACATAAATAGCATATTAATGCAACTAAAATTTGTTTTTTAAGTAGAACTTAATTTGACAAGTTTTTCAGAATTAGGTTTAATGGTAATTTAAATGAAGATTGCAATTATTAAAATGATTATTTTAATATATGCATTATTTTATATTCTGTAATTAGTGGTTTTTATCCGCAAAAGTTTAATATGAAATGCCAATTAATTTGGAGTGATACATAAGCAAAAAAAGCAAATGATTCAAGCAACCTATTTACTATATAAAAATTTAATTTATAAAATGAAGATCTAAAGAAATATTAATCAAATTGATTAATACAGAAAATGATAATCATTCATTGAAAATGGCAAAAATGAACACACAAACCTTTAAACACAAAAAAATGTTTATTGAGTACAAGAAAGAAGCTAATATGAAAAATGCAAATTATTAATTATTATGATAAAATAATATAAATAATAAAATTACATATATATGAAATTTCAATGCTCTGTTTTCTAAATTGAGCAATATCATATCGTTCTATTCAAGCTTACCTTTAGGAGGGTTATCCAAAATGTTTTATACGGGAAATCCATTTTGAAATTTACATTCACATTTTCCTATATTTCAACTATATTTTTTAAATAGTCTAATTTATAATGGATGAAATAAAATTGTTGAAAAATCTGTTGAAAGTTCAATACATGTATTAAAAAATTCAATTCACAATTCTTTTACATGAACTTTCCAAGCAATTCAAACGTTAACGGTAATTCAAACAATTCTTCCGAATTAAATAAAAACGTTCCATCTAACATCTTTAAAATGAAAACACACACATAAGATGTTTCACACCAAAGAATCAATTGCTGCAAATTCTAATACTCCAATAGATGAAAAACATATCTCTTCACATACAAAAAATATACTATGTCAGCTTCTTTTTTTATTCTTTAACGATGTCATCGACTCAGTGACTCAAGCTTCGCTGTACAAGTGATGAAACTTCAAATTACTAAAAGTTTTATCAGCGTGAAATGAAATGTTTTGAAAATTAAGCAGAAATTACTTTGCTAGTATACTTTAACTGTTTCCTTCGTTGGCCGTCGAGCGGAAGTCGTTGCCCGCCAAAATTGCAAAAACAAACGAACGGATGCGAACTTGTATTCTGATTGGCTGAGATGTAATAATACTTTCATGATACGTTTCGCTATTAGATTTGTATTTAAATCTTTTTTTTCTTTAAATAAAGGAAGGCTTATAAATGTATAATCTCACAAAAATTCGTACTTTTCATATCATAAGCTTCAGTTCATATTTTTTCTTATCTAATTCTAAAAGCGAGCGTGTGCGATAGCAAGTATATAGGAAGGGGGGGGGGGATGAGTGATTGATCGAGCGAAAATATTTTTGGGGTGCTAGATTGTCGCCTATTAGCGAGGTGGCATTTATGTCTGTTTATTTAAAAAATATATTTTAAATGACTATAGAATAATTAAACTCTAATAGTAAAAACACGTAAGACAATTTTGTCAGGGTACTCCCCCCCCCCTCCCCTCACCTCTGAATTTCTCGATGAAAACATTTTTAATTCTTTGTCTGCCTTTTTTTACGTTCATGTTTTTCAAATTTATCTTAAAAGAGGGCTATAGGGGGGCAGAGTCCCCTGAATATTAAAAAAAAGTTCCAGTTCTTTGTTTCTTTTTTAATATTTAATTTCTTTTACTTGCAAATTTTTTGTATTGCTTTTTAATTTGATATGTTTACATATTGTTTTTCTCGATGCATTCTAAAAAAAACTCTTAGCATATTTCATATTCAAATTCTGCATTTTAAAAAAGGAGATTAGGTTGTGGGCCACAGGCACACTTGTTGGAAAATCGGGTCCTCTTTCAAGCCCTTCCCTACATTTTTTTTTCATTTATTTACCGGCGCTCATATATATTACTATTTCAAGACATATATCTTAGTATTTTAAAATATTTAGGAGGGGGGGATCCCTGTACTCTCCTGCGTACACCGACAAGAGCTAATGATTTTTTCAGAACTTTATATTTTTATGTAAAGAATTTTTTAATTATTTTAATGAAAAAATAAATAAATAAATAAAAGATAAAATTGGTTTCAAGAATTGGTTAACAGACTTGTGCAGTACAGTTTTGACAAACATCTTATGGTCTAAGAAAAATACTTCTGTAAAGTAATATCGTTCAGTGAATGAAAAAGCATATTTTAAACACCTCTCATCCATTAATAAACATTCTTTGCTGGTGCCCTAATCAAATCCAGACACTTAAGCGTCTTAATCTTTAAATGTCTTAATTTCAGACATGTCACCAGAATTCAGACATTTTTTTAGTTCATTTATACCATGATCATAATAGGACACTTATGTGTCTAAATTTTAGACATCTATGATGTCTGAAATTTCACATTCAGACATTTAAGTGTCTGAATTAGTTTTTCAGACACATAAGTGTCTAAATTTAAGACGCCTCTATTTGCAGTGTAATATGTTATTTAATAAGGTACATTTTACCATTTACAGAAAGTGGTGCCAATCAAGAATCGGATTTTTAAAAAAGTGGCCCATCTGGCAACACTGCAAAGAGTAGGGTATTATAAGAGCTTTTTTGCAGTGTCATGAAGGCGATTTCATGATTGCTTAAAGGAAAATTTCTTGTTTTAAGGTCAAGGGTAGGAATTCAAAATTTTTAAAATAAAAATGTCCAAACTGGCAACTCTAATAACATTATTGGTTGTTGATTTTAACCACCATGGAGTGCGAAACACACCAGAAATTTCACGGAAATTAGCGTGGAGCAGTGCCTACTTATACCGGGAGGAAAATTTAGTGATTAAACATGGAGCGTACGGACACCGTTATTTTTCCAGGAAACTACCAGTCTCTTTTTATAGAAAAAGAAATATAGGTTAAACGCGCAAAATTTCGCCTTCTTTTAAGAAGAGATTTAATTTAAGATAATCCTGGTGCCGAAAAATTTTCTGGTCTGCAAAATTCAAGAAGGCGTATGAACCATGTTAAACATAAAACACATACAAAACATTTTTAGGTAATTTTAGGTGATTATAAAAGGTGAAAACATTGTTAAGGAAATCCATGAAAATTACAAGCGCTGTTAGTTAATTTCTACAGAATTAATGTAACTTATACGTTCAGATAGTGTAAATATTGTTTTTATTTTTTAGCACATGGCTATTTCAGTCGTAATCTTTGCCTGTCAGAATTCTTCGACTAAATAAGTCGAAAAACAGCTTTATAAAATCGAAGGTATTAAAATTAATATGTAGTTAAATTAAGGTTATCTCGAAGCGGTTACTATAATTTCACTCTCATGCTGCTAAGAAACAGTTTTGCGAACCCACCAGTACTTTTTTAATTCAGATTATTGATTGCTACTGCTTTTTTGGAAATATAGCGAAAAAGGCCAATTATCTAATTATAAAACAAAATGTGGTAACGAAGCAAGCTGAAATTTAAAAAAGAAGCAAATTGGCAACAATGGTTCGATCTTCATATTCGTGTGTTTTTATCTTACTGTGCTACATCGCGACTTTTATACTGTCAAATTTTATTATGTACTAAGTTTTCCCAAGAAGCGCAAGACTTGCGGCCGCATGCTGTACCACTATTGACAAAGATACATGGGGCAATTTCTATCCAGCCACCGGAGTATTATAAAAGACCCACAATTACTTACGGTATAAACACCCTCTAACAGTTAACCCTTTCATGGGCAAGTAATTTTGTATCGGTAATGTAGCATTCACAACGAAATCTTCCAAAAATTTTGTCGCTTCAATAGAAAAAGCAATTTTACGCCCGTTTTCCACATAAGTTCGAAAAGTGAAATTTAATAATATTTTTCTGGTGCGAATCTTCATTAATCGTAGGTGGGATATAATATATCACAACGTTCTTCAAGGAGTTAATTTGTAGCTGTCAACTCTTATACTTTTTATATATTCCGCAGCTGCCAACTTTTTACGCTTTTATGTTATTAATTTTTTGTCGAACAAGAAAGCGTAATGGATGGCAGCTATGAATTTTCTTTTTTTTAATCGCCGTAATCTGGTGATTAAATAAAGCAAAAACTTATGTAAAATGTTTGTGGTACAGAAAAAGAACGACCTGGCATCTATTGTTAACGAGACAGCAAGGAAAAAAGTAATGTATTTTATGTGACCAGAAGCCACTGAAGGTACTTTTTGGGCCTGGATATTAAAGGCTCGCATCATATAGAATGCTGCAGGTCAGTATTATCTATATCTGGGTGTCAAACTGTGCCCCGAAGTCTAGCACTAAAACATTATAGCAATCGATGCCTTATCTAATAAACGAATCTCTACGATTCAAGAATTTGACTGTTTCTTAAAAAAAAATAGTGGTACCCATCGGGCCACAGTTTGATATCCCTGCTCAGTTTTATACATCCGTTATAAGAGATAAATCAATTTTTTCTTTGCCCGTTTCAAAATAAATTTCGTTATTTAAAGCCTGTCATTAGATGAAATTTTTAAATATGCAGCGAAATATCTATTTTATACGCTAAAATATAGACAAAAGCATATTTTTAATCGATATTTTAGATTTTAAAATACAAACTAATATATATATATTTACTGTAGAATCAAAATGAACGTATGTTTATTTTTAAAATTAATAAAATTATTATTTGCAACAAGAAATAGATAAAAAATTAATCGAAAACATTTTAAAATGTCCATTTAACCATTTCCGGCGCGGAGAAAATCTGTTTGTAAAATAATGAAATGATGAAGTGACACCGGAATTTACAAACTAATTTATTGGAAAGTAAAGACTTGTTTACTTTCACCTGCTTTATAAAATGAAAAATCTAATTAAGTATTATGTGTGACAGTGTTCATGAGGGGGCTGGTCACTTAGCTTCGAAAGTCTCCTCCGTAATGTTAAGTCTATGGACCTCTGAGGCATTCGTATATTTAAAATATCTTCTCGGGAAATTCATATTTATAACATCTTTTTTCTGTGTACCCCTCTTAAAGGATGTCTCTTTTTTTCTTAGTTCTCAAAATATTTCTAAAATCTATGCTAAATTTAATATTTTTTGTTTTAAAAGCGGGCGAACAGGGATTATGATTTTAACACTTCATATAAAATTGAGTCTATACTTTAGAAATAATTTGAGAACTAAGAAAAAAAGAGACCTCATTTAGGAAGTGTAAACAAAAAAATAGAAGTTAGAAATATGAATTTTCCGAGGAGATATTTTAAATATATGAATGCATCAAATGCTCATAGACTTTATATTAGTGATGGGTAATCGGAAGCTGAGTGATCAGCCCTCTAAAGTTAGTTGTTCTTTTTTGTGGACAGCGCCGGCTAAAGGGTTAAAAAATGAAATATTAATTGGAATAAACTGCAATGTTTGAACATACTTATTAAATGAATATCTAATAAAAATATAGAGATAAGCGTGAATTTATTCGTATATTTATTTTCAGTTTTCGAAAACTATTTCCTCACCGACAGACGTTTTTGTTCTAAGGGGGGGGGGGACTTTAAAAGTTGATAAATTCAGAGCTTCTATTAAAATATATTTCGCAATTACAGCTCAGTTGTACCTTCTTTTTGAAATTTGTTTCTAATATAAAACACTACAATTGAAAAAAGAATTTATCTATTTTTTGAACATTATGTTTTAAGGAAAACATTCGTGGTCGGTTTCTGCAGCAATTGCAAGAAAACAGGCTTCTACGAAATTTATAAGAAAGATTTTTCTTTGAAAAATAGCGGTGTTCAGACAACGGACCAAATGGGATCAGTGGATAACCTGCTAGGATTGCAATAGTCAGCTGATGTATTTTAGATCCGGTATCTGAACCCAAACTTTCGAATTTGGTTTTAAACCTTTCAAGGAATACTTCAGTTGCTAAAACGTTAAAATGATTGATTGACACCGGAATGTATGAACAGATTTATATGAAAGTAAGTAAAATCTTTTCTCCGCACACGCTATACAAAGAAAATTTTGATTCCATAATTCTTGTGCAAATGTAGCATTTAGGAATTAAAATTAAGTACCATAGGACCATGGTAACCAATGTAATACCATGGACTAGTGCGACTTTTTACTCATGGCTGTACCCCACTGGTAATCAGATCTTGTTTGTCATTCAATTCAAAAATAACGATCATAGGCGTAGTTTAACCTTTATATGCGACATTTTTTATTTTGTTTCGAAAAAATTATATATGATACTCTGAAAGGTTTATTACACAGGAAAATTAATGAAAAGAATCAGAGATATATTTTTCATATAATACGTCAATCTTTTCTTCTGTTGCGCATCTGCAATATAAGTAAAAACTGCTGTCGTGTGGCTGTTTTACGCTAAAATATTGCAAATTAGTAAATATTTCAATAAGTATGTCTCCAAATACCTTAATTTATATAATTATTTATTTTATAAAACTTAACCTTTGACTCTTTAATTCCCATGATAGAATACATTCTAGAAATTACTTAGTTCAGAGAATCTGACGTTACACCTGAAAGTTTCAATGGCTAATTTCGCTTAATTTAAATACGGAATGTCTGTTATTAATTAAAGCAAATATTGCTATTGACTGCCTAAGGGGAACAGTTCAGACGTGGAAACCACGTCTGTAGAGCATAGATGCCCCCCCCGTACACCTTAATTGAGGTCTTTAAAAAAAGGTTACATCGATGAGTCTGTAGACTGAAGTCGCCGGAAAATAAAACGCGAGCAATGGGCGACTTTTAGAAGGATAACAAGAAAGTAAGATGCATTGAGATATTACATATTATGGTCGAAGACCAGATCGCCAAAAACGCAACAAGGGACGATAGTACGTCCAACGCGACAACTGTTTAAGGTAAGAGATATAGAACTAATTGTTTGATAGGTCCATTAAAAAGCTAAAAATTTGTTTTAATTTTAAACGAAGTGCTGGATGGGATAAAATATTACTTAGTCAAATTTTAGGGATTGATAAGGGGCGCAGAATAAGCCAGCGTGAGGTAAGTGGGCAAGCGTGGTAGTAGTATGAGGCACATGCTATATTCTGGTGTGAATTAGGTATATACGAATAAAAAAATCTATTAAATTCAAAACACCGCTCTTTGCATATGTGCAAAGCTGCGCACTAAAGGCTTAAAGTTTTAAAAATATATGCTGCTACAGTGTAAACAGTGGTGGAAAATTGGCGCAGAGGAGGAGCCTATTGACACCACTAAATTTTAGTAGAATTTTTCGTCTTATCTAATGACAGTTTTTATTAAGATGAAGAATACCATAAAATATTAGTGGTGTCAATAGGCTCCTCCTCTGCGCCAATTTTCCATCACTGGTGTAAATCATTTTTTAATAAGCGTTTTATTTTATTCCCACCAGTAATCTAAGAAAAATAATCTGTTATAAATGATATAAATTATAAATGATAATCGAACGACGCGGAGTCAAGTTTCCGTTTTACTCTGTTGTTTTCTGGATGTAGCTTTCTCTCTGAAAGCTTAGTTATAGCAAAAGTAGTTAGGTATTGCGCGCTTCCACATTCAAGCCGTGGAAGGTTATCTGTTTGGCATTTTTTTAAGTACCAAAATCTTGCATTCGCACCTAAAATGCCTTATAGTATTATTTTCTTACACAAAGAGACAGTGTTGCCAGTGGGCCACTTTTTTTAAATTCATATTTCGTGATTGGCACCACTTTTCTGAAACAGTAAAATTCACTTTGTTTTTGGTCTTAATTAATATGTTATTTAATAAGGCACATTTTACCATTTACAGAAAGTGGTGCCAATCAAGAATCTGATTTTTAAAAAAGTAGCCCATCTGGCAACACTGCAAAGAGAAGGGTATTATAAGAGCTTTTTTGCGGTGTCATGAAGGCCATTTCATGATTGCTTAAAGGAAAATTTCTTGTTTCAAAGTCAAGGGTAGGAATTCAAAATTTTTAAAATAAAAATGTCCAAACTGGCAACTCTAATAACATTACTGGTTGTTGATTTTAACCACCATGGAGTGCGAAACACACCAGAAATTTCACGGAACCTTAGCGTGGAGCACTGCCTACTTATACCGGGAGGAAAATTTAGTGATTAAACATGGAGCGTACGGACACCGTTATTTTTCCAGGAAACTACCAGTCTCTTTTTATAGAAAAAGAAATATACGTTAAACGCGCAAAATTTCGCCTTCTTTTAAGAAGAGATTTAATTTAAGATAATCCTGGTGCCGAAAAATTTTCTGGTCTGCAAAATTCAAGAAGTCGTATGAACCATGTTAAACATAAAACACATACAAAATATTTTTAGGTAATTTTAGGTGATTATAAAAGGTGAAAACATTGTTAAGGAAATCCATGAAAATTACAAGCACTGTTAGTTAATTTCTACAGAATTAATGTAACTTATACGTTCAGATAGTGTAAATATTGTTTTTATTTTTTAGCGCATGGCTATTTCAGTCGTAATCTTTGCCTGTCAGAATTCTTCGACTAAATAAGTCGAAAAACAGCTTTATAAAATCGAAGGTATTAAAATTAATATGCAGTTAAATTAAGGTTATCTCGAAGCGGTTGCTATAATTTCACTCTCATGCTGCTAAGAAACAGTTTTGCGAAACCACCAGTACTTTTTTAATTCAGATTATTGATTGCTACTGCTTTTTTGGAAATAGAGCGAAAAAGGCCAATTATCTAATTATAAAACAAAATGTGGTAACGAAGCAAGCTGAATTTTAAAAAAGAAGCAAATTGGCCACAATGGTTCGATCTTCATATTCGTGTGTTTTTATCTTACTGTGCTACATCGCGACTTTTATACTGTCAAATTTTATTATGTACTAAGTTTTCCCAAAAACGCAAGACTTGCGGCCGCATGCTGTACCATTATTGGCAAAGATACATGGGGCAATTTCTATCCAGCCACCGGAGTATTATAAAAGACCCACAATTACTTACGGTATAAACACCCTCTAACAGTTAACCCTTTCACGGGCAAGTAATTTTGTATCGGTAATGTAGCATTCACAACGAAATCTTCCAAAAATTTTGTCGCTTCAATAGAAAAAGCAATTTTACGCCCGTTTTCCACATAAGTTCGAAAAGTGAAATTTAATAATATTTTTCTGGTGCGAATCTTCATTATTCGTAGGTGGGATATAATATATCACAACGTTCTTCAAGGAGGTAATTTGTAGCTGTCAACTCTTACACTTTTTAAATATTTCACAGCTGCCAACTTTTTACGCTTTTATGTTATTAATTTTTTGTCGAACAAGAAAGCGTAATGGATGGCAGCTATGAATTTTCTTTTTTTTAACCGCCGTAATCTGGAGATTAAATAAAGCAAAATCTTATGTAAAATGTTTGTGGTACAGTAAGAGAAATACTTGGCATCTATTGTTAACGAGACAGCAAGGAAAAAAGTAATGTATTTTATGTGACCAGAAGCCACTGAAGGTACTTTTCGGGCCTGGATATTAAAGGCTCGCATCATATAGAATGCTGCAGGTCAGTATTATCTATATCTGGGTGTCAAACTGTGCCCCGAAGTCTAACACTAAACATTATAGCAATCGATGCCTTATCTAATAAACGAATCTCTACGATTCAAGAATTTGACTGTTTGTTAAAAAAAATAGTGGTACCCATCGGGCCACAGTTTGATATCCCTGCTCAGTTTTATACATCCGTTATAAGAGATAAATCAATTTTTTCTTTGCCCGTTTCAAAATAAATTTCGTTATTTAAAGCCTGTCATTAGATGAAATTTTTAAATATGCAGCGAAATATCTATTTTATACGCTAAAATATAGACAAAAGCATATGTTTAATCGCAATTTTAGATTTTAAAATACAAACTAATATATATATATATATATATATATATATATATATATATATATATATATATATATATATATATATATATATATATATATATATTTACTGTAGAATCAAAATGAACGTATGTTTATTTTTAAAATTAATAAAATTATTATTTGCAACAAGAAACAGACAAAAAAATAATCGAAAACATTTTAAAATGTCCATTTAACGATTTCCGGCGCGGAGAAAATCTGTTTGTAAAATAATGAAATGATGAAGTGACACCGGAATTTGCAAACCAATTTATTGGAAAGTAAAAACTTGTTTAATTTCCCCTGCTTTATAAAATGAAAAACCTAATTAAGTATTATGTGTGACAGTGTTCTTGAGGGGCTGGTCACTTAGCTTCGAAAGTCTCCTCCGTAATGTTAAGTCTATGGACTTCTGAGGCATTCGTATATTTAAAATATCTTCTCGGGAAATTCATATATATAACATCTTTTTTCTGTGTACCCCTCTTAAAGGATGTCTCTTTTTTTCTTAGTTCTCAAAATATTTCTAAAATCTATGCTAAATTTAATATTTTTTTTTTTTTTTAAAGCGGGTGAACTGGGATTAAGATTTTAACACTTCATATAAAATTGAGTCTATACTTTAGAAATAATTTGAGAACTAAGAAAAAAAGAGACCTCATTTAGGAAGTGTAAACAAAAAAATAGAAGTTAGAAATATGAATTTTCCGAGGAGATATTTTAAATATATGAATGCATCAAATGCTCATAGACTTTATATTAGTGATGGGTAATCGGAAACTGAGTGATCAGCCCTCTAAAGATAGTTGTTCTTTTTTGTGGACAGCGCCGGCTAAAGGGTTAAAAAATGAAATATTACTTGGAATAAACTGCAATGTTTGGGCATACTTATTAAATGAATATCTAATAAAAATATAAAGATAAGCGTGCATTTATTCGTATATTTATTTTCAGTTTTAGAAAACTATTTACTCACCGACAGACGTTTTTGTTCTAAGGGGGGGGGGGGACTTTAAAAGTTGATAAATTCAGAGCTGCTATTAAAATACATTTCGCAATTACAGCTCAGAGTTACCTTCTTTTTGAAATCTGTTTCTAATATAAAACACTACAATTGAAAAAAGAAATTAACTATTTTTTGAGCATTATGTATTAAGGAAAACATTTGTGGTAGGTTTCTGCAGCAATTGCAAGAAAACAGGCTTCTACGAAATTTATAAGAAAGTTTTTTCTTTGAAAAATACCGGTGTTCAGACAATGGACTAAATGGGAGCACTGGATAACCTGCTAGGATATCAATAGTCAGCTGATGTATTTTAGAACCGGTATCTGAGCCCAAACTTTCGAATTTGGTTTTAAACCTTCCAGGGAATACTTCAGTTGCTAAAACGTTAAAATGATTGATTGTCACCGGAATTTATGAACAGATTTATATGAAAGTAAGTAAACTCTTTTCTCCGCACACGCTATACAAAGGAAATTTTGATTCCATAATTCTTGTGCCAATGTAGCATTTAGGAATTAAAATTAAGTACCATAGGACCATGGTAACCAATGTAATACCATGGACTAGTGCGACTTTTTACTCATGGCTGTACCCCACTGGTAATCAGATCTTGTTTGTCATTAAATTCAAAAATAACGATCATAGGCGTAGTTTAACCTTTATATGCGACATTTTTTATTTTGTTTCGAAAAAATTATATATGATACTCTGAAAGGTTTATTACACAGGAAAATTAATGAAAAGAATCAGAGATATATTTTTCATATAATACGTCAATCTTTTCTTCTGTTGCGCATCTGCAATATAAGTAAAAACTGCTGTCGTGTGGCTGTTTTACGCTAAAATATTGCAAATTAGTAAATATTTCAATAAGTATGTCTCCAAATACCTTAATTTATATAATTATTTATTTTATAAAACTTAACCTTTGACTCTTTAATTCCCATGACAGAATAGATTATAGAAATTACTTAGTTCACAGAATCTGACGTTACACCTGAAAGTTTCAATGGCTAATTTCACTTAATTTAAATACGGAATGTATGTTATTAATTAAAGCAAATATTGCTATTGACTGCCTAAGGGGAACAGTTCAGACGTGGAAACCACGTCTGTGGAGCATAGATGTTCCCCCCCCGGACACCTTAATTGAGGTCTTTAAAAAAAGGTTACATCGATGAGTCTGTAGACTGAAGTCGCCGGAAAATAAAACGCGAGCAATGGGCGACTTTTAGAAGGATAACAAGAAAGTAAGATACATTGAGATATTACATATTATGGTCGTAGACCAGATCGCCAAAAACGCAACAAGGGACGATAGTACGTCCAACGCGACAACTGTTTAAGGTAAGAGATATAGAACTAATTGTTTGATAGGTCCATTAAAAAGCTAAAAATTTGTTTTAATTTTACACGAAGTGCTGGATGGGATAAAATATTACTTAGTCAAATTTTAGGGATTGATAAGGGGCGCAGAATAAGCCAGAGTGAGGTAAGTGGGCAAGCGTGGTAGTAGTATGAGGCACATGCTATATTCTGGTGTGAATTAGGTGTATACGAATAAAAAAATCTATTAAATTCAAAACACCGCTCTTTGCATATGTGCAAAGCTGCGCACTAAAGGCTTAAAGTTTTAAAAATATATGCTGCTACAGTGTAAATCATTTTTTAATAAGCGTTTTATTTTATTCCCACCAGTAAACTAAGAAAAATAATCTGTTATAAATGATATAAATTATAAATGATAATCGAAAGACGCGGAGTCAAGTTTCCGTTTTACTCTGTTGTTTTCTGGATGTAGCTTTCTCTCTGAAAGCTTAGTTTTAGCAAAAGTAGCTACGTATTGCGCGTTTCCACATTAAAGCCGTGCAAGGTTGTCTGTTTGGCATTTTTTTAAGTACCAAAATCTTGCATTCGCACCTAAAATGCCTTATAGTATTATTTTCTTACACAAAGAGCCAGTGGTCCACTTTTTTAAAATTCAGATTTCGTGATTGGCACCACTTTTCTGAAACAGTAAAATTCACTTTGTTTTTGTCTTAATTAATATGTTATTTAATAAGGCACTTTTACCATTTACAGAAAGTGGTGCCAATCATGAATCGGATTTTTAAAAAAGTGGCCCATCTGGCAACGCTGCAAAGAGAAGGGTATCATAAGAGCTTTTTTGCAGTGTCATGAAGGCCATTTCATGATTGCTTAAAGGAAAATTTCTTGTTTTAAAGTCAAGGGTAGGAATTCAAAATTTTTAAAATAAAAATGTCCAAACTGGCAACTCTAATAACATTATTGGTTGTTGATTTTAACCACCATGGAGTGCGAAACCCACCAGAAATTTCACGGAAACTTAGCGTGGAGCAGTGCCTACTTATACCGGGAGGAAAATTTAGTGATTAAACATGGAGCGTACGGACACCGTTATTTTTCCAGGAAACTACCAGTCTCTTTTTATAGAAAAAGAAATATAGGTTAAACGCGCAAAATTTCGCCTTCTTTTAAGAAGAGATTTAATTTAAGATAATCCTGGTGCCGAAAAATTTTCTGGTCTGCAAAATTCAAGAAGGCGTATGAACCATGTTAAACATAAAACACATACAAAACATTTTTAGGTAATTTTAGGTGATTATAAAAGGTGAAAACATTGTTAAGGAAATCCATGAAAATTACAAGCGCTGTTAGTTAATTTCTACAGAATTAATGTAACTTATACGTTCAGATAGTGTAAATATTGTTTTTATTTTTTAGCGCATGGCTATTTCAGTCGTAATCTTTGCCTGTCAGAATTCTTCGACTAAATAAGTCGAAAAACAGCTTTATAAAATGTTGGAAATCTGGACAAAGTCTTGTCCCCCAATATTTGTCGTTTGGTTTGTTCGGAAGTTATATCGTTCCGAACCAGTTTTTATTTTTCCATTTCGGCCGTAAAGGCACTCTCTTTTAACTGTAACTGTATGCATATTTTTATTCCAGTTTGATGTACTCAGTAAGTATATTTAGTGTGAAACAACTCCATGGAGTATGATGTGTAGTGATGTAAGTAATGTAATGGAAGGACCATGGAGATGGAGTTTAGCTTACTCCTTGCTATAGCTATAATATGTCAATATGATTCCCAGCAAAAGCTGGAGGTGCATGTATATATCTTTATTATTTAAGTTTTTAAAATTCAAGTTGAATTTAATAAATGAACTGTTATTTTGAAATGAACTGTTTCGTCGACTGTGATTTATACTTCAACGCCACACCAAATGACCTTAAAACCTGCGTATTTATAACTCTGCTTTAATTATAACATGGTTAAGGGGCCATGTCATGCTATTTAAAGGTCAAATAGATAAAATATGGTGTGATTTAGATGAAATATATACTGCGTAATGGCACAAGTTCCAGAGTTAACTTATTCCTTCCCGAAACTATCGGATTATAACTATCCTTCCTGGAAGCTCGACGTCAAATGTGTATTGATTGACCGAAATTGCTGGGAATTTATTACAAAGCCAGATATCGCATGTAAATCGGATGCCTCTGATCGTGAGAAAAGCGATTTTGAATGGCGTAAACGAAGAGCTTGTACAACAATTTACCAATCCATCGAACGGAAATTCCAGATACTAATTGCTCAGACAGAAAGCGGCAAAGATGCCTGGGATATTTTAAAGTTAAACTTCGAACCAACTTCACGAGCACGCTTAGCGGGATTAGTCGATGAATTTTTCGAGATGAAGTTAAACTCGCAAGAAGAAACTATAGGTTTATTTTGTAAAAAAATTGAAGAAAAGAAAGTTCAAATTAAAGATGCTGGATTTGAGATGCCAGAACTGTTAGTATGTTTTCAACTAATCCGTCGATTACCTGAGGAATATGATAATCTAGTTCAAGTGTTATATAGATTAGAAGATAAAGAATTTAAATTAGAAAATGTATCTAAGCAGTTAATAACTGAATATGGCAGAATTTGTTTAAAACGAAAAGATGAAGGTAAAGAGGTTGTCGCTGTAGGTGATGCTTATGCAGCTAAGTTTAAAAACCCTACCGTTAAACCAACCGTTCCAGCGGAGAATTTTGGAAGCAGTAAAAAGCCATGGGTTTCACGTAGTGGAAGCGACCTGGACACTACCAGACGATCGTATACTTCACCAGCTAATCGTATAGGGCCGAGTTTAATATGCAATTACTGCAAGAAACCTGGTCACGCAGATACAAGGTGTTTCAAAAAGAACTCTAGAGGGAAAAAGCAAGTTTTCTACAGTGAACCTACAAAGCAATCTGAAATCGCCCTAATATCTCCAAATGGTAGAAAGTTCGTGGAATTTCTTCTGGACTCGGCGGCTACTTCTCATTTTACGAATGACAGGAGTCTATTTGTAACATATAGGAACCTCCCCCCTCAACAAGTGCTGATAGGAGACAAGGACTGTTCGTCGGAAATACTGGGTATTGGTGATATTGACTTTACCATTCTAGATGTAACAGGTAATGTAGAAATAACTTTAAAAAATGTGTTATATGCTCCTAACATGAGAAGAAATTTAATTGGTGGGTCTAATATAGACATTGCAGGAAACCAAATTAAATGGGGAAATAATAAAATGATTGTGTATGATAAATTTAATAGATATTGTTTTACTGTACCTCGAGTTGATAAATTGTACATTGTTAAAGGTTATGCTTCAAAATGTGAAAATTTTGCTTATTCTGCTAGTTTAAATTCAGAGATTGTGCATCGTAGATTTTGTCATACAAACTTACCTTTACTTGAAAAAATGAGTAAAAATAATTGTGTTAAAGGTATTGAAAATATTAACTGTAAAAACAAAAATAAGATATGTGAAACTTGTGTAATTGCAAAATCTAACAGAAAATCGTTTAAAAGAAATTATTTGTATAAACGCATTTCTAATCAAATCCTCGATAGAGTGTATATGGATTTGTGGGGTCCTAGCCCTGTTAACTCGTTAGGAGGGGGGAAATACTTTTTGTCAGTAATTGACGATTATTCTAGAAGGACTGAGGTTTATATAATTAAGGATAAAACGGAAGTGTTTGAATGCTTTAAAAAGTTTTTAGTTAAAGCTGAGAGACAATTTGGTAAAAAGTTAAAATGTGTACGAACTGATAATGGGCTGGAATTTACCCATAAAATATTTGAGAAATTGTTAACTGATTTAGGTATAAGAATCGAAAGATCATCCATTTATACTCCAGAGCAGGTGGGTGTTGCTGAAAATTTTAATAAAGTAGCAATGAATGCAGTTAGAGCAATGCTACACGATAGCGGGTTAAAACCGTCATTCTGGGGGGAAGCTCTTTTGGCGTTTGTTCATACAAAAAATAGGACTGAACACAGTTTAACCCAAGGTCTTACACCGCAAGAATTATGGACGGGATTCAAACCTTCGGTAAGACATTTAAGAATTTTTGGTTCTTTAGCATTTGTTCATGTTCCTAAAGTTAAGCGAAATAAATTTCAACCGAAAGCTTTACTAGGTATCTTAGTTGGTTATGCCATGAAAACTAAAGGATATAGAATTTACATTCCAAAAGAAAGGCGAATTGTAGAGACTATTCATGTGCGTATAGATGAATCCAAAAAGGGTGTAGAAACATTATTTGGGGGAGAAAACAAATATAAGGATTTGATATTGAATTTTAATGAATCTCAAATTAAAACAAACGATTTAAGTAATGCAACTTTAGATCTTAATCATGAACTACCAGTAGATAGCTTAAACGGAGATGAAGAGAAAAAGGGGGGTAAGGTAACTGTAAGTTCTATAAATATTTCAGAGTGGAAAAGGATTGAAAGACCGAGAACGAAATGTAAGAGAATTGACGTATATTATTATACCCCAATAACAAATACGAGACTGAGATCTTTAAATGATGTTAAAAAATATTGTAAGGAAAATAAAATTCCGTTTGAGCCAGATAAGTTTGACTTTAAACCTAAAACTACTCATCCTAATACTGAAACTTTAAGTGAACCCTCAACTAGTGATTCGGACGATCCATATTTAACTGAATTATTTCAACATGAATTTTACAATACCGAAATCCCTAAATCATTTGAGGATGCACAAATAAATCCAGAAAGGCGGAAATGGAATGCCGCGATGAGGGAAGAACTTGAGATGATGAGTAAGAGAAAAGTTTGGCGGTTGGTTGATCCACCGAAAAATTCCACAATAGTAGGAAGTAAATGGGTTTATAATATAAAAAACACTGAAAAAATGGTAAAAAGTACAAAGCACGTCTCGTAGCTCACGGTTTTAAACAGAAACCAGGTATTGATTTTAATGATATATTTTCATCTGTTGTAAATTTTTCAATTATAAAACTAATGTTTATTTTATTAGTTTCTATGTTAAATTGGTATCATATTCAATTGGATGTAAAATCAGCATATTTGTATGGTTCTTTAAAAGAAACTGTGTTTATGAAACAACCTCCGGGATTTGAAATGAAGGGTGCTGAGAATAAAGTTTGTTTGTTAAATAAATCAATTTATGGATTAAGGCAAAGTGGACGTGAATGGAATTCTGAATTAGATAATATATTACATAATCTTGGATTTTGTAAATTAAAATGGTGTAACTGTGTGTATAAACTGAATAGTAACGCAATTTTAGTTGTCTATGTAGATGATTTAGTTTTGTTTGCTAAAGATGAAAATGTATTGCAATCTGTAACTAATATGTTAAAAAATAGCTTGGAAATTACTGAAATAGGATTAACAAAGTATTTGCTAGGTGTTAACTTTGAACAGATTAAAGATTCATTATTCGTTCATCAAAGAACTTATATTGAAAGATTAGAATTAAAATATAAAGATTTACCTAAAAGTTATGTTAAATTACCTTTTAAAATTGGCTCTGTTTTACCAGATAAAGTTAATGAAAATGAAATTATCGAAAATGAATTAAAGAAAAAATTTCCATGCCGATCTTTAATCGGGTGTCTGTCATTTTTGTCAAATAGATCAAGACCCGATATTAGTTTTTCTGTAAATGTAATGTCACAGTTTTGTAATGGGTATACATATAAACACTGGTTAATGGTAGTAGATATTATGAATTATGTTTTTGCTACTAAAAGTTTTAAAATAAATCTGTCTAATGTAAAATCACTAAGTTTGTGTGCATATTCTGATGCTAATTGGGGATGTCAACTTACTAAAAGACATTCAATTAGTGGTTATATAATTTACTTCAGTAACGTTCCGTTTGTTTGGAAATCATCGAAGCAGAAATGTATTGCACTAAGTTCTATGGAATCTGAGTTTATCTCATTAACGGAAAGTGTAAAGGAACTAACTTGGTATTCAAGAGTTTTAAATGAACTTAATTTATACGATAGAAAAAAACCAATTCAGTACTGTGACAATGAATCTGCCATTTATTTTTCTAAAAATAGCCAAGAGAATTTTAAAACGAAACACATTGACATAAGATGTCAATTTATTCGTCAGTTAATTAATGAAAATGTTTTTGAGTTAAAACATGTAAGTTCTAAAGATAATAAGGCAGACTTTCTGACAAAACCACTTTTGTATGTAAAGTTTCAAAGAGCGATTTGTAATATTTTTGATTTTGATTATGAAAAGAAAGAGGAGGTATTTACGACCGATGGGGCCGCATGTTGGAAATCTGGACAAAGTCTTGTCCCCCAAAATTTGTCGTTTGGTTTGTTCGGAAGTTATATCGTTCCGAACCAGTTTTTATTTTTCCATTTCGGTCGTAAAGGCACTCTCTTTTAACTGTAACTGTATGCATATTTTTATTCCAGTTTGATGTACTCAGTAAGTATATTTAGTGTGAAACAACTCCATGGAGTATGATGTGTAGTGATGGAAGTAATGTAATGGAAGGACCATGGAGATGGAGTTTAAGCTTACTCCTTGCTATAGCTATAATATGTCAATATGATTCCCAGCAAGAGCTGGAGGTGCATGGATATATCTTTATTATTTAAGTTTTTAAAATTCAAGTTGAATTTAATAAATGAACTGTTATTTTGAAATGAACTGTTTCGTCGACTGTGATTTATACTTCAACGCCACACCAAATGACCTTAAAACCTGCGTATTTATAACTCTACTTTAATTATAACATAAAATCAAAGGTATTAAAATTAATCTGCAGTTAAATTCAGGTTATCTCGAAGCGGTTACTATAATTTCACTCTCATGCTGCTAAGAAACAGTTTTGCAAACCCACCAGTACTTTTTTAATTCAGATTATTGATTGCTACTGCTTTTTTGGAAATATAGAGAAAAATGCCAATTATCTAATTATAAAACAAAATGTGGTAACGAAGCAAGCTGAATTTTAAAAAAGAAGCAAATTGGCAACAATGGTTCGATCTTCATATTCGTGTGTTTTTATCTTACTGTGCTACATCGCGACTTTTATACTGTCAAATTTTATTATGTACTAAGTTTTCCCAAGAAGCGCAAGACTTGCGGCCGCATGCTGTACCATTATTGACGAAGATACATGGGGCAATTTCTATCCAGCCACCGGAGTATTATAAAAGACCCACAATTACTTACGATATAAACACCCTCTAACAGTTAACCCTTTCATGGGCAAATAATTTTGTATCGGTAATGTAGCATTCACAACGAAATCTTCCAAAAATTTTGTCGCTTCAATAGAAAAAGCAATTTTACGCCCGTTTTCCACATAAGTTCGAAAAGTGAAATTTAATAATATTTTTCTGGTGCGAATCTTCATTAATCGTAGGTGGGTTATAATATATCACAACATTCATCAAGGAGTTAATTTGTAGCTGTCAACTCTTACACTTTTTAAATATTCCGCAACTGCCAACTTTTTACGCTTTTATGTTATTAATTTTTTGTCGAACAAGAAAGCGTAATGGATGGCAGCTATGAATTTTTTTTTTTTTAATCGCCGTAATCTGGTGATTAAATAAAGCAAAAACTTATGTAAAATGTTTGTGGTACAGAAAGAGAAAGACTTGGCATCTATTGTTAACGAAACAGCAAGGAAAAAAGTAATGTATTTTATGTGACCAGAAGCCACTGAAGGTACTTTTCGGGCCTGGATATTAAAGGCTCGCATCATATAGAATGCTGCAGGTCAGTATAACTATATCTGGGTGTCAAACTGTGCCCCGAAGTCTAACACTAAAACATTATAGCAATCGATGCCTTATCTAATAAACGAATCTCTACGATTCAAGAATTTGACTGTTTCTTAAAAAAAATAGTGGTACCCATCGGGTCACAGTTTGATATCCCTGCGCAGTTTTATACATCCGTTATAAGAGATAAATCAAATTTTTCTTTGCCCGTTTCAAAATAAATTTCGTTATTTAAAGCCTGTCATTAGATGAAATTTTTAAATATGCAGCGAAATATCTATTTTATACGCTAAAATATAGACAAAAGCATATTTTTAATCGATATTTTAGATTTTAAAATACAAACTAATATATATATATATATATATATATATTACTGTAGAATCAAAATGAACGTATGTTTATTTTAAAAATTAATAAAATTATTATTTGCAACAAGAAATAGATAAAAAATTAATCGAAAACATTTTAAAATGTCCATTTAACCATTTCCGGCGCGGAGAAAATCTGTTTGTAAAATAATGAAATGATGAAGTGACACCGGAATTTACAAACCAATTTATTGGAAAGTAAAAACTTGTTTACTTTACCCTGCTTTATAAAATGAAAAATCTAATTAAGTATTATGTGTGACAGTGTTCATGAGGGGGCTGGTCACTTAGCTTTGAAAGTCTCCTCCGTAATGTTAAGTCTATGGACTTCTGAGGCATTCGTATATTTAAAATATCTTCTCGGGAAATTCATATATATGACATCTTTTTTCTGTGTACCCGTCTTAAACGATGTCTCTTTTTTTCTTAGTTCTCAAAATATTTCTAAAATCTATGCTAAATTTAATATTTTTTGTTTTAAAAGCGGGCGAACTGGGATTAAGATTTTAACACTTCATATAAAATTGAGTCTATACTTTAGAAATAATTTGAGAACTAAGAAAAAAAGAGACCTCATTTAGGAAGTGTAAACAAAAAAATAGAAGTTAGAAATATGAATTTTCCGAGGAGATATTTTAAATATATGAATGCATCAAATGCTCATAGACTTTATATTAGTGATGGGTAATCGGAAGCTGAGTGATCAGCCCTCTAAAGTTAGTTGTTCTTTTTTGTGGACAGCGCCGGCTAAAGGGTTAAAAAATAAAATATTAATTGGAATAAACTTCAATGTTTGGGCATACTTATTAAATGAATATCTAATAAAAATATAAAGATAAGCGTGAATTTATTCGTATATTTATTTTCAGTTTTCGAAAACTTTCCTCACCGACAGACGTTTTTGTTCTAAGGCGGGGGGGGGGACTTTAAAAGTTGATAAATTCAGAGCTTCTATTAAAATACATTTCGCAATTACAGCTCAGTTGTACCTTCTTTTTGAAGTTTGTTTCTAATATAAAACACAACAATTGAAAAAAGAATTTATCTATTTTTTGAACATTATGTTTTAAGGAAAACATTCGTGGCCGGTTTCTGCAGCAATTGCAAGAAAACAGGCTTCTACGAAATTTATAAGAAAGATTTTTCTTTGAAAAATACCGGTGTTCAGACAACGGACCAAATAGGATCAGTGGATAACCTGCTAGGATTGCAATAGTCAGCTGATGTATTTTAGAGCCGGTATCTGAACCCAAACTTTCGAATTTGGTTTTAAACCTTTCAGGGAATACTTCAGTTGCTAAAACGTTAAAATGATTGATTGACACCGGAATTTATGAACAGATTTATATGTAAGTAAGTAAAAACTTGTCTCCGCACACGCTATACAAAGGAAATTTTGATTCCATAATTCTTGTGCCAATGTAGCATTTAGGAATTAAAATTAAGTACCATAGGACCATGGTAACCAATGTAATACCATGGACTAATGCGACTTTTTACTCATGGCTGTACCCCACTAGTAATCAGATCTTGTTTGTCATTCAATTCAAAAATAACGATCATAGGCGTAGTTTAACCTTTATATGCGACATTTTTTATTTTGTTTCGAAAAAATTATATATGATACTCTGAAAGGTTTATTACACAGGAAAATTAATGAAAAGAATCAGAGATATATTTTTCATATAATACGTCAATCTTTTCTTCTGTTGCGCATCTGCAATATAACTAAAAACTGCTGTCGTGTGGCTGTTTTACGCTAAAATATTGCAAATTAGTAAATATTTCAATAAGTATGTCTCCAAATACCTTAATTTATATAATTATTTATTTTATAAAACTTAACCTTTTACTCTTTAATTCCCATGATAGTATACATTCTAGAAATTACTTAGTTCAGAGAATCTGACGTTACACCTGAAAGTTTCAATGGCTAATTTCGCTTAATTTAATTACGGAATGTCTGTTATTAATTAAAGCAATTATTGCTATTGACTGCCTAAGGGGAACACTTCAGACGTGGAAACCACGTCTGTGGAGCACAGATGTTCCCCCCGGACACCTTAATTGAGGTCTTTAAAAAAAAGGTTACATGGATGAGTCTGTAGACTGAAGTCGCCGGAAAATAAAACGCGAGCAATGGGCGACTTTTAGAAGGATAACAAGAAAGTAAGATACATTGAGATATTACATATTATGGTCGTAGACCAGATCGCCAAAAACGCAACAAGGGACGATAGTACGTCCAACGCGACAACTGTTTAAGGTAAGAGATATAGAACTAATTGTTTGATAGGTCCATTAAAAAGCTAAAAATTTGTTTTAATTTTAAACGAAGTGCTGGATGGGATAAAATATTACTTAGTCAAATTTTAGGGATTGATAAGGGGCGCAGAATAAGCCAGCGTGAGGTAAGTGGGCAAGCGTGGTAGTAGTATGAGGCACATGCTATATTCTGGTGTGAATTAGGTATATACGAATAAAAAAATCTATTAAATTCAAAACACCGCTCTTTGCATATGTGCAAAGCTGCGCACTAAAGGCTTAAAGTTTTAAAAATATATGCTGCTACTGTGTAAATCATTTTTTAATAAGCGTTTTATTTTATTCCCACCAGTAAACTAAGAAAAATAATCTGATATAAATGATATAAATTATAAATGATAATCGAAAGACGCGGAGTCAAGTTTTCGTTTTACTCTGTTGTTTTCTGGATGTAGCTTTCTCTCTGAAAGCTTAGTTATAGCAAAAGTAGTTATGTATTGCGCGTTTCCACATTCAAGCCGTGCAAGGTTGTCTGTTTGGCATTTTTTTAAGTACCAAAATCTCGCATTCGCACCTAAAATGCCTTTTAAGTCTCTGAACTAAGTATTATTTTCTTACACAAAGAGACAGTGTTGCCAGTGGGCCACTTTTTTTAAATTCAGATTTCGTGATTGGCACCACTTTTCTGAAACAGTAAAATTCACTTTGTTTTTGTCTTAATTAATATGTTATTTGATACGGCACAATTTACCATTTTAGTAAGTGGTGCCAATCAAGAATCTGATTTTTAAAAAAGTAGCCCATCTGGCGACACTGCAAAGAGAAGGGTATTAGAAGAGCTTTTTTGCAGTGTCATGAAGGCCATTTCATGATTGCTTAAAGGAAAATTTCTTGTTTTAAAGTCAAGGGTAGGAATTCAAAATTTTTAAAATAAAAATGTCCAAACTGGCAACTCTAATAACATTACTGGTTGTTGATTTTAACCACCATGGAGTGCGAAACACACCAGAAATTTCACGGAAAATTAGCGTGGAGCAGTGCCTACTTATACCGGGAGGAAAATTTAGTGATTAAACATGGAGTGTACGGTTACCGTTATTTTTCCAGGAAACTAACAGACTCTTTTTATAGAAAAAGAAATATACGTTAAACGCGCAAAATTTCGCCTTCTTTTAAGAAGAGATTTAATTTAAGATAATCCTGGTGCCGAAAAATTTTCTGGTCTGCAAAATTCAAGAAGGCGTACGAACCATGTTAAACATAAAACACATACAAAACATTTTTAGGTAATTTTAGGTGATTATAAAAGGTGAAAACATTGTTAAGGAAATCCATGAAAATTACAAGCGCTGTTAGTTAATTTCTACAGAATTAATGTAATTTATACGTTCAGATAGTGTAAATATTGTTTTTATTTTTTAGCGCATGGCTATTTCCGTCGCAATCTTTGCCTGTCAGAATTCTTCGACTAAATAAGTCGAAAAACAGCTTTATAAAATCGAAGGTATTAAAATTAATATGCAGTTAAATTAAGGTTATCTCGAAGCGGTTACTATAATTTCACTCTCATGCTGCTAAGAAACAGTTTTGCGAACCCACCAGTACTTTTTTAATTCAGATTATTGATTGCTACTGCTTTTTTGGAAATATCGCGAAAAAGGCTAATTATCTAATTATAAAACAAAATGTGGTAACGAAGCAAGCTGAATTTTAAAAAAGAAGCAAATTGGCAACAATGGTTCGATCTTCAAATTCGTGCGTTTTTATCTTACTGTGCTACATCGCGACTTTTATACTGTCAAATTTTATTATATACTAAGTTTTCTCAAGAAGCGCAAGGCTTGCGGCCGCATGCTGTACCATTATTGACGAAGATACATGGGGCAATTTCTATCCAGCTACCGGAGTATTATAAAAGGCCCACAATTACTTACGGTATAAACACCCTCTAACAGTTAACCCTTTCATGGGCAAGCATTTTTGTATCGGTAATGTAGCATTCACAACGAAATCTTCCAAAAATTTTGTCGCTTCAATAGAAAAAGCAATTTTATGCCCGTTTTCCACATAAGTTCGAAAAGTGAAATTTAATAATATTTTTTCTGGTGCGAATCTTCATTAGTCATAGGTGGGATACAATATATCACAACGTTCTTCAAGGAGTTAATTTGTAGCTGTCAACTCTTACACTTTTTAAATATTCCGCAGCTGCCAACTTTTTACGCTTTTATGTTATTAATTTTTTGTAGAACAAGAAAGCGTAATGGATGGCACCTATGAATTTTCTTTTTTTTAATCGCCGTAATCTGGTGATTAAATAAACCAAAACTTATGTAAAATGTTTGTGGTACAGAAAGAGAAAGACTTGGCATCTATTGTTAACGAGACAGCAAGGAAAAAAGTAATGTATTGTATGTGACCAGAAGCCACTGAAGGTACTTTTTGGGCCTGGATATTAAAGGCTCGCATCATATAGAATGCTGCAGGTCAGTATTATCTATATCTGGGTGTCAAACCGTGCCCCGAAGTCTAACACTAAAACATTATAGCAATCGATGCCTTTTTTAATAAACGAATCTCTACGATTCAAGAATTTGACTGTTTCTTAAAAAAAATAGTGGTACCCATCGGGCCACAGTTTGATATCCCTGCTCAGTTTTATACATCCGTTATAAGAGATAAATCAATTTTTTCTTTGCCCGTTTCTAAATAAATTTCGTTATTTAAAGCCTGTCATTAGATGAAATTTTTAAATATGCAGCGAAATATCTATTTTATACGCGAAAATATAGACAAAAGCATATTTTTAATCGCAATTTTAGATTTTAAAATACAAACTAATATATATATATATATATATATATATATATATATATATATATATATAAATATTTTTACTGTAGAATCAAAATGAACGTATGTTTATTTTTAAAATTAATAAAATTATTATTTGCAACAAGAAATAGATAAAATATTAATCGAAAACATTTTAAAATGTCCATTTAACCATTTGCGGCGCGGAGAAAATCTGTTTGTAAAATAATGAAATGATGAAGTGACACCGGAATTTACAAACCAATTTATTGGAAAGTAAAAACTTGTTTAATTTCCCCTGCTTTATAAAATGAAAAATCTAATTAAGTATTATGTGTGACAGTGTTCATGAGGGGGCTGGTCATTTAGCTTCAAAAGTCTCCTCCGTAATGCTAAGTCTATGGACTTCTGAGGCATTCGTATATTTAAAATATCTTCTCGGGAAATTCATATTTATAACTTCTTTTTTCTGCGTACCCCTCTTAAAGGATGTCTCTTTTTTTCTTAGTTCTCAAAATAATTCTAAAATCTATGCTAAATTTAATATTTTTTGTTTTAAAAGCGGGCGAACTGGGATTAAGATTTTAACACTTCATATAAAATTGAGTCTATACTTTAGAAATAATTTGAGAACTAAGAAAAAAAGAGACCTCATTTAGGAAGTGTAAACAAAAAAATAGAAGTTAGACATATGAATTTTCCGAGGAGATATTTTAAATATATGAATGCATCAAATGCTCATAGACTTTATATTAGTGATGGGTAATCGGAAGCTGAGTGATCAGCCCTCTAAAGTTAGTTGTTCTTTTTTGTGGACAGCGCCGGCTAAAGGGTTAAAAAATGAAATATTAATTGGAATAAACTATAATGTTTGGGCATACTTATTAAATGAATATCTAATAAAAATATAAAGATAAGCGTGAATTTATTCGTATATTTATTTTCAGTTTTCGAAAACTATTTCCTCACCGACAGACGTTTTTGTTCTAAGGCGGGGGGGGGGGGACTTTAAAAGTTGATAAATTAAGAGATTCTATTAAAATACATTTCGCAATTACAGCTCAGTTGTACCTTCTTTTTGAAATTTGTTTCTAATATAAAACACTACAATTGAAAAAAGAATTTATCTATTTTTTGAACATTATGTTTTAAGGAAAACATTCGTGGCCGGTTTCTGCAGCAATTGCAAGAAAACAGGCTTCTACGAAATTTATAAGAACGATTTTTCTTTGAAAAATACCGGTGTTCAGACAACGGACCAAATAGTATCAGTGGATAACCTGCTAGGATTGCAATAGTCAGCTGATGTATTTTAGAGCCGGTATCTGAACCCAAACTTTCGAATTTGGTTTTAAACCTTTCAGGGAACACTTCAGTTGCTAAAACGTTAAAATGATTGATTGACACCGGAATTTATGAACAGATTTATATGTAAGTAAGTAAAAACTTGTCTCCGCACACGCTATACAAAGGAAATTTTGATTCCATAATTCTTGTGCCAATGTAGCATTTAGGAATTAAAATTACGTACCATAGGACCATGGTAACCAATGTAATACCATGGACTAGTGCGACTTTTTACTCATGGCTGTACCCCACTGGTAATCAGATCTTGTTTGTCATTCAATTCAAAAATAACGATCATAGGCGTAGTTTAACCTTTATATGCGACATTTTTTATTTTGTTTCGAAAAAATTATATATGATACTCTGAAAGGATTATTACACAGGAAAATTAATGAAAAGAATCAGAGATATATTTTTCATATAATACGTCAATCTTTTCTTCTGTTGCGCATCTGCAATATAACTAAAAACTGCTGTCGTGTGGCTGTTTTACGCTAAAATATTGCAAATTAGTAAATATTACAATAAGTATGTCTCCAAATACCTTAATTTATATAATTATTTATTTTATAAAACTTAACCTTTTACTCTTTAATTCCCATGATAGAATACATTCTAGAAATTACTTAGTTCAGAGAATCTGACGTTACACCTGAAAGTTTCAATGGCTAATTTCGCTTAATTTAAATACGGAATGTCTGTTATTAATTAAAGCAATTATTGCTATTGACTGCCTAAGGGGAACAGTTCAGATGTAGAAACCACGTCTGTGGAGGATAGATATTCCCCCCGGACACCTTAATTGAGGTCTTTAAATAAAGGTTACATCGATGAGTCTGTAGACTGAAGTCGCCGGAAAATAAAACGCGAGCAACGGGCGACTTTTAGAAGGATAACAAGAAAGTAAGATACATTGAGATATTACATATTATGGTCGTAGACCAGATCGCCAAAAACGCAACAAGGGACGATAGTACGTCCAACGCGACAACTGTTTAAGGTAAGAGATATAGAACTAATTGTTTGATAGGTCCATTAAAAAGCTAAAAATTTGTTTTAATTTTAAACGAAGTGCTGGATGGGATAAAATATTACTTAGTCAAATTTTAGGGATTGATAAGGGGCGCAGAATAAGCCAGCGTGAGGTAAGTGGGCAAGCGTGGTAGTAGTATGAGGCACATGCTATATTCTGGTGTGAATTAGGTATATACGAATAAAAAAATCTATTAAATTCAAAACACCGCTCTTTGCATATGTGCAAAGCTGCGCACTAAAGGCTTAAAGTTTTAAAAATATATGCTGCTACTGTGTAAATCATTTTTTAATAAGCGTTTTATTTTATTCCCACCAGTAAACTAAGAAAAATAATCTGATTTAAATGACATAAATTATAAATGATAACCGAAAGACGCGGAGTCAAGTTTCTGTTTTACTCTGTTGTTTTCTGGATGTAGCTTTCTCTCTGAAAGCTTAGTTATAGCAAAAGAAGTTACGTATTGCGCGTTTCCACATTCAAGCCGTGCAAGGTTGTCTGTTTGGCATTTTTTTAAGTACCAAAATCTTGCATTCGCACCTAAAATGCCTCATAGTATTATTTTCTTACACAAAGAGACAGTTTTGCCAGTGGGCCACTTTTTTTAAATTCAGATTTCGTGATTGGCACCACTTTTCTGAAATAGTAAAATTCACTTTGTTTTTGTCTTAATTAATATGTTATTTAATAAGGCACATTTTACCATTTGCAGAAAGTGGTGCCAATCAAGAATCTGATTTTTAAAAAAGTAGCCCATCTGGCAACACTGCAAAGAGAAGGGTATTATAAGAGCTTTTTTACAGTGTCATGAAGGCCATTTCATGATTGCTTAAAGGAAAATTTCATGTTTTATAGTCAAGGGTAGGAATTCAAAATTTTTAAAATAAAAATGTCCAAACTGGCAACTCTAATAACATTACTGGTTGTTGATTTTAACCACCATGGAGTGCGAAACACACCAGAAATTTTACGGAAACTTAGCGTGGAGCAGTGCCTACTTATACCGGGAGGAAAATTTAGTGATTAAACATGGAGCGTACGGATACCGTTATTTTTCCAGGAAACTACCAGTCTCTTTTTATAGAAAAAGAAATATAGTTTAAACGCGCAAAATTTCGCCTTCTTTTAAGAAGAGATTTAATTTAAGATAATCCTGGTGCCGAAAAATTTTCTGGTCTGCAAAATTCAAGAAGGCGTATGAACCATGTTAAACATAAAACACATACAAAACATTTTTAGATAATTTTAGGTGATTATAAAAGGTGAATACATTGTTAAGGGAATCCATGAAAATTACAAGCGCTGTTAGTTAATTTCTACAGAATTAATGTAACTTATACGTTCAGATAGTGTAAATATTGTTTTTATTTTTTAGGGCATGGCTATTTCAGTCGTAATCTTTGCCTGTCAGAATTCTTCGACTAAATAAGTCGAAAAACAGCTTTATAAAATCAAAGGTATTAAAATTAATATGCAGTTAAATTAAGGTTATCTCGAAGCGGTTACAATAATTTCACTTTCATGCTGCTAAGAAACAGTTTTGCGAACCCACCAGTACTTTTTTAATTCAGATTATTGATTGCTACTGCTTTTTTGGAAATATCGCGAAAAAGGCCAATTATCTAATTATAAAACAAAATGTGGTAACGAAGCAAGCTGAATTTTAAAAAAGAAGCAAATTGGCAACAATGGTTCGATCTTCATATTCGTGTGTTTTTATCTTACTGTGCTACATCGCGACTTTTATACTGTCAAATTTTATTATGTACTAAGTTTTCCCAAGAAGCGCAAGACATGCGGCCGCATGCTGTACCATTATTGACGAAGATACATGGGGCAATTTCTATCCAGCCACCGGAGTATTATAAAAGACCCACAATTACTTACGGTATAAACACCCTCTAACAGTTAACCCTTTCATGGGCAAGTAATTTTGTATCGGTAATGTAGCATTCACAACGAAATCTTCCAAAAATTTTGTCGCTTCAATAGAAAAAGCAATTTTACGCCAGTTTTCCACATAAGTTCGAAAAGTGAAATTTAATAATATTTTTCTGGTGCGAATCTTCATTAATCGTATGTGGGATATAATACATCACAACTTTCTTCAAAAAGTTAATTTGTAGCTGTCAACTCTTACACTTTTTAAATATTCCGCAGCTGCCAACTTTTTACGCTTTTATGTTATTAATTTTTTGTCGAACAAGAAAGCGTAATGGATGGCAGCTATGAATTTTCTTTTTTTTAATCGCCGTAATCTGGTGATTAAATAAAGCAAAAACCTATGTAAAATGTTTGTGGTACAGAAAGAGAAAGACTTGGCATCTATTGTTAACGAGACAGCAAGGAAAAAAGTAATGTATTTTATGTGACCAGAAGCCACTGAAGGTACTTTTTGGGCCTGGATATTAAAGGCTCGCATCATATAGAATGCTTCAGGTCAGTATTATCTATATCTGGGTGTCAAACTGTGCCCCGAAGTCTAACACTAAAACATTATAGCAATCGATGCCTTATCTAATAAACGAATCTCTACGATTCAAGAATTTGACTGTTTCTTAAAAAAAATAGTGGTACCCATCGGGCCACAGTTTGATATCCCTGCTAAGTTTTATACATCCGTTATAAGAGATAAATCAATTTTTTCTTTGCCCGTTTCAAAATAAATTTCGTTATTTAAAGCCTGTCATTAGATGAAAGTTTTAAATATGCAGCGAAATATCTATTTTATACGGTAAAATATAGACAAAAGCATATTTTTAATCGCAATTTTAGATTTTAAAATACAAACTAATATATATATATATATATATATATATATATACAGTAAATATATATATATATATATTTACTGTAGAATCAAAATTAACGTATGTTTATTTTTAAAATTAATAAAATTATTATTTGCAACAAGAAATAGATAAAAAATTAATCGAAAACATTTTAAAATGTCCATTTAACCATTTCCGGCGCGGAGAAAATCTGTTTGTAAAATAATGAAATGATGAAGTGACACCGGAATTTACAAACCAATTTATTGGAAAGTAAAAACTTGTTTACTTTCCCCTGCTTTATAAAATGAAAAATCTAATTAAGTATTATGTGTGACAGTGTTCATGAGGGGGCTGGTCACTTAGCTTCGAAAGTCTCCTCCGTAATGTTAAGTCTATGGACCTCTGAGGCATTCGTATATTTAAAATATCTTCTCGGGAAATTCATATTTATAACATCTTTTTTCTGTGTACCCCTCTTAAAGGATGTCTCTTTTTTTCTTAGTTCTCAAAATATTTCAAAAATCTATGCTAAATTTAATATTTTTTGTTTTAAAAGCGGGCGAACTGGGATTAAGATTTTAACACTTCATATAAAATTGAGTCTATACTTTAGAAATAATTTGAGAACTAAGAAAAAAAGAGACCTCATTTAGGAAGTGTAAACAAAAAAATAGAAGTTAGAAATAGGAATTTTCCGAGGAGATATTTTAAATATATGAATGCATCAAATGCTCATAGACTTTATATTAGTGATGGGTAATCGGAAGCTGAGTGATCAGCCCTCTAAAGTTAGTTGTTCTTTTTTGTGGACAGCGCCGGCTAAAGGGTTAAAAAATGAAATATTAATTGGAATAAACTGCAATGTTTGGGCATACTTATTAAATGAATATCTAATAAAAATATAAAGATAAACGTGAATTTATTCATATATTTATTTTCAGTTTCCGAAAACCATTTCCTCACCGACAGACGGTTTTGTTCTAAGGGGGGGGGGGGGGGGGGGGGGACTTTAAAAGTTGATAAATTCAGAGCTGCTATTAAAATACATTTCGCAATTACAGCTCAGTTGTACCTTCTTTTTGAAACTTGTTTCTAATATAAAACACTACAATTGAAAAAAGAATTTATCTATTTTTTGAACATTATGTTTCAAGGAAAACATTCGTGGTAGGTTTCTGCAGCAATTGCAAGAAAACAGTCTTCTACGAAATTTATAAGAAAGTTTTTTCTTTGAAAAATACCGGTGTTAAGACAACGGACCAAATGGGAGCACTGGATAACCTGCTAGGATTGCAATAGTCAGCTGATGTATTTTAGAGCCGGTATCTGAACCCAAACTTTCGAATTTGGTTTTAAACCTTTCAGGGGCAAATTACTTCAGTTGCTAAAACGTTAAAATGATTGATTGACACCGGAATTTATGAACAGATTTATATGAAAGTAAGTAAAATCTTTTCTCCGCACACGCTATACAAAGGAATATTTGATTCCATAATTCTTGTGCCAATGTAGTATTTAAGAATTAAAATTAAGTACCATTGGACCATGGTAACCAAAGTAATACCATGACAAGTGCGACTTTTTACTCATGTCTGTACCCCACTGGTAATCAGATCTTGTTTGTCATTCAATTCAAAAATAACGATCATAGGCGTAGTTTAACCTTTATATGCGACATTTTTTATTTCGTTTCGAAAAAATTATATATGATACTCTGAAAGGATATATATATGATACAGGAAAATTAATCAAAAAAATCAGAGATATATTTTTCATATAATACGTCAATCTTTTCTTCTGTTGCGCATCTGCAATATAAGTAAAATCTGCTGTCGTGTGGCTGTTTCACACTAAAATATTGCAAATTAGTAAATATTTCAATAAGTATGTCTCCAAATACTTTAATTTATATAATTATTTATTTTATAAAACTTAACCTTTGACTCTTTAATTCCCATGATAGAACACATTCTAGAAATTACTTAGTTCAGGGAATCTGACGTTACACCTGAAAGTTTCAATGGCTAATTTCGCTTAATTTAAATACGGAATGTCTGTTATTAATTAAAGCAAATATTGCTATTGACTGCCTAAAGGGAACAGTTCAGACGTGGAAACCACGTCTGTAGAGCATAGATTTCCCCCCCGGACACCTTAATTGAGGTCTTTAATAAAAGGTTACATCGATGAGTCTGTAGACTGAAGTCGCCGGAAAATAAAACGCGAGCAATGGGCGACTTTTAGAAGGATAACAAGAAAGTAAGATACATTGAGATATTACATATTATGGTCGTAGACCAGATCTCCAAAAACGCAACAAGGGACGATAGTACGTCCAACGCGACAACTGTTTAAGGTAAGAGATATAGAACTAATTGTTTGATAGGTCCATTAAAAAGCTAAAAATTTGTTTTAATTTTAAACGAAGTGCTGGATGGGATAAAATATTACTTAGTCAAATTTTAGGGATTGATAAGGGGCGTAGAATAAGCCAGCGTGAGGTAAGTGGGCAAGCGTGGTAGTAGTATGAGGCAGATGCTATATTCTGGTGTGAATTAGGTACATACGAATAAAAAAATCTATTAAATTAAAAACACCGCTCTTTGTATATGTGCAAAGCTGCGCACTAAAGGCTTAAAGTTTTAAAAATATATCCTGCTACTGTGTAAATCATTTTTTAATAAGCGTTTTATTTTATTCCCACCAGTAAACTAAGAAAAATAATCTGATATAAATGATATAAATTATAAATGATAATCGAAAGACGCGGTGTCAAGTTTCTGTTCTACTCTGTTGTTTTCTGGATGTAGCTTTCTCTCTGAAAGCTTAGTTATAGCAAAGGTAGTTACGTATTGCGCGTTTCCACATTCAAGCCGTGCAAGGTTGTCTGTTTGGCATTTTTTTAAGTACCAAAATCTTGCATTCGCGCCTAAAATGCCTTATAGTATTATTTTCTTACACAAAGAGACAGTGTTGCCAGTGGGCTACTTTTTTTTTAAATTCAGATTTCGTGATTTGCACCACTTTTCTGAAACAGTAAAATTCACTTTGTTTTTGTCTTAATTAATATGTTATTTAATAAAGCACATTTTACCATTTACAGAAAGTGGTGCCAATCAAGAATATGATTTTTTAAAAAAGTAGCCCATCTGGCAAAACTGCAAAGAGAAGGGTATTATAAGAGCTTTTTTGCAGTGTCATGAAGGCCATTTCATGATTGCTTAAAGGAAAATTTCTTGTTTTAAAGTCAAGGGTAGGAATTCAAAATTTTTAAAATAAAAATGTCCAAACTTGCAACTCTAATTTCTTTAAGAGATTTTCTTTAAGATAATCCTGCTGCCGAAAAATTTTCTGGTCTGCAAAATTCAAGAAGGCGTATGAACCATGTTAAACATAAAACTCATACAAAACATTTTTAGGTAATTTTAGGTGATTATAAAAGTTGAAAACATTGTTAAGGAAATCCATAAAAATTACAAGCGCAGTTAGTTAATTTCTACAGAATTAATTTAACTTATACGTTCCAGATAATGTAAATACATAGCTGCCAACCTCAAACTAATGTTCCGTAATACTTGCGTTAATTTGAACCTGGTTTAATACGTTTCAAACCAGAAATTTTTTTAAGAAATGGAAATAAATATGTTTCGCGTAGAAACCTGGAATTAAAAAAATAAGCATTCTTGAAATAAATTTTCTGGTTCGAAATGTGGTTAACCTGGGTTAAATTAATCCAGACATTACGGAAGATTAGAGGAAGGTTGGCAGCTATGTAAATATTGTTTTTATTTTTTAGCGCATGGCTATTTCAGTCGTAATCTTTGCCTGTCAGAATTCTTTGACTAAATAAGCCGAAAAACAGCTTTATAAAATTAAAGGTAGTAAAATTAATATGCAGTTAAATTAAGGATATCTCGAAGCGGTTAATATAATTTCACTCTCATGCTGCTAAGAAACAGTTTTGAGAACCCACCACTACTTTTTTAATTCAGATTATTGATTGCTACTGCTTTTTTGGAAATATCGCGAAAAAGGCCAATTATCTAATTATAAAACAAAATGTGGTAACGAAGCAAGATGAATTTAAAAAAAGAAGCAAATTGGCAACAACGGTTCGATATGGTATACTGTCAATGGTACACTGTCAAATTTTATTATGTACTAAGGTTTCCCAAGAAGCGCAAGACTTGCGGCCGCATTCCGTACCATTATTGACAAAGATACATGGGGCAATTTCTATCCAGCCACCGGAGTATTATAAAAGACCGACAATAACATACGGTATAAACACCCTCTAACAGTTAACCCTTTCATGGGCAAGTAATTTTGTACCGGTAATGTAGCATTCACAATGAAATCTTCCAAAAATTTTGTCGCTTCAATAGAAAAAGCAATTTTACGCCCGTTTTCCACATAAGTTCGAAAAGAGAAATTTAATAATATTTTTTCTGATGCGAATCTTCATTAATCGTAGGTAGGATATAATATATCCCAACGTTCTTCAAGGGGTTAATATGTAGCTTTCAACTCTTACACTTTTTAAAAGAACAAATCTTTAATATTAAATATTCCGCAGCTGCCAACTTTTTACGCTTTTATGTTATTAATTTTTTGTTGAACAAGAAAGCGTAATGGATGGCAGCTATGAATTTTCTTTTTTTTTAATCGCCGTAATCTGGTGATTAAATAAAGCAAAAATTTATGTAAAATAATTGTGTTACAGAAAGAGAAAGACTTGGCATCTATTGTTAACGAGACAGCAAAGAAAAAATAATGTATTTTATGTGACCAGAAGCCACTGAATGTAATTTTTGGGCCTGGATATTAAAGGCTCGCATCATATAGAATGCTGCAGGTCAGTATTATGCATTTCTGGGTGTCAAACTGTGGCTCGAAGTCTAACACTAAAACATTACAGTAATCGATGCCTTATCTAATAAACGAATCTGTACGATTCAAGAATTTGACTGTTTCTTAAAAAAAATAGTAGTACCCATCGGGCCACAGTTTGATACCCCTGCTCAGTTTGATACATCCGTTATAAGAGATAAATCAACTTTTTCTTTGCCCCTTTCAAAATCAATTTCGTTATTTAAAGCCTGTCATTAGATGAAATTTTTAAATATGCAGCGAAATATCTATTTTATACGCTAAAATATAGATAAAATATCCTTTTAAACATTTCCGGCGCGGAGAAAACCTGTTTGTAAAAGAATGAAATGATGAACTGACACCGGAATTTACAAACCAATTTATTGGAAAGTAAAAACCTGTTTACTTTCCCCTGCTTTATAAAAGGAAAATTCTAATTAAATATCATGTGTGACAGTGTTCTCGAGGGGGCTGGTTAATTAGCTTCGAAATTCCCCTCCGTAATGTTAATTCTATGGACTTCTGAGGCATTCGTATATTTAAAATATCTTCTCGGGAAATTCATATTTATAACATCTTTTTTCTGTGTACCCCTCTTAAAGGATGTCTCTTTTTTTGTTAGTTCTCAAAATATTTCTAAAATCTATGCTAAATTTATTATTTTTTGTTTTAAAAGCGGGCGAACTGGGAGTAAGATTTTAACACTTCATATAAAATTGAGTCTACACATTAGAAATATTTTGAGAGCTAAGAAAAAAAGAGACCTCATTTATGAAGTGTACACAAAAATTGAAGTTAGAAATATGAATTTCCCGAGGAGATATTTTAAATATATGAATGCATCAAATGCACATAGACTTTACATTAGTGATGGGTAATCGGAAGCTGAGTGACCAGGCCTCTAAAGTTAGTTGTTCTTTTTTGTGGACAGCGCCGGCTGAAGGGTTAAAAAATGAAATATTAATTGAAATAAACTGCAATGTTTGAGCATACTTATTAAATGAATATCTAAAATATAAAGATAAACGTGAATTTATTTATATATTTATTTTCAGTTTTCGAAAACTATTTCCTCACCGACAGACGGTTTTGTTCTAAGGGGGGGGGGGACATTAAAAGTTTAAAAACTCAGAGCTTCTATTAAAATACATTTCGCAATTACAGTTCAGTTTAACCTTCTTTTTGAAATTTGTTTCTAATATAAAACACTACAATTGAAAAAAGAATTTATCTATTTTTTGAACATTATGTTTTAAGGAAAACATTCGTGGCCAAACTGGCAACTCTAATAACATTACTGGTTGTTGAAATTAACCACCATGGAGTGCGAAACATACCAGAAATTTCACGGAAACTTAGCGTGGATCAGTGCCTGCTTATACCGGGAGGAAAATTTAGTGATTAAACATGGGGCGTACGGACACCGTTATTTTTCCAGGGAACTACCAGTATCTTTTTATAGAAAAGAAATAAAGGTTAAACGCGCAAAATTTCGCCTTCTTTTAAGAAGAGATTTTCTTTAAGATAATCCTGGTGCCAAAAATGTTTCTTTTTGTGCAAAATTCAAGAAGGCGTATGAACCATGTTAAACATAAAACACATACAAAACCTTTTTCAGTAATTTTAGTTGCTTATAAAAGATGAAAATAGTGTTAAGGAAATCCATAAAAATTACAAGCGCTTTTAGTTAATTTCTGCAGAATTAATGTAACTTATACGTCACAAATAGTGTAGATATATATATATATATATATATATATATATATATATATATATATATATATATATATATTTTTTTTTTTTTTTTTTTTTTTTTCTAGCGCATGGATATTTCAGTCGTAATCTTTGCCTGTCAGAATTCTTTGACTAAATACGTTGAAAAACAGCTTTGTTGTTTCAATAGAAAAAGCAATTTTATGTCTGTTTTCCACAAAAGTTTGAAAAGTGAAATTTAGTAATATTTTTTCTGGTTCGAATCTTCATTAATCGTAGGTCGGATATAATATATCCCAACATCCTTCGAGGGGTTAATTTGTAGCAGCCATCTCTTACACTTTTTAACAGAACAAAACTTTAATTGTAAATATTCCGCAGCTGCCAACTTTTTACGATTTTATGTTATTAATTTTTTGTTGTACAAGAAAGCGTAAGAGATGGCAGCTATGAATTTTCTTTTTTTTAATCGCCATAATCTGCCGATTAAATAAAGCAAAAATTTATGTAAAATGTTTGTGGTACAGAAAGAGTAAGTCTTGGCATCTTTTGTTAACGAGACAGCAAGGAAAAAAGTAATGTATTTTAGGTGACCAGAAGCCACTGGAGGTAATTTTTGGGCCTCGATATTAAAGGCTCGCATCATATAGAATGCTGCAGGTCATTATTATCTATTTCTGGGTGTCAAACTGCGGCCCGAATTTTAACACTGAAATATTACAGTAATCGATGCCTTATCAAATAAACGAATCTCTACGATTCAAGAAGTGGACTGTTTCTTTAAAAAAAAACGAGTTGGAACCCGTCGAAATTCGACGAATTAAAATGTTTAGAATGGAACTCTTCGATCGAATTTATAATAAACCTACCAAATTAAAACAATAAGAAATTCATCTCGCATTGGTTGTCTAACTCTTAAAACAAATAATGTTTTTAACCTAAAATTACCAAACTATTATTTCCACAAACTTCAACTGTTTAAATTATTGAAAAATTAAACTGTATGAGAATACGTAATCAAGATGAGTAATTATGTTGATGTTATCGATTGAGGAAATTATGGTTGTTTTTACGGGATAAAAAGTCAGTAAAACGGATTTCGCTTTGTTACATCATAAAATTTTCCCCCATAAAATCTAAACTATACGTTATTTTCACATTCACAAAATATATGTACGCACCACACTTATTGACAATTTAAAAGTATTTTAACGCGCAATACATTATTAATAAATAGATTTCCAAACTTAAAGTCACGTTTGTCCGATACCATCTTTCGTATTAACATTCGCACAAACTTAAATTTCTAATCTCAGTACCCGCAAAAATTTACCATTGCGAAATTTGCCTTTATTTGCCATAGTATTGACCACTCAGTATTGATCAAATATTTAGTTTAATCAAAGAAAATGATCGTTTTGTTTTAAATATGACATCAGTTTTACTCAATGAATCATTTTGCCTAGCGTCTCAAACTCAGTATCAGCGTAATGTAAAAATATTGAAATATCTTCTACAATCTTTTGATTTATGAAGAAGAATGCATTTTTTTTTAATTGCTGACGTCATTTTCTGTTCAAAAATTATCAAAAAAGTTACTTTTATTTGTAATGTGTAAATGGCATCAATAAGGATATAATCAATAAAAATAAATAAACCATGATCCCTTTACTTTTAATAGAAATGAAGTACTTCAATTGCCACAATTACAAAATTGGTACTAAAAACTATAAAAAAATTAATATCTCAAAAATAAATCGAGATAGAGCTTTCAAACAAATTGCATTTAAAAGTACATTTTTTTTCCAATACGACAGTGTGAAAAATAAAATGTACGATGTTTAGAAGTTTAAAAAATTGCAGTTGCGAAAATTGCAAAACCGAAATTCCATTTCAAATTTCAAAGTGTTGCCATTTGCAAAATGACGTATGCGTTACGCACAGATATGTTTGTACTTTATAATATAGATAGTGGTACCCAGCGGGCCACAGTTTGATACATCGGTTATAAGAGATAAATCGATTTTTTCTTTGCCCGTTTCAAAATAAATTTTGTTATTTAAAGCCTGCCATTAGATGAAATTTTTAAATATGCAGCGAAATATCTATTTTATACGCAAAAATATAGACAAAAGCATATTTTTAATCACAATTTTAGATTTTAAAATACAAAATAATATATATATATATATATATATTTATATTTACTGTAGAATCAAAATGAACGTATGTTTATTTTTAAAATTCATAAAATTATTATTTGCAACAAGAAATAGATAAAAAATTAATCGATTTAAAAATGTCCATTTAAGCATTTCCGGCGCGGTGAAAATATGTTTGTAAAAGAATGAAGTGATGAACTGACACCGGAATTTTCAAACAAATTTATTAGAAAGTAAAAACTTGTTTACTTTCCCCTGCTTTATAAAAGGAAAATTTTAATTAAATGTTATGTGTGACAGTACTCTTGAGGGGGTCAAACTACTATTATCTAAAAAAAGACTCTAAGGATTTTGACTAAATTTTGTATCTTATTGTTTTGGATTGCTCTAAGACTACTGGGCAGGTTCTCATGTTAGATAAAATTTTATTTGCGGGTTATTTTGTACCGCTAAGATCAGGGTCACGCTATTTTTTTCTCAAAATTTGCTCAAATAACTTTGACGAAATTTAGTATCCTTAAGTTTTGATTATGAGAAGACCATTGGGCTAAGTCATGTATTCGATTAAATTTGATTAGCTTGACATTACGGGTCAGGGTCAAGCTATATTTCTCTTTAAAACGGTTTTAACGATTTGGACTAAATTTTGTACTTCACCATTTGTAGGTTCTAGTAGGCCATTTGGCTAAGTCGCATGTTCGAGAAATTTACATTAGTGGGTCATTATGGATCAGAGTGAAGCTAATTTTATCTTAAAAACAACTCTAACGATTTTGATGAAATCGGTTACAATACCAGTTTGAAGTACTAGCCGACTATTTTCCTTTGTGACATATAAGATAAAATTTGATTAGTGCGTCATTTGGAGTGACAACGGGTAAGTGTTAAGCTAATGTTGTCTAAAAACGGATCAAACGATATTGTCTGAATTTTCTATCATACTGTTTTAGATTACGAGGAGTCCAGCAGGCTAAAATCACATGTTTGAGAAAGTTATATTAGTAGTTTATTTTTGGGTAACTACGGGCCAAACTTCTATCATCTAAAAAAACGTCTATAGCTATTTTGTCTAAATTTGGCATCTTACCGGTTTGAATTACGAGAAGAGCTTTGGACTGGGTCACATGTTAGAGAAAATTTTATTAGTGGGTCATTTTCTCTTACTACGATCAGGGTCAAGCTAATATTATTTTATAATTGGCTCAAACGATTTTGACGAAATTTTGTTGCCTAAAATATTGGATTATGATAAGACGATTGGTTTAAGTCATGTGTTCGAAAAAATTGGAGTGGGTCATTACGGGTCAGTGTCAAGCTATATTTATCTTAAAAACGGCTCAAACGATTTAGACTAAATTTTTTACACCACCAATTTGACGTACTAGAAGACCATCTGGCGGAGTCACATGGTAGACTAAATTTGATTCGTTGGTCTTTTGGGATGAATACGGGTAAGGAACAAGCTAATTTTATCTAAAAAAGAGTAAAACGGCTGAAACGTTTTGCCTAAATTTTGTATCCTACAGTTTTAGACTACAAGAAGTCCATTGGGCTAAGTCACATGTTTGAGAAAATTCGATTAGTAGGTCATTTTTGCTTCACTACGCGTCAAACTACTATTATCTAAAAAACGGCTCTAACGAGTTTTACTAAATTTTGTATCTTATTGTTTTGGTTTGAGAGATGATCACTGGGTTGAGTCACATGTTAGAGAAAAATTTATTTTGGTGTCATTTTGTATCTCTACGGTCAAGGCCAAGTTAATTTTTTCTTAAAATTTTCTCAAACAATTTTGACGAAATTTAGAATTCTACAGTTTTGGATTATGAGAAGACCGTTGGACTAAGTCATGTGTTTGAAAAAAATTGATTAGTGTCCCATTACGGGTCAGGAACAAGCTAATTTTATATTAAAACTGCCTTTACGAATTTGATTAAACTTTGTAACCTGCTCTTTTCAGGTGCTAGAAGACCGATAGGCTGAGTCACATATTGGAGAAAATTTGATTAATGGTTCATTTGGTGTGACTGAGGGTAAGGGTCAAGCTTTTTTTATATAAAAATTGGCTAAAACGTTTTTATCTAAGTTTTGTATCCTACTGTTTTAGACTCCAAGAAAAACATTGGGCTAAGTCCAGGGATGAGATTTCCGCGTTTTTCCGCACCAGTATTTTGTTAGAGAAAATGATATTTCGTATAACCGGAATATTTTTGCGATTTGACAGAACAACATTTTTTCTAAGAATATACTGGTGTGCAAAAACGCGGAAATCTCATCCCTGGCTAAGTCACATGTTTGAGAAATTTCGGTTAGTAGGTCATCTTGGGGTCACTGCGGGTCAAACTAATATTTTCTCAAAAAGGGCTAGAAATTTTTTGACTAAATTTTGTATCTTATTGTTTTGGATTGCTTTAAAACTACTAGTCATGTTCGCATGTTAGAGAAAATTTAATTTTTGGGTCATTTTGTACCACTACGGTCAGTGTCAAGCTAATTTTTTCTCAAAATTTGCTCAAACAATTTTCACGAAATTTAGTATCCTTAAGTTTTGATTATATGAAGACCATTGGGCTAAGTCATGCGTTGGAGAAAATTTGATTAGTGGGTCATTACGGTTCAGGGTCAAGCTATATTTCTCTTAAAAACGGTTTTAATGATTTTGACTAAATTTTGTACACCAGCATTTTAGGTACTAGTAAACCATTTGGCTAAGTCACATGTTCGAGAAAATCTATTAGTGGGTCATCACGGATATGAGTGAAGCTAATTTTACCTTAAAAACATCTCTAACGATTTTGACGAAATTGGTTACCCTACCCGTTTGAAGTACTAGCTGATTATTTTTCTTTATGACATATAAGATATAATTTGATTAGTGCGTCATTTGGGGTGACAACGGGTAAGTGTCAAGCTAATGTTATCTAAAAACGGATCAAACGATTTTGTATAAATTTTGCATCATATCGTTTTAAATTACGAGAAGTCCAGTAGGCTTAGTCACATGTTTGAGAAAGTTTTATTAGTAGTTTATTTTGGGGTCACTCCGGGTCAAGCTTCTATTGTCTAAAAAACGTCTATAGCGATTTTGACTAAATTTGGTATCTTTCGGTTTTGAATTACGAGAAGAGCTTTGGACTGGGTCACATGTTCGAGAAAATTTTATTAGTGGGTCATTTCTGTCACTACGGGTCAGGGTCTATCTAATATTATTTAAAAGTTGACACAAACACTTTTGGCAAAATTTTGTTGCCTAAAATATTTAACTATGAGAAGACGCTTGGGTTAAGTCATGTGTTCGATAAAATTTTATTAGTGGGTCATTACGGGTCAGGGACAAGCTATATTTATCTTTAAAATGTCTCAAACGATTTAGACTAAATTTTGTACACAACCAATTTGACATACTAGAAGATCATTTGGCTGAGTCACATGGTGGACAAAATTTGATTCGTTGATCATTTGGGGTGAATACGAGTAAGGGTCAAGCTAATTTTATCTAAAAAAAGAATAAAACGGCTGAATCGATTTTGTCTAAATTTTGTATCCTACCGTTTTAGACTACAAGAAGACCATGTTTGAGAAAATTCTATTAGTAGGTCATTTTTGCTTCACTACGTGTGAAACTACTATTATCTAAAAAATGGCTATAACGACTTTAACAAAATTTTATATCTTTTTGTTTTGGATTGAGAGAAGACCATACACATGGGCTGGGTCACATGTTAGTGAAAATTTTATTTGTGGGTCATTTGGTATCACTACGGTCAAGGTCAAGCTATTTTTTTTTTATTTTCTCTAACACTTTTGACGAAATTTAGACTTCTACAGTTTTGGATTATGAGAAGACAATTCGACTAAGTAATGTGTTTGAAAAAAATTTGATTAGTGGGCCATTACGTGTCAGGGTCAGGGTCTAGCTAATTTTATATAAAACGGCTCTGACGATTTTGAATTAATTATTTAACCTACAATTTTAAGGTACTAGAAAACCATTTGGCTGAGTCACATGTTCGAGAAAGTTTGATTAAATGGCCATTTGGTGTGACTACCGGTAAAGGTCAAGCTAATTTCATCTAAATAACGGCTCAAATGATTTGTCTAAATTTTGTATCCCACTGTTTTAGACTACACGAAAACCATTGGACTAAGTCACATGTTTGAGAAAATTCGATTAATATGTCATTTTGGGGTCACAGCGGGTCAAACAAATATTATCTAAAAAACGGCTCGAACGATTTTGACTAAATTTTGCAGCTTATTATTTTGGATTGCTTTAAGACTACTGGGCAGGTTCTCATGTTAGATAAAATTTTATCTGTGGGTCATTTTATACCACTACGGTAAGGGACAAACTAATTTTTTCTCAAAATTTGCTCAAACAGTTTTGACGAAATTTAGTTTCCTTAAGTTTGTATTATGAGAAGACCATGGGCTAAGTCATGCGTTCGAGAACACTTGTTTAGTGGGTCATTACGGGTCAGGGTCAAGCTATATTTATCTTAAAAACGGTTCTAACGATTTAGACTAAATTTAGTACCCCACCTTTATTGAGGTAATACAAGACCATTCGGCTGAGTCAAATGTTCAAGAAAATTAGATTAGTGAGCCATTTTGGGTCATTACGGGTAACGTTCAATTTAATTTTATTCAAATAACGGCTCAAACGATTTTTTCTAAGCGTATCTTAGTGTTGTAGCCTTCAAGGAGACCATTGGGCTAAGTCACGTGTTTGAGAAAATTCGATCGGTAGGTCATTTGTACGTCACTATGGGTCAACTACTATTACCTAACAAACGGCTCTAACGATTTTAAAATAAATTTTGTACCTTATTGTTTTGGATTGCGTGAAGACCCCTGGGCTGGATCTCATGTTAGAGAAAATTTTATTTGTGTGTCGTTTTGTATCACTATGGACAAGATAAAGATAATTTTTTCTCAAAATTTGCTCAAATAATTTTCACGAAATGTAGTATCCTAAAGTTTTGGATTATGAGAAGACAATTGGGCTAAGTCATGTGTTCGAGAAAATTTTATTAGTGTGTCATTACCTGTCAGGTTCAAGCCATATTTCTCTTAAAAACAGTTCTAACGATTTGGACTAAATTTTGTACACCACCATTTTAGGTACTGGTAGACCATTTGGCTAAGTCACAAGTTCGAGAAAATACATTAGTGGGTCGTTACGGATCAGAGTGAAGCTAATTTTATCTTAAAAACATCTCTAACGATTTTGACGAAATCGGTTACACTACTCGTTTAAAGTACTAGCCGACTATTTTGCTTTATGGTATATAAGATAAAATTTTATTAGTGCGTCATTTGGGGTGGCAACGGGTAAGTGTCAAGCTACTGTTATCTAAAAACGTCTCAAACGATTTTGTCTAAATTTTGTATCATACCGTTTTAGAATTCGAGAAGTCCATTAAGCTAAGTCACAAGTTTGAGAAAGTTTGATTAGTAGTTTATTTTTGGGTCACTGCGGGTCAAGCTTCCATTATCTAAAAAACTTCGATAGCGATTTTGACTGAATTTGGTATCTTACCGTTTTGAATTACGAGGAGTGCTTTGAACTGTGTCACTTGTTTGAGAAAATTTTATTATTGGGTCAATTTATGTCACATACAGGTCAGGGTCAAGATAATATTATTTTAAATTTGGCTCAAATGATTTTGACGAAATTTTGTTGCCTAAAATATTGGGTTATGAGAAGACCATTAGGTTAAGTCATGTGTTCCAAAAAATTTGATTGGTGGGTCATTACGGGTCAGGGTCAAGCTATATTTATCTTAAAAACGGCTGAAACGATTTAGACTAAATTTTGTACTCTACGATTTTGAGGTACTAGAATACCATTTGGCTGAGTCACATGTTAGACAAAATTTGATTAGTAGGTCCTTTGGGGTGAATATGTGTAAGGGTTATACCAATTTTCTCTGACTACAAGAAAACCATTGGGCTAAGTCATACGTTTGAGAAAATTCGATTAGTAGGTTATTTTTGGGTCACTGCAGTTCAAGCTACTATTGTGTAAAAAATGTCGCTAACGATTTTGAATAAATTTTATATCTTGCAATTTTGAATTAAGAAAAGAGCATTGGACTGAGTCAGTTGTTAGAGAAAATTTTATTTGTGGGTCATTTTGTGTCACCACGATCAGGGTCAAGCTATATTTTTTCTTAAAATTTGCTCAAATGATTTTTACGAAATTTTGTATGCTACACTTTTGGATTATGAGAAGACCATTGGGCTAAGTTATGTATTCGAAAATATTTGATTAGTAGGTCTTTAAGGGTCATGGTCAAGCTAATTTTATCCTAAAAGCGGATGTAACATTTTACAGTTAATTTTTTTACTATACCATTTTGGGGTAATAGAAGATCATTTGACTAAGTCACATGTTCGAGAAAATTTAATTAGTGGGTCATTTTCGGTCACTAACGTAAGGGTGAATTTAATTTTATTCAAAATTTGGCTCTGTCGATTTTTCTAAGTTTTGTATCAGACCGTTTTAGACTACAATAAGACCATTGGGCTAAGTAACATAATTCAGAAAATTCTATTAGTAGGTCATGCTTGCTTCACTACCGGTCAAACTACTATTATCTAAAAAAAGGTTCTAACGAATTTGGCTAAATTTTGTATCTTATTGTTCTTGATGGAGAGAAGACCACTGAGCTGGGTCACATGTTAGAGAAAATTTTATTTTTGAGTCATTTGGTACAACGGTGAAGGTCAAGCAAATTTTTTCTTAAAATTTTCTCAAACAATTAAGACGAAATTTAGTATTCTACAGTTTTAGATTATGACCATTGAACTAATTCATGTGTTTGAAAAAATTTCATTAGTGGGCCATTACGGGTCAGGGTCAGGGTCAATTTAATTTTATATTAAAACGTCTATAACGATTTTGAATTAATTTTGTAACCTACCATTTTGAGGTACTAGAAGACCATTTGGCTGAGTCACATGATCGAGAAAATTTTATTAAATGGTGGTTTGGTGTGACTACGGGTAAGGGTCAAGCTAAATTCATCTATATAACGGCTCAAACAATTTTGTCTAAATTTTGTATCCTACTGTTTTTGTCTGCAAGAAAACAATTGGGCTAAGTCACATGTTTGAGAGAATTCGATTAGTAGGTCATTTTTGGGCCACTGCGGATCAAACTAATAATACTTTAAAAACGGCTTGATCGATTTTGACTAAATTTTGTATCTTATTGATTTGGATTACTTTAAGACTACTAAGCAGTGTTGCCAGTGGGCTACTTTTTTTAAATTCAGATTTCTTGATTGGCACCACTTTTCTGAAACAGTAAAATTCACTTTGTTTTTGCCTTAATTAATATGTTATTTAATGAGCCACATTTTACCATTTAAAAAAAGTCGTGCCAATCAAGAATCTGATTTTTAAAAAAGTAGCCCATCTGGCAACACTGCTACTGGGCAGGTTATCATGTTAGAGAAAATTTTATTTGTGAGCCATTTTGTATTCCTACGGTCAGGGTCAAGCTAATTTTTTCTCAAAATTTTCTGAAGCAATTTTGAAGAAATTTAGTATCCTTAAGTGTGGATTATGAGAAGACCATTGGGCTAAGTCATGTGTTCCAGAAAATTTGATTAGTGGGTCATTACGGGTCAGGGTCAAGCTAAACTTAAAATTCGTTCTAACGATTTAGACTAAATTTTGTTCACCACCGTTTTTAGGTACTAGTAGTAGACCATTTGGCTAAGTCAAATGTTAGGCAAAATTTGATTACTTGGTGATTTGGGTTGAATACGGGCAAGGATCAAGCAAATTTTATGTAAAAAAATATTAAAACGGCTGAAAAGATTTTGTCTCAAACTTGTATCCCACCGTTTTAGATTACAAGAAGACCATTGGGCTAAGTCACATGTTTGAGAAATTTCGATTTGCAGGTCATTTTTGCTTCACTACGTGTCTAATTACTTTTATCTAAAAAACGGCTCAAACGACTTTGACTAAATTTTGTATCTTATTGTTTTGGGTTGAGAGAAGACCACTGGGCTGGGTCACATGTTAGAGAAAATTTTATTTGTGGTCATTTGGTACTACGGTGAAGGTCAAGCAAATTTTTATTTAAAATTTGCTTAAACAATTTTGACGAAATTTAGTATTCTACAGTTTTGTATTATGAGAAGATCAGAAGTAATAAATCAAAGTCTGATATATCTTTTTTTCTAATGATGTTAAGCAGTGTGCTCACTTAGCCGATCTAAGTTCATCATATTATAGTTGTTTACTTAAAACTGTTAAATGGTACAGAAAAATTATAGTATGATTAATATTCTGTATTTACCTGATAAATCCGGGGTACATACATAAACAAGAAAAAATGCCCAGTTAAACTTGTGGCATTTAGCTCACAGGCTATTTACACTAATTGTATATTATACTCTTATTTCAAAGAACAATGCCCCTCGGAATATAAATTAAAAGGGGAATAGCCTCCACCATTCTCTGATCTTTATACTTAACCAATTTGAAGCAAGTCGGTAGAAAAACGTATTTACCCAAATTAAGTGAGTATTTGCCCCCGTTCCCCCCTTTATAGTTAACCAGTGAACTCCCAAGAGTAATAAGGGAAGTGCCTTATCAGAATGAACCTGTATAACAATTTTGAAACAAATCTGATAATTCCGCATGAAAAACCCATTTCTATAATTAAGGGGGGATTAGTCCCCGTACGCCCCCTTATACTTGACCAATGAACTCCCAAAAATAGTCAGGGAAGTGCCTTATCATAATGAACCTAGAAAAAAATGAAGATACATACGTACGTAGATACGTACGTATGTAGACATATACATACGTACGTACATACGTACGTAAATATGTACATGCTGAATCTGCGGGCGCATTAATCCTCAGGCTTTGTTAGCCTATGATCTAAAAATAGGATAATAAACGTATTAATATATTTTAAATTCAGAGAATAAATTATTGCTCACCTTTTGATCAATGATAATCACACTGAAAAATGGCAATTCGAAGGCAAATACCGTGACAAAAGGGTTCACATTTTTTTTTTCATTCGTACAAAGTGTCTGGAAGAAATAAAGGTCAAAGTTGCAAAGTGTAATACAAATGTATATCTAAAAGAAAAGGCAGACAGTATACCCCGAAGAAAAATCTACAAATATAACCGCGTATTGTAACCGTTGTAAGGGCCAGCCAGCACTCTGTTTAGAATGCTTTAAAAATTGCATCGAAATAAACAAACAATTATCTTAACACATTGCCGATGGGCAATTTTTAGCAAATCTGAATTTTAAAAGAGGGAAAGCTCCTCCCATTTCTGAAAGTCTTTTGTAAATTGGTCTTCTAGATAGGTTTCCTAAGTTTATGCTTCGGTAAATATCTTTCAATGCACGAATTTAATATAAAATGTCTTACAATCTATAGAAATGTCGTCAGCCTGATATAAATGCATTTTCAGTAAAGTAGAAACCACGTCCTTAGTCGATGACGTTTTTTGAATGAAAACGAGAGTTCTCGTTTCCCGTCGTAAATGTGTTAAATTTATAATATTGATTTTTTTTTCTACGGAATTTTCGAATATTCAAGTGTGACCCACAGGTGATGCACGCCGAATGATGCGATAGTAAGGCATGACCCACTGGTGATGCATGCCGCCTGATGGGACAGTCGAGTATGACCCACCGGTAATGCACGCCGGCGTGAACATGTTAAAGACGATTTCGAAGCAATTTTTTGATAAATACATGAAATTACACCATACAAGTGTATTAGAATAAATATTAAACATAATTTTAAATAATATTTTCATTCTTAAATTTTCTCTGAGCTAAGAAAGAGGGAAAAATCATTACTGACTTAATTATTTTATTTTATTCTGAACGATTAACACTATAAAGATAATTTGTCTAATACAAAAAAGAAATACTGAAGTTAGAAAATTTAATTAGGGCACTTTTCTTAGAAATATTCTTTGTTTGAGTTTATCACGCTAGTTCCACTTGTTTTCTTTAATTAAATTATCTCTGTAGATTTTGTTTGTCAAATAAAATAATTTCGAAAAGGCTGTGATTCAAACGAACTTTTTTTTTTTTTTTTTTTTTTTTTACAGAATAATATTATCTATTAAAATATTAATCTAAGTGTCTTGATCGTTACAGAAACATTTCGTGTTGAAATAACGAACATAATATATTTTCATTATAATAAATAAACTATTTGTCATAAATTATATGTTTGGTAGTGTTGTTTACCAGTTTTTCAATAGCTGAGTCATTATTTTTTGTTTATACGTTATATTTTTATTGCATGAATTGTGGAAATTCAAATCTGTAGCTTTATATTACTAAAATAAAAATATTTTGTTCGATAAAGTTCGTAAATAAGCTGTAAAAAGATTTTAATATTTACATATGTATAACATATGAGTTTTGTTTAGTTATATTTTGTTTCATATTGTTAATCCATTCAGGAGAAAGCAATTGCGTTTCTGTAATGTTGAACTCACACCGGAATTTACGAAGGAATTTAGTTCAAAGTATGGAAAAGCAAATTTTCAACCTTTTTTCCCTTCAAAGTTTAAAAAGTAAAATTTAATTAAACGTTTCTGGTGCGAATCATGATGAAAATTAGGTGGGGTATAAGATATTCCACTGCCCCTCACGGGGTTAAAAGAATTTTAACACATTGTTCAGCGGAAATGGCGTAGCGAAAGGGGGGGGGGGGTAATTTTACTACCAGCACTATTAAATAGAAAATTTGGCTATATTTAATCATTGAACGTTATGCGATTAAACAAAGCATATACTAGCATACAATAAGACTGGTGATAAAATGACTGTAATTGTGTGTAAATGACTGTGTTAATTTCTTAGAGCTAATTAATTAAAGTTGTACTTTAATTTAGCGTCAGTAAAATATGCCTAAAATATTCTCGAAAAAGAAAAACACACATGATATTTAAAATTAAGTTTAAACTCTTAACAATTCCAATTAACAATAAGACACTCATAAGTTAACGATAAAAAAAATCAAATTGACATAACTTTAGTTTTCACATGAAAAAAAAATAAAAATTCAAATCTGAAGGCATTAAAAAAAAAAATTTCAGGTTTTTCGATTTTGTTAGCAGTCTTTTAGTTACGCAACTCCTATATTCCAGCGATGACATGCTCTCTTTTATCTCCACATATGCAATATATGAATTTACATACGCCATTTCTAGCATAGCAAAAAAGAACAGGTGATATATACACAAATAATAATGAAATAGAAAAGAAATACCAGAAACAACATTATTGCACTATAATTTGGTAATTACATTATAAATCAGATAAAAACAATAGATAACTACACAGACGAAAAGTAAATAACAAGTTCTTTTTCCAACCTTTAATGCAGAGCTGCCAATCCTCCGGCTGTTTGGACACAAGTATTTTAATATACAGAAAACGTTCTTTTATTTGACTTGAACATTTGGGTGATTTCAAAGAACAACATTTTCTCTAAGTTAACCCATTACCACTGGTGTTGCATTTACTAATATGCGTTCACTGCGTAATCAAAAATAATTGCACTTATTTAAATTATTTACATATCCATCACCATTTTTCAACTAAAAAATTGGCCTTACTTGAAGACATAAAATTTTAAGATCAAATAAAGTGAAAGTTACCTTTCACAGTTTGTGGTGGCAAACGACGTTCAGCAAATAAGTTGAAAAACTCAACACTTTAGTTTTGGCGATTAATGGGTTAATAATGGTATTCAAAATGCCGGAGACTTGGCAACTCTGCCAGCAAGGTTCGTACGTGTCCTTGAATTTCCCGACAAAGAAATTGTTCAGTACAGTATTTTTTCATGGAAAAATCTCTCCTTAAATAAGGCGAAATTTCGGCCGGTTAAACTAGATTTATTTTTCTTTAAAAAAATACAGATATTTGGCCTTGAAAAAAAACTGTACCCGTACAAACCCTGGTCAGTGTACTGGCGGTACTTCTAATTACCGCCGAGTATTTCAACTGTTATATCAATTTCATACACCGTTAACTTAAAACAGCTAGTCAAATTTTATTCTACGATAATAATGAACACAAATAAATCCAACAAACCCTGGTAAGTGTACTGGCGGTACTTCTAATTACCGCCGAGTATTTCAACTGTTATATCAATTTCATACACCGTTAACTTAAAACAGCTTGTCAAATTTTATTCTACGATCATAATGACCACATAAATAAATCCAACTCTTATCTTGCGTCTTTTACTATGTTTTCAGCAATGAAAAGTATAGTGTGACAATCCGTATAAAATGTCGGCAAAAAACACATTGACTACTTCAAATATAGCCTCCTTCCTCGCTAAAATACCAAACCTAGAACTACTGATGTCATATAGCTTGTGAAAGTGGAGTTAAAAGAGTGGTCCTGCAAAGTACCATCGAAATATTAGTAATACTCTCTATAGGATGAAAGTTTAAAGTGAGTGGTACTTATAAGTACCGTCAGTAGATAAAGAGATGATTGAAGACAGATTTTTAGCCAGAAACCAAAAAACATCAAGCAAATATTTCTGATATGAAATATAGGCGCCGTGTCTCTTTGGAACTTCTAAAGAATGTGCATACATTGAAAGCTTGTTATCTTATAAAATAATCATTTTCTAAAATTTTAAACCAATGTTTACATAACCATACTCTTTAAAATTTTCCTTTTAAAACATCATCTGTTTATTTATTTTTAATTTTACGTCAAAAACAGAAACATTTTTTTTTTCAGTTGAGTGAGAATAGGAATTAAAAGACTTAACAGTATCTGTTTCAATAATACTGAGGCAAATATTTTGAAATTAAATTAAAATAATACAGATAAAAACAAGCTCTGTTTCAACATTGAAATAACTCATTTTCGCATGTATTACTGCTGAGATAACAAAGCATTTCCTATTTATAAACATACATCTTATTAGTTAACGTTTTAAAAAAAATATTTTGAAAAATCAATTCTTGTGAAAACCGTTTTACTGAAATTAATATATATATTTTTTTTCTAGTTATACTAAAGACTTATTTAAAGTTTATTTTCCCTATGAATTTTATTTAAGTAAAAATTGTGCAAAAAGCAAACAAACATATATATTTTTTAAAAACCCTAACGTTTATCATTCACCTTTTTTTTTTCTGACACTCCTCACTTCAGAATCTCGTCTTCAACCTGTGGTCGGAAAACCAACTCTGTACCACTATTTTATTATAGATAAATTTGTCATATTTAATGACAAAAATTTTATGATTCAGTAAGATTACAATAACCTCACGTAGTTTGTGATTGCAAACGACTGTAAGGCGAAACGATTTCAGACTACTCTATAACATATATCAAATACGTACTGTTGTGAAAAAAAAGGTAAACGCCGCTACTAACTCTGCATGAAACTAGCACAGAAGAAAGTTACAGGTGCCAAACAATTGGAAATAAAGGCCACTTTTAAATTATGCTAACAAAATTTTCTTAGGGGGCCATCTACATATCAAAACGGCCCTAAATTTGCTTTTTCAATAGTAAAACCCAAGTTTCACACCATGAATAAATTCTACTCTGTTCAGTTAGTGTAAATTAAAATATTTAGGAAATTCGTACGATTAGTTTCCGAGAAATTAATTATTTTAAAATGCGCATATTTTAGCGGCTATATCCAAATTGAAGTTCTGTACTAGATTGTTGAAATGTTATAGAATGACTATGTCACTTCTGTTAATGTATTATTTCTTGCCAATACGCCCATTTCACACGTTTAATATGTTTCGACTATTGCCAGCCCAAATATCTCAATAAAAGGAGTAAAATATATATATATTTTTTAATTATGCTTTTCTGCACATCATAGCCGGCCCCTTAAACAATCATTTTGGCATCTTTTAATGTTAATTCGAAAACTACTTGAAAGAAAAAATTGAAATTGAGAATTCGCATGTAGCAGGACATAATAAATGTAAATCTATCAACAACAAAAAAATGTTGGTTGTAATTCATAATTTTTTCGAATATTAATTTTATGATTCATAATTCATATTATAAAATTTTTAAAATTACAAATTCAATGTAATATATGCTTGAGTCTTTTAGCATTATAAACACACACAATATTAACACATTAGGAATATAATTACAGGCGATATTAATAAAAATACGAAAATGTAATTTAACATTAGAAGCTCTAAATTCTGTATGCTTATAACTGAAAAACCTATCATCAAAATAACTAATAATTACGTTTCTAAGCATTATTTGAACTGAAGACTTAAAAAATATTGACAAAATTAGGTGTGTCTATTGAAAAAAAACTAAATTTGATCTGGTTTTGTTTTGTGGATGGCCTTTTAAGCAAATTATATATACATCATTTAAAAATAGACTTTATTTCCAATAGTTCGGTACCGGTGAATTTCATCTGTTATAATTAGTTGCAGACACAGTTGGGGGCGATTACTTTTTTCAACGACAGTTCAATTATGAACTATTATCAGTTATACACTATTAAATCATATTTTCCACGTCTTCGAATTCTCGTATACAACTAGTTTCAAATCGAACAACTCGGTTTATACGATCAGTGTTGCCAGTGGGTTACTTTTTATAAATTTTAGATTCCTTAAATGGCATTACTTTTCTGAAATGGTAAAATGTCTCTTGTTTTCGCCTTAATTAATATATCATTAAATAAGGCAAATTTTACTGTTTCAAAAAAGTGGTGCCAATCAAGAAATCTAAATTTGAAAATAAGTAGCCCACTGGTAACACTGTATACAATCGCGGAGTTTTGAGATCAGATAAACCAATCACATTTATTCAAAATTACAGGGCTGACACAGGCGACTATTTTTCTATTTTATTCGCATCACTATTTAAAAAAAATAATTTTATAGTATATTTCTCTTGCAAATGTTGTCAAACGGTAAGTCATATATTTTTGTTTTTAGAAAGTGGTGCAAGGTAGAATTAAAAAATAGTCGCCTGTGTCAGCCCTGAAATTACTGATATTGAAAAACTGGAAAAAAACTTGCAACTAATTAAAATTCAGGTTTTCAGAAAAGTGATTGGATATATTAAACCAAAAAAATATTATTTTATTATCAATTAATAATAAAAAAGCTGATATTTAAAAATGTATATTGTTAGCAAAACAGCATCTTCAGAGAAAATAATCATCAGAATTGATTCAACAGTATGTTCTCCACACTTATCCACTTCTTTACTGAAAATCTAGAAGGTATAACAAATTTGTGAAGGCAATCGATTTTTTATTACCCCTTTTCCGTATAGAAATATTTGATTTACATAAAAGTCCATAATCAGGAAAGGTGGAAACTATTGTTTAAAAAGAAGTAGCCCTCAATCTATTTATTTTTAATAATTTAATGTAGTAATATTTTTACTTCTTCATCTGCAATTACGAAACACATTTAAAAATTTATCAAAAATACCGTTCTTATTTATTTAGTTTTTAGAAATCGCTGTTACATTAATTTCCAATATTTTAAATAAAAAACATATCATCAGCGGCATCTTTCGATTATTTGCTGTTTTAATTAATTTAAAACAAAGTTTTTAAATTATGAAACATATAAAATCAAAACTTAATTTTTATAGAAAAAAAAAACATTTTGAAACATGAACCAGATAAATCATTTAAAAATATAAAAAGAATTTGGGTTGATGAAATCAATTTATAAATGTGTACGTTCTGCTAGAAATAAAAACGTCTCGACTGAGATGAAAGGTTGTGTAATAACTTTACAAAAATCATTTTGACGAAGAATGAGAAGTAATTTGATTCTTTTTTTTTTAATTATTACGTCGTCTTTGGTACTTCATTACAGAAATATTTTAAAAAGTCTTTTGATAAATAATATATCATTATTTTTTCTGAAATAAAGTATTTTCATTTACTAATAAAATTTTCTTTCCTAACTGTTTTATTGGTACATTAAACATAATTATTTGTTCATTTGAGGAACATGTATTGACGTTCATTTGTAATGAATTCATTTCGCAAACTTAAGAAATCTGGGTTTATTTACAATTCATTCCCTCTTTCATCTGGGAATATTTTTATAAGATTCTCTACGCTATATTCTTAAATTGTTAGTCACTATTAAATGGGGAATTTATTTTCACGCTATTATTTCCGAAAAGTAATATTCGACTTATTTAATGGCAGAAATGAGATTAAATAAGATGAAGATTTCAATTCGAAAAAAATAAATAGCTCTCTGGCTCACTGGCACGTTATGAAGATAATTGATAAAGATTCTATCCATATGTAGTTTTGCTATGCAAAATTGTTTGAATTCTTAAAGAAATAATTTTACACATGCAGACAGTGTTACCAGTGGGCTACTTTTTAAAATTCAGAATTCTTGATTGGCACCACTTATGAAATGGTAATATACCCCTTATTTTCCCCTTAATTAATAAGCCATTAATTAAGGCGAATTTTACCAGTTCTAAAAAAGTGGTACCAATGAAGAAATCTGAATTTTAAAAAAGTAGCACACTGGCAATTCTTCATGAAGAACCTGATTAACCCTCTCGCTGCGGAACCCGAGATTTCCTCGGGGATGCATTTTTCGGTCTAATTAACCCTTCTTGATTATTTCCACCAGTTATTATTATTTTTTTTTTGTAAATTTTGCCTTATTTAATCGGAGCATTTTACCGATTAAATGAGACAAAAATTTTTGTTTTGGAGAACCGGTGTCAAAAGAATAAAAATTCTTAAATACACAATTTTTTAAGCTATTTTGATAGAACAATTACGCAGCGAGAGGGTTAAAGTCTCTGGAAACTTCTTTCCGAAAAGAATTTTTCGCCTTAATTAATGCGAATTTTTTTATTTAACTAGTAAATAGAAATTTTCTAGTCTTAAAACTTTGAGGTATAAGCCCGTGCGTCATTCGAATCAGTGTTGCCAGATGGCTACTTATTTTTAGATACTTGATTGGCACCACTTTTTTGAAATGGTAAAATGTGCCTTATTTAATGACATATTAATTAAGGCAAAAACAAAGTGAATTTTACCGTTTCAAAAAAGTGGCGCGAATCAAGAAATCTGAATTTTAAAAAAGTAGCCCACTGGCAACACTGATTCGAGTTACCGTTTTCGGTGAACTGAACTAAGTCTGAGAGTCTATCGGGGTCAAATTTTAAAACTCTGAGCTATAAAAATACGTACTACATACGTTCGTGGTCTTTTCAGATATTATCTACAAACTTTTTATTTTGAAAAAAATACGTGGCAGCACAATGCAGAAGTAAGTATATGAAAATATCTAGAATCAGAGCTTAATTCAAACTTATTGTGAACCTTGTGGCATTGCTATTTGTGCTTTGAAATATACTACACAAAAGCAAATTTTACTAAATAATGTTTAAATACAAATTAAACCTATTTTTAGATATTTGGAAACAGATGTCATAAGTTCCCGTGGCCGCCATCTTGGAATTTCTCTTGGCGTAAAACCCCTTTACCGCCAAGTAGTAAATGTCGCCAAGCACCGATTTATACGCATATTTGGCTTAACGAAAATAAAATGTAAATAATAAACAAAATTCGCTAAAATGGCAATCAGTAATCGTTGAATGTGCGTTTCGCGCACATTAACCGAAAAAAAACATCACTGATTCCAGCAGTTCTCGCTGTATAGCATTCTCAAAATTCAGCAGTTCTCGCTTTTTAGCAATATCAAAATTTAAAAACTCTTAAAGCAGCAAAATACCATAAAAAAACAAAATTCGTTAAAATGGCAATCAGTAACCGTTGAATGTGTGCTTCGCGCACATTAACCGAAAAGAAATATCACTGCATTCAGCATTTCTAGCGGTGTAGCATTCTCAAAATTCAGCAATTCTCGCTTTGTAGCAATCTCAAAATGTAAAAAACTCTTAAAGCAGCAAAATATACATAAAATTATCAACATACCTTAAAAGACATCTGCATTCTTGAAAGCTCCAGCACGAAATATCATCACCGTCATTTTACAAAATTGGCTTATGCATAGCTGCCAACATCTTACGCTTTTTTGTACCACAAAAATTTTATAGTAAATTTTACCTTTTTAAATCCCCGTAATCCGCCGATTAAAATAAGCAAAAATTTCTATTAAATTTTTGTGGTACAAAAAAGTGGAAGAGTTGGCAGCTATGGCTTACGAATACGCATTCACACACTATAAACAAACCTTCTTTTCTTGTCAAAATTTCCTCATATTTCCTAATTACTTCAGCAAGAGCGTTTAAACGGACTACAGAAACCATAGTCAATCAAATACATTCAATAAATTTCACATAAAAAGGCAGAACTGTACAACACGATATCAAAGTACATTCACAATATTCCAAGCTAAAATGAGCTTCACAAGGGTTGCCAAACGACACGTTACAACACACACGTCACACGGGATTCCACATATCGAGGTTTCCATATCCATAAACACCGCAAACACGCCAACAAAAAATCGCTAAACAATTCAAAACAACGGCTAAGGAAATATAAAGCATCTAAGCCGATATTTATAAAACATTTGGGTGAGTTTTTATTCAACTTTATGTAAAATTTTATGTTAAAAAATTATGTTTTCTTATGCGGAACTTTTTAAAAATATATATAAAGTTCAATTTATAATTATTCACATTATTATATTATTATTATATTATTCAATAATTTTCAATAATTTCTCGTTAAATATTAATTTTTAGTATATTTAATTAGTTCCTTATTTACAATTTGAAGTTTATAAAAAAAATATTAAAATACTTATCTTCCAAATATTAAAAAAAAAGTCACGAAAAGTGCCAAATACCCTCAGTCCAGAGGGAGATATTCTGTTGAAATAGCTCAGATCTCAATATGTTAAATAGTGGTGTCAGGCTCCTTGGAATTTCCAAGGAGAAACTGCACCTTGCATTAGGGTAAAAAAACTTACAGCGAGCACAGTACCTGGTATATTTGTTTGCGCCCAATAGTACCAATTTCCTCTTTTGCGGCCGCAGTGTTGCCAGTTCGCTACTTTTATTTTATTGAGATTTCTTGATTCTCACCAGTTCTTTGAAATAATGAAATTTACGTTATTTAATGTGAGATTAAATAAGGCGAAAACAAGGTCAATTATACCATTTCAATAAAGTGGTGCCAATCGAGCAATTTGAATTTTAGAAAAAGTAACGTGATGGAAATACTGGCGACCAGATCCAAGAACAAAAGATCGCTTATGGAAAAACGACCTAAAAGTATTTCATAAAAAGTCGCAAATTCAGAACTCAAAAAAAAAAAAAAAAAAAAAAAAAAAAAAAAATCAGAATTTCTATATTTATACCGGAATTTGAGAAAGAACATTTTTTACTCTATGCAACTTCGAAATGCGTACCACTAATCAGAATTCTTAAAAGCTATCTCGTTACAAACAAAATTACAACTCTTAATTTCTGGTAGGAATGGCAATTTCTGAATTATAAAAAAAAAAAGCTGTAAACACTGATTTCCTACGCTTTTTATCATAGACGCGCTTTATTTTCGAGTTTTTTTCCTTTAACCCGGGAGAACGCGTGCCTACCCAGGGTATGAATGGTTTTTACTTTGTCACCAATAAAGGCAAATAATAATCGTCACCTTATTTTTTCTGGGACAATTGTTACAAATTCTGCAATAAAATAATTCGAAGATTCCTTTAAAAAAATAGTGGTGACAACTGTAAAAACAATACGCACTCTGGGTCTATCAGGCCCGTCGCGCGTCCTCCCGGGTTAAATGATATCTTATTAATAAAATCTTATGCATTAGCATCAATGATCTAATGAAAATTTTGAATAAGCGAACTCGGTTGCAGTGTTGCCAGTGGGCTACTTTTTGAAAATTCCAATTTCTTGATAGGCACCACTTTTTTGAAAATTTTAAAAATACACTTGTTTTCGCCTTAATTAATATGTCATTAAATAAGGCGAATTTTACCATTTCAAAAAAGTGGTGCTAATCAGGAAATCTGAAATATAATAAAAAAGTAAAGTGCCCAGCTAAACTGATGGCATTGAGCTCACAGGCTACTCACACTAATAGTATATCATACTCTTATTTTAAAGAAAAATGCCCCTCAAAAAAATAAGTGAAGGGGAATTAGCCATCGTTTCTCCCTTTATACTTAACCAGTGAACCTCCAAATCTAATCAGGGAAGCTCCTTATCATAATAAAACGGTATACCAAATTTGGAGCAAATCGAATAATCCTGCAAAAAAAAAACAAAAAAAAAAACATTTATCTAAATTAAGAGGGTGGACTAGCCCCCCTTTATCCTTAACCAATGAATCCCCAAAACGAATCAGGGAAGCTCCTTAACATAATAAACCGGTATACCAAATTTGGAGCAAAGAAAATAATTCTGCATGAAAAACACGTTTATATAAATTAAGGGGGTGGACTAGCCCCCTTCCCCCTTTATCCTTAACTAATGAACCCCCAAAACTAATCAGTGAAGTTCCTTAACATAATAAACCGGTATACCAACTTCGGAGCAAATCGAATCATTCTGCATGAAAAACCCATTTATCTAATTTAAGAGGGACGGGCTAACCTCCCTTTTCCCACTTTATCCTTAACCAATGAACCCCCAAACTAATCAGGGAAGTTCCTTAACATAATAAACCGGTATACCAAATTCGGAGCAAATCGAATCATTCTGCATGAAAAACCCATTTATCTGAATTAATGGGGTGGACTAACCCCACTTTTCCCCCTTTATCCTTAACCAATGAACCCCCAAAACTAATCAGGGAAGTTCATTAACATAATAAACCGGTATACCAAATTCGGAGCAAATCGAATCATTCCGCATGAAAAACCCATTTATCTGAATTAAGGGGGTGGACTAACCCCCCTTTTCATCCTTTATCCTTCACCAATGAACCCCCAAAACTAATCAGGGAAGTTCCTTAACATAATAAACTGGTATACCAAATTCGGAGCAAATCGAATGATTCTACATGAAAAACCAATTTATCTGAATTAAAGGGGTGGACTAACCCCCCCTTTTCCCCCCTTTATCCTTAACCAATGAACCCCCAAAACTAATCAGGGAAGTTGTTAACATAATAAACCGGTATACCCAATTCGGAGCAAATCGAATGATTCTGCATTAAAAACGCATTTATCTGAATTAAGGGGTTGGACTAACCCCGTTTTCCCCCCTTTATCCTTAACCAATGAACTCCCAAAACTAATCAGGGAAGCGTATTATCACAATGAACCTAGAAAAATTTTTTGAAGCAAATCGGATGTTTCTATCAAGAGTTATCGCGTTACTTACATACATACGTACATACATACATACGTACGTACAGTGGACTAACCCCCATTTTCCCTCCTTTATCCTTAACCAATGAACCCCCAAAACTAATCAGGGAAGTTCCTTAACATAATAAACCGGTATACCAAATTCGGAGCAAATCGAATGATTCTGCATGAAAAACCCATTTATCTGAATTAAGGGGGTGGACTAACCCCCTTTTCCCCCTTTATCCTTAACCAATGAACTCCCAAAACTAATCAGGGAAGTTCCTTAACATAATAAATTGGTATACCAAATTCGGAGAAAATCGAATGATTCTGCATGAAAAACCCATTTATCTGAATTAAGAGGTTGGACTAACCCCGTTTTTCCCCCTTTATCCTTAACCAATGAACTCCCAAAACTAATCAGGTAAGCGCCTTATCACAATGAACCTAGGAAAAAATTTTGAAGCAAATCGGATGTTTCTATCAAGAGTTATCGCGTTACGTACATACATACATACATACATACATAAATACATACGTACATACATACATACAGAACGGGAGGGCACATTAGCTCTCAGGCTTTGATAGCCTGTGAGCTAAAAAAGAAAAGTGCCCAGCTAAACTGATGGCATTGAGCTCACAGGCTTCTCACACTAATTGTATATCTTACTCTTATTTTAAAGAATACTGCCCCTCAAAAAAATAAGTGAAGGGGAATTAGCCATCGTTTCTCCCTTTATACTTAACCAGTGAACCTCCAAATCTTATCAGGGAAGCTCCTTATCATAATAAACCGGTATACCAAATTAGGAGCAAATCGAATAATCCTGCAAAAAAAAAACCATTTATCTAAATTAAGGGGGTGGACTAGCCCCCCTTCATCCTTAACCAATGAATCCCCAAAACGAATCAGGGAAGCTCCTTAAAATAATAAACCGGTATACCAAATTTGGAGCAAAGCGAATAATTCTGCATGAAAAACACGTTTTTTATAAATTAAGGGGTTGGACTAGCCCCCCTTCCCCGTTTATCCTTAACCAATGAACACCCAAAATTAATCAGTGAAGTTCTATAACATAATAAACCGGTATACCAACTTCGGAGCAAATCGAATGATTCTGCATGAAAAACCGATTTATCTAATTTAAGAGGGGCGGGCTAACCTCCCTTTTCCCCCTTTATCCTTAACCAATGAACCCCCAAAACTAATCAGGGAAGTTCCTTTACATAATAAAACGGTATACCAAATTCGGAGCAAATCGAATCATTCCGCATGAAAAACCATATGTATCTGAATTAAAAGGGGTGGACTAACCCCCCTTTTCCCGTTTATCCTTAACAAATGAACCCCCAAAACTAATCAGGGAAGTTCCTTAACATAATAAACCGGTATACCAAATTCGGAGCAAATCGAATCATTCCGCATGAAAAACCCATTTATCTGAATTAAGGGGTGGACAAACCCCCTTTTCCCCCTTTATCCTTAACCAATGAACCCCCAAAACTAATCAGGGAAGTTCCTTAACATAATAAACTGGTATACCAAATTCGGAGCAAATCGAATGATTCTGCATGAAAAACCCATTTATCTGAATTAAGGGGTTGGACTAACCCCGTTTTTCCCCCTTTATCCTTAACCAATGATTTCCCAAAACTAATCAGGGAAGCGGCTTATCACAATGAACCTAGAAAAAAATTTTGAAGTAAATCGGATGTTTCTATTAAGAGTTATCGCGTTACGTACATACATACATACATACATACATACTTACGTACAGTGGACTAATCCCCCCTTTTCCCCCTTTATCCTTAACCAATGAACCCCCAAAACTAATCAGGGAAGTTCCTTAACATAATAAACCGGTATACCAAATTCGGAGCAAATCGAATGATTCTGCATGAAAAACCCATTTATCTGAATTAAGGGGGTGGACTAACCCCCTTTTCCCCCTTTATCCTTAACCAATGAACTCCCAAAACTAATCAGGGAAGTTCCTTAACATAATAAATTGGTATACCAAATTCGGAGAAAATCGAATGATTCTGCATGAAAAACCCATTTATCTGAATTAAGAGGTTGGACTAACCCCGTTTTTCCCCCTTTATCCTTAACCAATGAACTCCCAAAACTAATCAGGTAAGCGCCTTATCACAATGAACCTAGGAAAAAATTTTGAAGCAAATCGGATGTTTCTATCAAGAGTTATCGCGTTACGTACATACATACATACATACATACATAAATACATACGTACATACATACATACAGAACGGGAGGGCACATTAGCTCTCAGGCTTTGATAGCCTGTGAGCTAAAAAAGAAAAGTGCCCAGCTAAACTGATGGCATTGAGCTCACAGGCTTCTCACACTAATTGTATATCTTACTCTTATTTTAAAGAATACTGCCCCTCAAAAAAATAAGTGAAGGGGAATTAGCCATCGTTTCTCCCTTTATACTTAACCAGTGAACCTCCAAATCTTATCAGGGAAGCTCCTTATCATAATAAACCGGTATACCAAATTAGGAGCAAATCGAATAATCCTGCAAAAAAAAACCATTTATCTAAATTAAGGGGGTGGACTAGCCCCCCTTCATCCTTAACCAATGAATCCCCAAAACGAATCAGGGAAGCTCCTTAAAATAATAAACCGGTATACCAAATTTGGAGCAAAGCGAATAATTCTGCATGAAAAACACGTTTTTTATAAATTAAGGGGTTGGACTAGCCCCCCTTCCCCGTTTATCCTTAACCAATGAACACCCAAAATTAATCAGTGAAGTTCTATAACATAATAAACCGGTATACCAACTTCGGAGCAAATCGAATGATTCTGCATGAAAAACCGATTTATCTAATTTAAGAGGGGCGGGCTAACCTCCCTTTTCCCCCTTTATCCTTAACCAATGAACCCCCAAAACTAATCAGGGAAGTTCCTTTACATAATAAAACGGTATACCAAATTCGGAGCAAATCGAATCATTCCGCATGAAAAACCATATGTATCTGAATTAAAAGGGGTGGACTAACCCCCCTTTTCCCGTTTATCCTTAACAAATGAACCCCCAAAACTAATCAGGGAAGTTCCTTAACATAATAAACCGGTATACCAAATTCGGAGCAAATCGAATCATTCCGCATGAAAAACCCATTTATCTGAATTAAGGGGTGGACAAACCCCCTTTTCCCCCTTTATCCTTAACCAATGAACCCCCAAAACTAATCAGGGAAGTTCCTTAACATAATAAACTGGTATACCAAATTCGGAGCAAATCGAATGATTCTGCATGAAAAACCCATTTATCTGAATTAAGGGGTTGGACTAACCCCGTTTTTCCCCCTTTATCCTTAACCAATGATTTCCCAAAACTAATCAGGGAAGCGGCTTATCACAATGAACCTAGAAAAAAATTTTGAAGTAAATCGGATGTTTCTATTAAGAGTTATCGCGTTACGTACATACATACATACATACATACATACTTACGTACAGTGGACTAATCCCCCCTTTTCCCCCTTTATCCTTAACCAATGAACCCCCAAAACTAATCAGGGAAGTTCCTTAACATAATAAACCGGTATACCAAATTCGGAGCAAATCGAATGATTCTGCATGAAAAACCAATTTATCTGAATTAAGGGGGTGGACTAACCCTCTTTTCCCCCTTTATCCTTAACCAATGAACCCCCAAAACTAATCAGGGAAGTTCCTTAACATAATAAATCGGTGTACCAAATTCGGAGCAAATCGAATGATTCTGCATGAAAAACCCATTTATCTGAATTAAGGGGTTGGACTAACCCCGTTTTTCCCCCTTTATCCTTAACCAATGAAATCCCAAAACTAATCAGGGAAGCGCTTTATCACAATGAACCTAGGAGAAAATTTTGAAGCAAATCGGATGTTTCTATCAAGATTTATCGCGTTACGTACACACATACATACATACATACATACATACGTACATACATACATACAGAACGGGCGGCACATTAGCTCTCAGGCTTTGATAGCCTGTGAGCTAATAAAATAGTCCACTAGCAACACTGCTCGGTTGAATGGTCTAGCGAAACAAGCATAGGAAATTGGCCCCCTAGGCGATGTTTGAGATAGCATGTATTATAATAAGGCTTACCGTAAGAATGCAATATAGAGTGCTTATAGCCGATGACCTTGAATTGTCCTTTAGATAATCGGTTAAATCATCGCCAGCGCCATTGTTATTCAGATACGCTGTTTTCAAAAAGTATATATGTTAAAAAAATGAAACTAACACCAGTTGTTGAAGAATATATTAGTTCATATTATATACATTTTGCAGATTTTTGCACTATTTTTAACACTGAAAATTAAACAAAAATGATTAAAAAAATTATTAATATAGAAATATTATACTTACACACACCAAGAAATTGCACAATAATGCTCAAGGTATGTACTTTACCCAAAAATAATTTCGTTAAAATCGAAGATGCGCTTTTTTGAGTTATAAAAAAAACAATGCTAACAACTTGTTACAATGTCCCGATCTTTTAATGTTTGAATTTCTACAATTACGCGCTTATTATAGTTTCTGCATAAGACAGGGGTGGCCAGATGGGGCACTCCGGTTACCACTAAAACTATACAGAAAATGTCGACTTCTTAAAACGCAGAAATTCGATGATTAGATAAGGCAATGATTACTACAGTGCTCAGCAAAAGTTTAGACAATGATCGATTATGCTTCTGTTCTGAGAAGTATGTAACGAATTGCTGTAATTCAACTGTCATATATTACTGGGGACTTATCTTTCATACATAAACAATAAATTTTAATTTATACACTTTACATAATATATAATGACAAAAAAACAAATTTAACATTGTTGCAAAAGTATAGACAATCTGTCTGTTAACAGAAAAATATCCATAAATTAAAATCGAACTGCACCTACATTGTCTGCTATTAATGCAAAGATGTGACTTTCCATCGAAGAAACTAAATCCTGCATCACTTGGGGGTCTATTTCGTGCCAAACACGTTCAACATCTGATCGAAGTTCATTTACAGAGGGGTATTGTTAAAAAATTGCATAAACCGTATGAGATATGATGCCACAAAAGTTTTCGATTGGGTTCAGATCAGGACTACACGCGGGCCAGTCGAAAATAATAATATTTTGAGAGTTAAACCAATTTTTTGATGTATATGCAACATGAATAGACGTATTATCTTGCTCAAATACGTACTTTGGAAGAGATAAAAGTTCACCAAATGGCTGCAAATTGTTTTCCAATGTATGTATGTAGTCTTACGCAGCTTGGAGACCATTGAGAAACTCCAGATATAATTGAGAATTAAAACAAAGTGAGGCCCAAGTTATCACTTTATCACTTTCGAGGGCAAAGGACACATAATTTTTATTCCAAAAATGGCAAGAATATTTAATTAAAATTTTCCTTTTATAATATACGTGAAAATAAGCAATTTCATATTTTCTAATAACTTCGTTTATAAATTCTGGTATCAGTCCATTATTTGCACAGTTTATAAAAAGAATTTCTCCGCGACAGGAAAGGGGTCAATTTGTTGTGAGATTTCAAGGCTGGTTGTTTTATCATTTTCATGTAAACTAATGTACATTTTTCTTTAATGCATCTACAAAATTATCCGCTGACACAGAAAGCCCTGACTCACTTTTAACGCGATTAGCAGTCATCATTTGTCTAGATGCCAGTTTATGGATCCTTCTATAATATCGTTTTCTGGCCACACGTGTCCTTCCAGATCCATGTTTTGCTTTGAAAGAGTCACCCTTAGATAGTACTTAATAGACAGACTTCTTTGGCCGATTCAAAGTAGCTGAAATTTCTGAAACAGTCTTCCCTTTTGATTTCAGCTTCCATGCTTTAATTACTTCATCTGACTGAAAATTTCTTGCTCGCGGCAGCTTCACTAACAGATGCTATTGCGAGGTGCACTTACATGCTTCATGCATGTGACGTCATAAGTTTGAAATACGCGTTTTTCCGTGAACAATTGCCAAAAAATCACAAAAGTGTCTAAATTTTTGCAATATGCAAATTTCACTTTTTTCAGTTAAATTAAGTAATATCCTACATTAGAGCCATTATTTCTGTCCTAAAACGTTTAAAATATATTTAAAAATAAGTACAGTCATTTGTATAAACCAAGTGTTCGTATTTTTTATTTAAAGGTTAAAAATCACCAGTGTCTAAACTTTTGCTGAGCAGTGTATAAAAGTTTAGTGGTGTCGAGTGTGCCACAGTTGGCCACACCTGCCATGAGAAATACAATTAGTGGTGTCGAGTGTGCCACAGTTGGCCACACCTGCCATGAGAAATACAATTAGTGGGATGTAATTAACCCTAGATCTACCGGGAATTTTATTCAAGTTTTAATAAAACGTTCTACACCAGAATTTTTATGTAAAACTATTTAACTTATTTATTTACCTTATTTTTGTCTGGTTTATATACTTAGTTTATTTTAAAGAAATTTCTGGTTTGAATGAATATTTTGTATGTACCTGTCGGGTCCAATGGACCCGTCTGGTAGACGGAGGGTTAAATACATAGCAGCCAGCAAATAATTAGGTATGTCGCTCGTTTAACTCCTTGGATATATACTTGTTTCAGGGACGTTTTCACACTGACGTTTTTTATTTAAATTCCATCTCGCACCACTTTCCCAAAACAAAATTCTTCTATATACCCTTTGTCAACATGTGCATGAGAAATATACTACAAAAGAGTTTTTCTTTAAATAGTGGTATGAATAGAATAGAATAAATAAGTAACTGTGGACAAATGCATGGCGAGTCTCAGTCGTAAAATGTACACAAAGTGTTAATAAAAAATGACATAACTCAAAAAAAAAAAAAAAAAAACAGTACAGCTGTTTTAAAAATTTTTAATTGAACATTGATTCCTGAAGGTTGAATGGAGTTATGAATCAAGAGGAGGCGACATATAGAGTAGAGTCTACCAGTTGCGAGTGAAGTAACTGAAGAGGTTGTCACAAGATGGCAACCGATTTTGTACATCGGATCAACAGTTTCTGATTACCACCGAAGCAAACATCCAGCAGTAAATATTGAGTAGAAAAGTTCACCTTTTTTAACGGCTTATTCATGCAACATTTCTCTCACGAATGTCTTAAAAATTTCTATTCGTTTTTACAGGTGGATGTTATCTCTGGTATTCTAATCTCTTTCACTGGCACGTACAGGGGGTTATCTAAGTTTTCACAATATGGCGGAAACGCGGGGCCTGACTACCACCGATGTAAACTTCCACCAGTAAAAATAAATATATGTTTCTGGTCATAATTATAACTGAAATGATACATTAAAACGGCGTTTAAAAAAGGAGAAAATTTCTATTCAGATTTACTGGTGGAAGTTTTCGCCGGCGATAATGCGCCACTGCGAAACAGGTTACAGCTGAAGCTTCACCATTTGGCGGATATGTCAGTTCCTCTTTATTCATAGTTCCATGGGGTGATGTGACTTTCAAGGTATTCTTTAACCCCAAAAAATTCCGCTAACCCCTTGAGGGGTGCCGGTATATATTATATACCACCTACGATTAATAAAGTTTTACACCAGAAAAATTTTATTAAATTTTATTTTTCTATCTTTGGTGGAAAAAAGCCGTAAAATTGCTTTTACTTATTATGAAATAGAATTTTTCAAAGAATCCGGTGGGAATTCAGCATTTCACAAGCGTAATTGCTTGCCCTTCAAGGGGTTAAAATCGAACATGCACTTTTTGAGTCATAAAAAAAATTAATACCAATAACTTGTTAAAATATTCCTAACTTTTCGTGTTAGTATTTGCAGAAATACACTGTTATCAATTGGTTGTTCAGTTCGTGGCATTTTCACTCGGGTAGGATGATCTGTACGCCAAAATAAGAGAATGTTTCATGCATACAACTTCCTTATATGATTGTATCGTGTTTAATAAACATTTTGTTATTTTTGTGTACTGCGCATCCTTCGAGGGTAATAATATCAAGAACTGACAAATCATGCGGTAACCTTTCCTTACCATGCTTTCCATGATTATCGCATAAAACAAGCTTATCGAGCTTCACCTGCACAATCGACTAGACAAACAGCTTCTCTTTACAGGGGAATTTCTCTTGTCTTCTTAGGTGCGCTGCGTGTACAATTGAGAATTTCCAATAATGAAAACCTTATTTTATTTGCATGAGGAAAATACTTTGTATTCAACAGGAACTCACACTATGAAATTTAAAAAGTTAGCGAAATCTCTTATTCAGCCATTCTTGAGCATTTTGACATGATTTTGGGGTAGTACATTTGAATAGGGTGCATTCACACTTATATTCATGACATAAAACTGCTATTTCTTAGTTTAAACCGCGAATTTCCAAGACTTTGGTAATTCACATGGAAGAGAATGAGTTTTTTCTCTGAACTTTTCTATAACTGCCTCGTTTATAGTAAAAAGGAATTCTTAATCATAACTGATTGAAAATACTCTCTTATGTGAAAAAAATCTTAGTTAATACTTGTAATGATTCATACATTCTTAAAAAAAGGTCCTCTAAACCAGGCGTGGCCAACTGTGGCACGCTCGACACCACTAAAATTTTATAGTAATAATTGCCTTATCTAATCATCGAATCTCTGCGATGCAAGAAGCCGAATTTTTCTGTAAAATTTTAATGGTATCCGGCGTGCCACAGTTGGCTACCCCTGCTCTAAACAGTACTCCTTTAACTCTCTCCGGCACGTGCAATTTTTGTTGTAAAATGATGAAATGATTGACTGACACCGGAATTTTAAAACGACTTTTTTAGAAATTAAAAACATGTTACTTTTAATGTTCATTGCAAAAAAAAAAAATTTAATAAAATAATCTTGTGCCGTCGTAAGTTTGGAATTAAAATTAGGTATCCCGAGCCGGGCACAGTGTGCCGGAAAGGGTTAATTGAGAGTGGTACAAATTAAAAATTGGCATTTTTGAGATACAACTGTTTTTAAGTACTAAACATTCATATTTTTATCTGGAAAAACTGCACAGTGGCAGTTGTTCTATTTTGGCTGTCAGAAGGCAAAAGTGTCACTATTCTTTTCCAACGTATTTACTTTATTATTTGTGATAAAGAGACACTGTTGAGTTGGTTATGCTAACGGAATGACATAAATAAATCCATTAACGTAAAAACATCACAGGGATAAGTATACTTAAGAAAAAGAAATTTAATAAAAAATCATTGTTTAATTTAAAAAAAATTAACAGCTGTCCTAAAAATTTGTTATTTATGAATTATGTCATTTTCTATTAAACTTTGGGCACATTTGACAACTGACACTCGTCATGCATTTTCTGCTGGCTCTTATATATATTTTTTTTTTATTCTATTCATACCGCTATTTAAAGAAAAACTTTTTTTTAGTATATTTCGCACATGTTGTCAAAGAGTATGTTCTATTCTTTTCTACTTAATCTAAACAATCATTTCAAATCAATCTAACATCGGCGGGTTCAGTGTTTCTAATTCTACAAATAATCAACATATTACGGCACAAACAAACATTTAATGACAAAAACAGAACATAAAAATCTATTAAGTCAGATTCGGCACATTACATCTAAAGCATTCTAAGATCAAAAAAGGATTAGTTCATTTCAGTTCAGAAGTGAACAGTTCAAACAGAGCATGCGCTGGCTAACTAGCGGTTCAGATAATTAGCCGGAACAGGGTATGTGAGAGATTTTCGTTTTCAGAACATCTTACGAAATGGTATTTAAATGAAAGAGCGTCTGTGATTACCCTGAAACAAATATGTATCCAAAGAGTTAATGTTTGAAACAATTGCACCATGGATAATGTTCGTGGTAAGTGTCAGGTGAAATCGGATGAGAAACCTAAAGAGAAGATTTTTCTCTTAACCACATAACTATTTTGCCCGAATTCTATTCGGGCAAGAAGGCTTGGCTTGCTTCATTACTAAAAGCTTTTGGGTACCACTAATTTGCAACTGTAATCTTCTCTTTGATAATTGTCAGACTTTTATCAATTATATAAAGCAAATATTTTTCTATGGAAAAAGTGGTGTTCAGCCCCTATTTTTAGTTTATGGTGCAAAAATAAGAAACAGTTCAGGGGTTAAAAATATGTTAGTTCACAAATATACATAACGGGAGCCTTGGTAAATTTAAAAAACTCGTTTTTATAGATGATAACGTCTAATATCGATAGTTGCTAGTTTGGTCTTATTTGTTTCTTGTTAGGTGTAGTGTTTCTTGTTAAATATGGTGAATTTATGGGTTCAAAATCATCGGGAAATTCGTCTCGCAGGAATAACGTGTTGAATGACCATATTCTGTAGATTGATCGGTACGATTAAGGCATGATTGTCAACGGGGCAAACTTCCACCAGTAAATTTTAATAGAAATTTTCGTCTTATTTAAACGTGTTATTTGCCTAAAATTACAGAACTGAATAAGGAGAAAATTTCCATCCCTTTTTACTGGTGTAAATTTGCCACGTTGGTACTCTGATCCTGGTTACGGTATCTCCGGAATTTACCCAAAGGAGCATCGTGTGATATCTCATTAAGTAACCCTAGATTTTTACCGTATGCAGGGTTCGTATGAGTCCTTGAATTTCCAGACTAATAAATTATTCAGTACCAGTATTTTCTTATGGAAAATCTGTCCTTAAATAAGGCAAAATTTCGTCCGTTTAAAGTAGATTTATTTTTCTGTAAACAAATACTGATATACGGCCTTGAAAACCATGGTACCCGTATGAATCCTGGTATGGATGTTTGTTTAGGAGTTTGTTTTTAAACAAACCAATATAAGAACTATCATCCTATATATATCGCCTAAATTTATTAAGTTATTATTTTTACTTATGAATTTTAACTTACATTTAATTTTCAAAATGGGGAAAAATAATTTTATACATTGAGATTTTTTTTAAATAAATGATTACTTTCATAACAAAAGATAAAATTACCTCTCAAAACATCCAAAAATATACATTCCTTTTTTGCATTCATTTCGAATAGTAAGGAAAAATTTAAAAACTTACTTAAATGAAAATTTCAAAACTGATATTAAAAGTATTCCTTTTTTAGTCGCATTCTACCTTTTTCGCTTAGCCCAAAAAGGCTATTTAATAATTTAATTTTGTAAAAGAGAGAAATAGTTTTTAGATAAAAGAAAGATTCGGTTGAATAAAAAATAGCTACGATGAGTCCTCTGTGTTTCAATCCCTTGGAGAATGTTTTCCAATTTCACAACCATAACAAGAAAGGATAACTTTTTCTAAAATTAAATTTCAAGCAAAAAGGCTTACTTTGAGTTGAATGAGTTAAAATTACTTTTTAGAAAAGGGTTCGAACGTAGATAGAATGCATTATCTATTTAAAAGCTGAATCGTTATCGATTTTTTATTTTATTTTTTAAGTTATATTTTTTAACTGAAAGTAATTAAGAAATTGAAATTGTTGAATTTTAAAAAAGCGATTCCATGAGCAATGAATATAAATAAAAAAAAATGTGATTTCATTTAAGTGTAATTTCAGACTGTCTGTTTTCTTGTAATTACATCAAAAGAAGTTTTCATCTGTAACATTGCGAATTGTGACATGTATTATATTCTGTGCTTTGCTCAAGGTTAAAGCTCAAGTGTATTTTGCATATAATCCTCGGAATTCCACCATAATTTCAGATTCGAAATTTCTATTTTAATAGTTATCAGAATTTGATAATATCAGAATCTGAAGTCGTCTTGTTTTACACCTTGAATGGTGGCAATTCATTTTGTGACCACTTAATTTTAATCCTTAAATGCCGCTTTACCACCATAATTTTGGAATTACAATTTTCCTTATGCTGAATACGCTCAGAAAACCTTTCAATTAATTTCAAGTAAATTTGTTTGTAATTACTGCTGTCCATCACTTATTTATATGTTTTACGGATCGAAGTACTTTGCACAGAAAACGGTTTCCGGCAGAACTCTGTGATTGAATAAGCCGAAATTATTTATTAAAAAATTATGCGAAATCTGCCCATGCTGAAAACGTCTACAAATGATGGTAACTACTTATTTAAAAAAATAAACTTCGTTATTTTCAGTTGCATAAAAATGCGAATATATCTGTTATTAAATAAATCACATATTTCTAATCTCAAATAGTGGTGAAAAGCACTCGTAAAAATTTGACAATGTAATACACGGGTCAAATGACCGATCAATAGTTAGTTTGGTGGTAAATGTGAATTTTGCAAGTCACTATTGTTGACGAAATGGAATTCCGATCATGAAAAAATATTTTTTCTCTGATTATGTAAAATGGAGGATAACAACTTGCAAACGAACAGTCAAGAGAAAACATGAAAAAATTGCCTCACATGCAGATTTTGTTTATCTACAAGTAGATAAGGGGCAGTCAGGAAAACAGTTCCTTTTTTTTTAATTCGAATTTCCTTGTTCGTTTTGAATTTTTCTTCCTTGTTAACACGTTGAATGCCAAGTCTATTTTGTCTGTCTATCCGTTTGGGCCACGAAATAAGATTCCCGTTGCACATTCAATAAATGTCAGTTACCGATGACTGACGCGACCTAAACAGAAAGTTCAGTGTCAGTCACAGGTGACTGACGTGGCATTCAACGTGTTAAAGTGCTTCTGTAAGCTATTAAAGCAACGGTTTTGAAATATGTTTAAAATTTTAATCATGTTTCTAACAAATGATCTCTTTTTAAGTCAACTTGATAGTAAGAAACGTATAGTCTATTTTAAATAAACCTGTTCTAAATGTATTTTGTGTTTACTAAATATTACAGTTCTTTAATATATTTGATTCAATAAAGAGCCTATTTAAACCTTTGAGGAGCAATCAATAATGTCTCTGAAATATTGAATTCTCAACGTAATAATCGAACAATTTTATTTTTAAATAAGGAAAGGTAATTTTTTTTTCGGTTACTTCAATGAAAATTAAAGGCTAGTCATAAAAAAATATTCGCATGTGAGAAAATTAATTTGTTAGCGCTAATTAATTAAAGTGTTACTTTAAAGTACCGTCAGCATACTATCAGTAAAATTTCGTAACAGAAAACCCACATGGTATTTCAAATGGCGCCAGAATTGTGGTAAAATATTTTTGATTTAATAAATATGTGAAATATAGCCTTTTTCATATTTACAAATAAATGTTCGTCCAACACTTTAACATTGAAAATGCTTTGCAACTGAAAGGGTTAAAAAAAAACATTTTTTTTTTTTAGGTTTCCATCTGGTTAGCTGTCCTTTAGTTCTGCGACGTCTATATTTCATGGACAATATGTTCTATCGTATCTCTACACACGCAATATATGAATTTACATATGTCATTTCTAGCATAGCAAAAAAGTGCCGGTGCCACAATTCTTTCGATTTCCTGTAAAAAATAATAATGAAACAGAAAAGAAATACTGGAAAAATTATTACTACACTAAATTTTAGTATAATTACATTTTAAAGCAGATGAAAAGGATTGGTAACTACACAGACGAAAAGTAAACAAAAAGTTTTTCTCCAACACCCAGGGATCTCACGGTACTTATAAGTACCAAAGAGTAATTCAACTTTTAAATCAAGTACATGCACCGTTCACCTAAAATAGCTAGCCAAAGTGTATTCTAAGATCATAATGAATACATAAAAAAATCAAACTCTTATCTTATATCCTTTACTGTGCTTGCAGCTTTAAAAAGACGAGCGTGACAATCTGTACAAAAGAAACACTGCACAAAACACATCGAGTGTTTCAAAGATAGCCTCCTTCCTAGCTAAAATAACAAACCTAGAACTACTGCTGCTATGTATCCTGATAAAGTGAAGTTAACCCTTTGAACTTGGCGTCTCTTACACAAATTGTATTCGATCGGCACAACTTTTTTAAAAGAAGTTTCGTTCAAGTACACAATTTCAAAAATTCTCTGAATAAATAAGGTACATTTTATTTTCCTTTATTACTGGTGGCAAAAACAAATTTTGCAAAGAAAGATTATGTCTCCGTAGCGGAGCCCTCGAGTGCAAAGGGTTAAAAGAGTGTTTTTGGAAAGCACCATTAGAATATTGGTAATATTCACTATGAGATGAAAGGTTAAAGTGAGTGGTACTTATAAGTACCGTCAGTAGATAAAGGTTTAATCACCTTTGATTTTTTTACATAATTTTTGCCATTAACAAATCTAAATAAGCAAGTATGAGAAAGAATTTAGAATCCGTAAATGAAAATTCAGCCAGATGCGGAGTGCCACAGTATTGCCGCATCTGGCTGATTTTTTTATTGGGGGATTCCAAATTCTCACCAATAAGTTTAAATAGTTATTATTGTTTTATAAGATGATAGATATTCCACAAATAAAATAAAATTGCTATTCCAACTTTTCCGGTATGAATTCCAGCACTAGTACAATGTCAGCCAATTAGTGATAACGTCACACTCGTGTCCTCTGGCCTTGAGTATTTCGATGGCAGCGGTTGCCCCACCCCCTTCTTCAAAGGGTTCATCCGTTGCCATCTAAATACTCAAGGCCAGAGGACACGAGCTGTGACGTTATCACTAATCGACCGACTTCTCACTAGTGTTGGAATTCACACCGGAAAAAATTGAATAGCAATTTTCTTTTATTTTATTTGTGGAATATCTAGCATCATATAAAACAATACAAACTGTTTAAACTTACTGGTGAGAATTCTGAATCCCTAAATAAAAATTCAGCTAGATGAGGAATGCCACAGTGTTGCCGCATCTGGCTGATTTTTTATTGGAGGAATCCAAATTCTCACCAGTCAGTTTAAATAGTTATTATTGTTTTATAAGATAATAGATAGTCCACAAATAAAATAAAAGAAAATTGCTATTCAAAATTTTCCGGTGTGAATTCCAACACTATTGAGAAGTCGGTCGATTAGTGATGATATCACAACTCTTTTCCTCAGGCCTTGAATATTTCGATGGCGACGGTTCATCACGTTTCAAACCAGAAAAGTTATTTGTTGAATATTCATTTATGTAGTTTCAGGTTGCTACGTGGAAGTCGCTTAATTTTATTTCTTTAAAAAAATTCTTGTTCTAAACAGTGTTGCCAGTGGGCTACTTTTTAAAAATTCAGATTTTTTCATACGCTCCACTTTATTTTAAATTGTAAAATTCCTCTTGTTTTCGCCTTAATTAATATGTCATTAAATAAGCATAATTTTCCATATCAAAAAAGTGGTTCAATTGAAGAAACCCGAATAAAAATAAAGTACATATTACGGATTTCCGCATATTACGGAACAGCCGTCGGAGATTAACACCTATGTTTATAACCTTGTGATACCCTTTAGAGATTATTTTAAGTTTTATCATAAATTCAAGCATACTTTAAATTTATTATAAATTCATGGAAACTTTCAATAAGCTCTTGCCATTACACTTAATAAAGCTACTAATGAATATTGTACTGCACTTGGTGGGACAATTCTTGCTTCCTTTCGGTATTTTCAAGGGCATGAAAAATTCTAGAATGTAGATATGAAATAAGACTTTTGATGAAATAATGTGAAAACTTTGAACCTTTTAAGTATTGTACGTTTCGAAAATTAAAAAATTATTTATTTAAAAAAAATTTAAATCTGTGTAAAAATATATTTATTAGATTAGTTAAAACTGTCTAAAGTTTGTTGTATATCATATATTGTGTTGCATTTGTAAAATAATTATGTTTTGCCTAGTAATTTGCTATATACAGTGCAGTGATGCAGTGTTGCCAGTGGGCTACTTTTTTTTAATTCAGAGTTCTTGATTTCCACCACTTTTTTGAAATGGTAAAATTACCTTTGTTTTCGCCTTAATTAATATGTCATTAAATAAGGCGCATTTTACTATTTTAAAAAAGTGGTGCCAATCAAGGATCTGAATTAAAAAAAGTAGCCCATCAGGCAACACTGCAGTGATGGAACAGTGTAGCACCACAAAATTTTATTAGTATTCCTGGTCTAATTTCAGGACAGAAATTCTGAGATTTTCTTAAAGGCAAAGAATACTATTAATTTTTTTTGGTGAGAATCGCCCAACAGCTGCGCCACTGTTCCATCACTGACAGTCTTCGTCAATTTTTCTGGTGCAAATCCTGATTAATCGTAGATGGTATATAATATATACCGCCGCCCCTTAACCCCTTGAGGGGCTGTTGGATATATTTTATCCCACCTACGATTAATCAGGATTTGCATCAGAAAAAGTTTAGGAAATTTTAGTTTTCTGACTTTAGTGGAGAAAAAACGCAAAATTTCTTTTCCTTACTTTGAAATAAAATTTTTCTAAATTTCCGGTGGGAATTAAGCATTACACAAACGCAATTGCTTGCCCTTCAAGGGGTTAATCTTCATTTGGTACGTCACGAAATCAGTCCGGAGGCCTTCAGTATTGAGACGGTAATGGGTTTATACGCCGGAAATTACGGTAGCACTATTTCTGAAAACTAACATTTGTCTTGATTAATCCTTTAACTACTGCTTTATGATCTACTGCAATTTTTTTCATGTAATGTTTTTTCAGTTACTAGAATGAAAATTATAGTACAAACATAAAAAAAACCAGTGAGAAATTTAATTAATTGGAGGTAATTAATCAAAGTGGTACTTTAAAGTACCGTCAGTACACTTTGACTAAAGTATCATAAAAGAAAACACATATGGTATTTCAAATGCCAACATAACTACGGTAAAACATTTTCGATTTGCTAAGTACGTGAAATATATCCTTTTACAAAAATTTTCGGAAATTTCTGGTGCAAATCATTTATTTCAACATGCTTTGCCCCTGAAAGAGTTAAAAACACTATTTTTTTTTAAAGTTTCGATCTTGTTAGCAGTCCTTTAGTTATGCGACGTCTATATTCCAGAGACAACATGTTCTCTCGCATCTCCACATATTCATCATATGAAATTACATATGCCATTTCTAGCATAGCACAAAAGAGCAGGTGCCAGAACTTTTTCGATTTCCTATGAAAAATAATAATGAAACAGAAAAAAAATACTTGGAAAATTATTACTACACTTTATTTTAGTAATTATATTTTAAAGCACATGAAAACGATGGGTAAAGATGAAAAGTAAACAAGAAGTTTTCTCCAACACCTTCTGTACTGCTGTTAAATCAAATACATACACCGTTCACCTAAAATAGCTAGTCAAATTGTGTTCTAATAGTATAATGAACGCATAAAAAAATCCAGCACTTATCTTATATCCTTTACTGTGTTTGCTGCAATAAAAAGACGAGCAAGACAATCTGTACAAAATGTCGGCACAAAACACGTCGACTGTTTCAATGATACCCCCCTTCCTCGTTAAATTATCAAACCTAGAACTACTGCTGCCATGTATCCGGATAGAGTGGAGTTAAAAGACTGTTTTTACAAAGTACCATTAGAATATTAGTAATATTCAATATAGGATGAAATTTTAAAGTGAGTGGTACTTATAAGTACCGCCAGTAGATATAGGGTTAATTTAAAAATACCAATAAATACCAATGAATACCAATGTCAATAAATAAGGAGAAAATAACGTTTCGAAAATAGTAGTATTAAAATTCTAGGTCCCGTGAAAACCCTATTACATATATTGCACTCCCAGTCATCCACTGCGTTAACGATAAACCGAATGTCAGATACTCATACCTTTCTCAGAGCTGGAAAGTTATATTTTATCAGTGGCATTTTTCATGTGTATAAGAAGTACATTGTAATATAAAATGCTGTAAATAAAACGATAACTAATGGCATAAGCAAAATATCAAGAACTACCCAAGAACACAAAAAATTAAATAACATTAAATATACCAACAACCGGTCTTAAGACCAGTGCCAAAAGAAATTATTTCAAGGCAATAGAAAACAAAAATACAGTTATTTCAAAGAAAAAATATCTTCATACATTAAGTAATAGAGGAGAAGGTTCAAATACCGGCTAGGGTCCAAATACTGGCTATTAGGTGTTCTGAGCACAGCGCAGCCTAGCTGTGATAGGCAGTGTTTATAACTTTAATTGAGAGAAGAAAGTTACGAAAAGTACGTCGCTGAAGTCTGCGTCATTTACAAATAGTAAATGCAAAAGTGTCGAATATACGCAATCTGGTACATCAAAAGTTTTTCAGATATGTGTTTCTCATTTGTTTAAAATATACTGGTCGTATATTGGCTTGAATTGTTGATTAAGTTATTTTCTATACATATTTAGCTCTAAATTGCCACGCGCACATTATTGGTATATTATTATATGAATGAGTAATACCGGTTTTAACTTAAACATAGCAGTGGTCCGAATACCGGCTACCTAGAGTGGTCTAAATACCGGCTAGCCGGTATTTGGACCTCTCTCGGTTGCTCTGCTTGAAGGGGAGGAAAATAAATTAATTTAAATAGTTCCATAATTAATAAATTAATTTAAATGGTTCAGAAATAGTTCCAGTCCCATTTTGTAATATGAAAAAAGCAACCATGGCCGTAATTCTTCAGGACCAACACTGGTTACCGGATCACTTTCCAAAAAAGCGCTGTTGGACACTACAAAATTGCCTGTAATAAATGTGAAAAGAAAAAAAATGACAGAGTAAAAAAGGCGAAAGAGGCAGAAATTTGATTTTAATCCTCTCGCTGCGCAACCCGAGATTTCCTCGGGCAACGTAAAAGTAACAAAATTTGCGCAACACGAGATTTCCACGGGTATGCATTTTTCCGTCCAATTAACCCTCCTTGTTATTCCCACCAGTAATTTTTTTATTGTACATTTTGCCTTATTTAATCGAGCATTTTCCCAGTTACGTTAGACAAAAAATTTTTTTTGAAAAACCGGTGACAAAAGAAAAAATATTCTTAAAAGACGCTCGTCGCTAAGGGGTTAAAACGCAGTTTTTGAAGCTCTTTTGATAAAACAATTACGCTGCGAGAGGGTTAAAAAAGTGAAAAAGGAAAATATCCAACAGAGGAAGATGATAAATTTATATCTCCTGCATGGGTTCTCTCTGTGGACAAGAATGGGGGGGGGGGGATTCTGGGTTCAGTATTAAGAATGCGATATGTAGGCTGATAGGGACTATACTGACGCAGATAGTAATATTATGTTTTTGATATTTTCAGATAAAATAGTTCTCATTTCAATCAGCAAGCTTTTTTTAGTTTTACACGTTAAAAAACAAAATTAGAAATATAATGGGAAGAAGACTGTGAGCGATAGTCGTAAAAAATTTTAGAAATTTGACAAAAATACTTTTTAATTAAAAATTGCGTATTTATTTCTGTGCATAAGAAATGTTATTAATCAATACAATTTAGTAAAATAATATTCTTATTGCTTAATAATTGTCGTTATCTCTATTTGTGTGATCTTTTGGAAAAAAAAAAAAAAAAAAAAAAAAAAAAAACTTATGTAGCCGGTATTTAGACCCAATTTTAAAAACTCAAAATTTCAAGACTTTCGGAATTTTGCTTTTTATAAACAGAAAACGCCTTTTAACCCTCCGTCTACCAGACGGGTCCAATGGGCCCGATGGGTACATTCGAAATATTTATTCTAATCAGAAATTTCTTTAAAATAAACTAAATGTGTAAACCAGACAATAATGAGTTAAGTAAATAAGTTCCATAGTTTTAAATAAGAATTCTGATGTGCAATATTTTTATAAAACTTGAGTAAAATTTTCGGTAGTTCTAGGGTTAAACTGATTTTTTTTTCTCTAAACAGGTTTAAAACATGTCAAGGTACCCTGCTGTCACTTTTTATTTTATTAATTTTGAAAATTGTATGATCTAGATTAAAAACAAAAGTGGTAGCCGGTATTTGGACCTTTTCCTCTATTAGTCAGTGGAGTTAGCGACAAACTTCACGAAAACATATCACTTTCGGATACCAGAATGAGATTTGGCACAGCGCTTATATACATACTAAGAAACAAAAAATCATCGGGAGGCAATCGATCAGGTGTCAAGATCCCCCCCCCCCTTAGGGGGGGAAACCGCGGTTGAATGTCGTGTGACAGATATTGAGCACATTTTATTTTTTAAATACTTATTTTTATAATAAAGTATTAAAAAATTTGTATATTATGTAAAATATGTATCCAATGACCGTGTAAGATTTTATTGCAGAAATATTGATATTTAGGGTATAAATGGCCTATTTGAAAAAAAATCTCAAAACTTTTTTTGTATTTTTCAAAAATTCTTTTTTTTTTTCAATAACTTGAAAGTATATATTAAAGCTTTGAAATTTTTATATGTTAAGTAAATCATTCTTATATTCGCAGTGTTCAATTTTAGTGTATTCACAATGATTTCTAAGGTATAAAGGGATCAGTTGAATATTTTCGCTTTTGACAAATTTACACCTGATTACAAATGATTTCATTTAATACTCACAGGTACTCTGTTCACTACGAGCTAGCTACGCTCACTAACCCTTGTCTAGATCATGCAGGCTCTAAGCAGCTCTACGTTGGCATCATGCTGCATAGTCAAACTGGTGGCGCCGATGTAATGAAAAACCGCTGACAAAAGAATAAAAAATATTAAATGACGCTCGCCGCGAAGCTATTTTGAGGAAACAATTACGCAGCGAGAGGGTTAAGACTTAAATTCGTGATTCTTTATTTTGTCTTGAAAAGTTATATATGATTCTCAGAAGGGTTTATTACACAGGAAAAATAATGAAAAAAATCAGAGATGCATTTTTCGTATAATACGTCAACCTTTTCTTATGTTGCACATCTGCAATACAAGTAAAAACTAAACTCTTGCAAATTAGTAAATATTTCAATATGTATGAATCTAAATACCTTCATTTTATATATTTTTTTTATTTTGTAAAACTTGCATGAATTGTAATGCATGTAATGCGTTGTAATATTTGTAAATGCATGAATTATTATTTTAGAATTGCGTTTTTATTCTTATATTAAAGATTAGATACAAGAAGTTTTAAGATAAATTTTTAACTTTATTTGGCAGCGTATGTTTGTAATTTTTACAGGATTAATATTTCTATATAAATAAAGTTGTTGCAAAAAGTTAAATAAAAAGTGATGTAGATATGTATCACTATGCATGTAACCCTTTCAGTGAGAAAGTTCGTCTATTGCTAAAATGTAAAAATTAATAATGGCACCAGTATTTATAAACAAATTTATATGAAAGAACGTAAAAACTTGTCTTCGCGTACATTATATAAAGCAAATTTTAATTTCTAAATTTTGGTGCCAATGTGGCATTTGGCAATTAAAATTAAGTGACAATTAAAATTATACTGGTGCTCTTCAAGGGGTTAAGGGTTAATATACAAAACTTAGGTGAAGAAGTTATAATTTATTACATATGTCGCGAATTTTAGTCAAGTTTATAATGTTGTCTTTGGTTTAACCCTAGAACAGCCGGTAATTTTACTCAAGTTTTATAAAAACACATTTCACACAAGAATTTTTATTAAAAAATATTTAACTTATTTAATTAGCCTATTAGTCCAGTCAAATTGTCAAAAATAGATGCAAAAATTCTGCTAGAAGATTTTATGTTTTTAAACTGTTTATGGGAATGCTAATAACAGGAATTAATTGTTTCCCAACAAAATATCTCGAGGCTAAACTTTGTGGAGCCAAAAAACCACGAAATTTTCGGACTTTTTTCAGTTTTTTGCGTATAACTCGAAAATTATAAAATTTTTGTGTACCATACTCCATTACAAAAAGAAAGAACATTAAATTCTCTACAAATTTCATTACAAAAGTCTTTTTCTAAATCCATTATTAAGCGCGCTACAGCTTCCTGAAAATGATACTTTTTTTTAACTTTGTGAAAAAATCTCAAATACCAACATTTGACACCATTTTTATTTCTTTTATCCTCTTTAATGTAACTTTTTATATTACAGGTATTGCATGATAGTAATAAGGATTAATTACAATGGTAAAACCGTAAAAAATTGACAACATTGTAATTTGTTTTTGCATTTACAACTTAAGGTGAGAACAATAATAATAGGTAGCATGAATGTAGGTAGCATGAATGTAAGTAAAAAATACTTACAGTAACATCTTTAATGGATTTAGTAACGTCTGGAGCGCTTACGGGTTGATGAGTTTGGTTCGTCAACCTCAGCTTGAGAAGCAAAGGAGCAGGCTGCATGATCTTCAACAGCTTTGAACTGCTTTGAGCTTGTTGCGACATCATCATCCTGGCTGCGAAAGTCATCGACGTTGCTGGTTTGGTCGATGGTTTCCCAGGTATCAGCTTCATAATCCTCTTCTTCTGCATAAATAATATCATCCACATTTTCACAATTGACCCCGTTACAGTTTTTGCAAATTGCAGAGCATTTGAGTCCTGATTTTTGGCAAGAGCATGCCTTGGTGCACCTTTTTTTACAGCTACATGAGACAACATGCAGCAAGGATTCAGGTGCTGGGTTGTGGTACATTTGAACTGGCTGAAAAAGACCGTCAGACCTGCGAACCCACCCCCATTCTTCAGGGCGCATGTTGTTTCCTAGCCAAGCTTGTACCTGATGATAACATCTTAGGAAATGATGCTGCGCAGCCTCTTGCGTCGGTGGCAGCCTTGCAAGATGAACTTTGCTTTTTGTGGCTGATTTAGCAAATAACTGGAACCTCAAACTGTTCAATGTCTGCGTGGTATCTACGCATCCACTGTATAGTGCAATAAGGAATTTTTCTCCAGCCTTGATGATTTCTTGACGGGTAGACTCTGGTTTATTAAAAACACATGATAATTCCTGAAGCTGCTTATGTTTTTTTAAAGTGTTACAAAACTTTGACTTTCCTTGCCCAAAAAGAGCAGATGTTGTATCGCATCCACTGATTGCATGAGTGAAAAGAACATTGTTGTGATTGTATTTGTAAGAATTGGTTGAAAACCACTTTGTTTCGATGCTTCCTCTTCCTGGTTTTTGGAAAAACAGATTTTTGTGTTGATATCCCAAGCTTGTCATGATCGCGAGAATATCAATATCCTCTCCGACAATTACGATACTTTCAAAAGCTTTGGCTCTTGAAATGGCTAAGGTAACAATCATGACATCAGCGTCTTCTTCTGCCTGGTCAACTTGAATTATGTTATTTTGAAGCTCTGTTTTAAGCAGTGAAATGAAGCGGTTCTTGTTTCTGTCATTGGCTAGAAATTTGTCTTGAGGCACTGTGCTTAACATTTCTACAGCAACTATGACTTCAGTAGAAGTGTGCATTCGAGATAGACGTGCTCTTTCTGCACTTTTCGTTCCATTCTGTTCTCCCTCAGATGGATATCCATCGAACACAACTGCGACCTGTTATCCAAAATTTTTCTGAATGTAAGAAATATAACTTTTAACAATAAATTTGAAGGAAACATTTCGAGGCCAAGTTACATTGTGAAGAAGGTACCCTCCGTCAACAACAAAAAACTTATCTTTTCCAATAAGATCCAGATAGTCTAATGGGATAAAAGCACTGTAAAACGAAGAGTTTGTGCCCTTTCTCATCCCTTCGTCGGAGAATAAAGACATCGGATAGGGAGCAAGTTCATAAGTTAGTAGATTCTGCACGTCTTCATCACTCTGCTTCATTAAACAAACCCTTTGGAATAGAGTCAATGGATGGACAGAAGTAACTGTAACGTTTCCTAATCTTAAACTACTGACAACAGAAGCTAAAGGTACTACCTTATCCTTCTTCTTGAATTTCACACTCTTGAAATTTTCGCCAACAATTCTTCTGACTCCTGCCTGTCCTACTTCTCCAGCCAAATAGCAGTTAACGTCAGTCTTTCCAACAATTCCACTACTGATGGACATTATGTAATCATTTTCGGGGAAAGGATGATGCACTAGCAACCAATCTCGCAGCTTTTTTTAATCATTACTGTCTCTATCAATGCGGGAACTTCTGGCATCCACATGCTGTTCAGAAACTTCAAAGCCTACTTCACAGTATGCCTCTATATCATCGCATATGCTTTGCATATGAATCATTCCCAGAGTCCATCTTGCTAACACGCTGTCTGTCATTCCTCGTCCATGCGTTAATCCTCCAGTGCTCTTCATAGTTTTCATTAATGTTTGTTCAATCGCCATATCAGTCCAAGTCCCAGACCAATTCTTATCTGATCGCTGTATGGTGAAATAGCCTTCAGCTGTGAACTTTCGGTATTCGGAAGGATCCAGTGTTTCTTCCAGCTTCAGCATGTCTTGCAAGTACAGATGTCCACACTTGGCATATAAGAAATGTCCCGCAGCATGGAAGTAGGGAAGCATTTTTTGCACAGTTTTCAGGTGGAGGTTCCAGTTTCCTGTTCGTTCCGCTTCGATAAACTGTTTAATGACTGTGACCATCTTTAGATACAGAATCCACAACTTAGCTGTGGGGCCTTTATTTTCTAGTAAAGTTACAGCTTTTCCATATTTTTTTACAGCTTCTTGAACGTAATAAATGGTGTCCTGGTGTGTCGATTGATCCCAGCATGTTCTCATGTCTTCCATAGCAGCTCGTTCGTCTTCTGTCAGTTGAGTGTGATCCCACACTAGGCCAGACAGAACAAGATGAGATAACAGGTGTGCTCGTATAGCCCTAGCATATGCATGGCCAGACATTATTTTGTCTGCACTATTCTCAGCATAAATTGTGCTGAACAAATCTTTCAGGCCGCTTCCAGCCATGATAAAACCAACTGATCCCATGAAAGACATGAGGAGATGAAAACCTCCAAGCCTCACTGTCACGTTATTTAATTCTGGCTGTTCATTCGCTATTATGTCTCTTGCTTTCAAATAGAGAGGTTGATCATATGTCACAAAGCATGTCTTCTGGTTGAATTGTCGACATTTTTCAGCAGCGACCAATAGCGAGGTAAAAACGGTATCATAATGTGAAGGAAGGCCGTTAATAAATGGGAGGTATTTTATTTTAGAGCGTTTATACTCTCTGTTGGATGTAACTTGCTCCATGAAACCGTTCCACCCGGGAACGTTTTCAATGTTTGACCATTTCCCATACAGCCATACTATGTCTGTCGTTGAGGGGACGATTTCATTATTAATGAGAGAAAGTTCTTCCAAATCTTCAATTTTTATATTCTGTAAGCCCCTCATATCTTTTCTATGAAATGTCTGTAGATCTTTTTTTTCAGCTTGACTGACTATTTCAGCTGTAGGGTGATGTTTCACTTTTTGAATTCTTTTCTCGGGATGCAAGGCGTCGTGAGGAGTAACACACATTATACCTCCCATGGCATGGAATGTACCAGTCCCATCCAAAGTGTTGACATTAAAGTCCGCATTGTCAAAAATAAATTGGCAGAATGCATCATCTCGTTCTTTTGTTTTCTGAGGCTTCAGAATGGTAGACAATTCAAGAAGGGAAGCATCTTCATAGGACCCTGCAAAGCCAAAAGCGGACATAACTTGGAGAAAATGCTTTGAACCAAACTTTCTGTACAAATATGCGCTGATCCCTGTCGTGATTGAAGAAAAGAATGACCTTGGTCGAACTGCACTTATTAGGGCATGTGAAAGAGCAACGCACTTTTTCTTCCATTTCTCAATTGAACCACGTTTGTGTTTCAAAATTATGGTTTCAAAAAGCAATTTTACTGATTCAGGAATAACGGTCTCAGCGTCAGACAGAAAGTTATCAGATGGGGGGTATTGCGTAACATCATACATTTGTGACCTTATATCTTCCACAATTATGTCACAGGCTGTTTACACAATACGGAGTCGTTCCTGCTGAGGATCTAAAGTCCTGTTCGAATACCAGTGATAAGTGAGTATTTTGTGTCCAACATTTTTGAAACAGAGTACTGTTTTCTTTTTTTTTGTTTTCAGAAATTAGCACAGCATCCCCATATTTATGAATTATACGGGCCTTGACAGTCCGAGAATCAGGAAGTTCCAATGACTGTGGTATTTGATTCATCAACTCATCTAAAGAGAACTGGCATTCCTCAAATTTTGCTTCAATATAAGTAAATATAGCTTCCATAGCTTCGTCAACGGATGTTGCAGGTCGACGCCCTCTTTTCTCTCCACCTGTTACAGATTGATATAGTTTTATGCGACAAAAACTATGATACCATGCATCTGAAGCTACCTAGTCAGGTTCGTGTTGAATACGTTCAATTACTTTCTGGGACCATTCATCCCCACGTTTTTCTGCAGCTTTCAGAAATGTAATTTTCGCTTCTAACTTCATTACTTTATGAATCAAATTTCTTTTTGCGTAGGGCTTTTTTGATTGTTTTTCGTTGAAGTCATCCGGATTACCTTCTCCACATAAGAAGCAATTATCTCGAAACTTGAAAGAAGTGCTCGATCGGAGGTACAAATTAGTCTGTGTAGAATCTTCTTCACCCCGACGAACATATGCTGCTATCATTCTCTCATTCACATATTTTTTTCGGCAATCCTCATTTACTCTAACTTCCTTGCCACTTTTCAGAAAACGTTGATGAGTATTATTCTGACGTTGAACGCTACATTCAAAGAGCTTGGCAAGTCCTTTCTGGGTCACAATGCGTGTATCACGATTTGAAGCCGTTTGGCAAACGAAACACAATTTTGGATCGGGCTCGCTCATTTTTCCCTACTGCACGAGAAGCAGACGCGCAATAAACTGAATAGTAAGATACCAGACCAGTGTAGAGAGGGAAGGGTGAGTCTTTAAGAAAGAACACCTGCGTCGGAAAGTCACGTGACCGCTATCTTCCAACTGCATTCCCTATTATTATCCCCTGCCACCCCCCCCCCCTCCCTTCGTAACTGTCTTTCTGCTAGGGTTGCCGGATATCGTCCTTCTGCTAAGGTTGCCAGTTTTATCTCAGAAAAAACGAAGATTTTGATTGACACTAGTTTGTTTTTATTTTATCGCACTATCGTTCTTTTTCGTACCATGCTAAACTATATTGAATGCGCCAGTAATGTTTTCGTTAACGAATTTCTTTAAAAAGTGGTTATTATTAATTAATCGATCTAATCATTATTCTCTAACTGCATTTGTATTGCATTATTCTGTTAACATTTTAAAACTAATTTTGCAGTCTTATCCAGTTATGAATGAAAAAGTAATTGAATTGTAAGAATAAAGATAAATCAGACCATCCTGCAATTTAATAATTAGGAAAATTTTAGCAATGGACACCCTACAAAAATAAATATTTGTATTTAACCTTGTAATCATCGCGCCCGATACAATCACGGACAAATTGCCCGTGAATGTATCAGGCTCAACGTTTAATGGTTAAGCATAAAAGGTGATAATAAATCAAACAAAATATCTAAACTTATGATACAGTTAGACTAAATAAAATTTTTTATAATGTAGATATTTATCTATAATAAGGTAGAGTTCACTTGATCTATTTCAACAGCAAATGCGCACTTAATATTACACAACTCACCCAAGATTTTTGTATTACTGATCTAAAACAAGCCGTTTTTACATTTGATGCGCATATCCATAACTTATTTTTGGCAAAAGGTGAAATTTTAAAGTAAACTGAAAAAGAATATTTTTTAAACTGTCAAAAGTGGGATGGGTAGAGAAATGGAAGAAAACGTTGTGCGGACACATTTAAACGTACACCTAATACCTAAAAAGGGCTATAGACCTAAAAAATACTAAAAACGTATAACGTACTAGAAAAACGTACTATCTGGCAAAACTACCTTCTGCCTAACCTTCTTGAAAATTTGCCTTCTTACTTATTCATCAATAGGTGCATTTCATTTCCACAGTTAGTGATGAAAAGAAATTTTTTTTAGGGATGGGAGGCGAAAAATAGGTCACTTTCTATGAAGTTGAAAAAAATGTGCTATTTTCAAAAAGTTGTAGCGCGCTTAATAATGGGTTTAGAAAAACGTTTTTAATGTAAAATTTGTAGAGAATTTAATTTTCTTTCTTTTTGAAATTAAGTATGGTACACAAAAATTTTATAATTTTCGAGTTATAGGCAAAAAACTGAAAAAAGTCCGAAAATTTCGTGGTTTTTTGGCTCCACAAAGTTTAGCCTCGAGATATTTTGTTGGGAAACAATTAATTCCTGTTATTAGCATCCCCATAAACACTTTAAAAACATAAAATCTTCTAGCAGAATTTTTGCATCTATCGGCCCAATTTTCTGACAATTTGACTGGGCTATATCTTTATGCTGTATACATTTAACATATCTTATGAAGGAATTTCTTGTTCGGATCGACTATTATCAATTTCGCAGGTTTCAAAATGACCCCTTATGGCGGTTTTGTTGTTAAATGCTTATCATTTGCATTCGAGTGTCATTACCAACGAGTGAAAATAGTCAGCATATACTGTGGAAACTTGAAGAAGTGCTGCTATTTTAGACAAAAACCTGCATTGTTATACAGGTGTTTTACTTTCAAGAAAACAGAGAGAGGCGATTTTTTAGTCCAAAATACCTGCGGTTTTCTTGAAAGTTACTGTAAAGATCTTGAGCTGAATTTTTCACTTGGGCTTGTTTATATTACAAATAGATACATCTAATAATGATACTAATTCTATCCCAGTGGTGGCCAACTGTGGCACGCCTGATACCACTAAAATTTTACAGAAAAAAGTCGACTTCTTGAATCGCAGAGATTCGATGATTATATAACGCAATGATTACTATAAAGATTTTGTGGTGTCGAGCGTGCCACAGTTGGCCACCCCTGCTCTAACCAATCTTTAATTACAGAAACATGCTGGTTTTATAAATACAAAGAATGTGGACAATTTCAGAAATAATGTAACATATATAATGAAAGGATAACGTCCGTAGGTAGGTTTGTGGATATCCAAATTTCCTACGCCCCCTGAATCTTTGACCTGAGCACGGACACAAAAATGGCTGCTGTAGTAGATTGTATTATTTCAGCGTTTGAATTGTCATTTAAATTTGAATACCAATAATTTATAAAAGTTTTTTCTTCTTTACTTTCTTTAAAGTAGATAAGTCAAAGAAATCTATTGGAAAAAACGTATGTGTGATATCAGAGCTCAATCGTCGCTTACTGAATACAAAGGCAAAAGATGGCGGCAGCTTAAGGCAGATGTGTGAACGGTCCCTCTAATTTTTGTAACATTATTTTTTCAAAGTATTTTCTACTTTATTATTCTGAGATTAAGCAAGTCAAAAAATCTTTTATAAAATACTGGTATCTAAATTTAAGGGACCGTAAATAACGGAGTTATGAATAAAGAGGAGGAGACATATAGCTTACGGTCTAACTGTTGCGAGTGAAGTAACTGAGGCGGTTGTCACAAGATGGCGTCTGCTTTTTTTTTTTTTTTTTAAAGGATCTTCAGTTTCTGATTACCGCTAGGGCAAACCAAAGCGATATAAGTAAGCGTGCAAACTTAATGCTGGAATCGGGCGTAAATTAACACAGTTACACCATCTTGTGGACGGAGTGATAATCCACATAAGCGGGATTTCAGTGTGGCACATATTTTCTAAATCTGCAGTCACTCATGGAAATGAACTTTGCCACATTTATTTATTGCAAAATAACGGCGTACCGACAGGGGCATCCAGATGCACTAGACACCACAAAGCCTTGTCTGAGACATTTCAGTTATTAATCAAGATGAAAAAAACTTTACAATATTAGTGGTGTGAGTAAGAAAACAGTTAGGTATCTACCTGTAGTTCACACTCCATCCGCTACGTGGCGCGTGACCTTGATTGATGTGACCTCGCTTTTAATCTTGCGGTTACTTCTCCCATTTAAGATAGGACACTTACTTATATCGCTTTGGGGCAAACGTCCCACCAGTAGGATTGAATAGAAAATTTCGTCTTATTTAATTGTCTTATTTATGGAATTTTTTCTCAAAAATGTCGTAAAAATTTCTATTTGTTTTTACTGGTGTCAGTATGCCTTGTAAAACTGACAGTTTGTTTCACTGGCTGTCACAATGTGGCGGAAACGCATGGCCTAACTACGGCCAAAGTAAACTCCTACCAGTAAAAATGAATGTCTGTTTCTGCCATTATTTATGACTGAAATTATTTAATAATAAGGCGTTTAAATAAGTTGAAAATTTCTATATAAATCTACTGGTGGTAGTTTCCACCGGTGGCAAACAACGTCTGCGATAACGGTTATAGTTGAAGCTTTACTATTTTAACCCCTTAATGCTCTAATTAAATTAGGGTTTAAAAATTCAAATTGCTTATTGGCACCACTTTTATGAAAAAGAAATATTCACCTTATTTAATGACAGGTAAAACGATACTAAAATATTGCCAATTTCACTATTTTATAAAGCTGGTGGGAGTCAAACAATCTGAGTAAAAGACACAGCCGGTGACTATGACGGGAGCGAGAATTAAGGGGTTAAGGATATGTGGGAACGTCCACGGCAGAAAAAAATTTTTCCTGAAAAAATTTTTTTAAACGGAAATATAAGTGTGAGTTATAAATTCAAAGATAAAGAGTTGAAGTATATGAATTTGTAAATTTTAATTTCATAAGAGCAAGTGTTTACTGAAAATGAGCTGGACACTAACAGTATAAAACTACATTTACATTTGAGCTTAAAATACAACTTATTGAAAAGTATGATTTTTTTTACTTTTTAGAATTCAATAAAATTACTATGCATTCAAATCAACAAACTACTATCATATCTTTAAGATCTTCACTAGATAAAATATTTTAAATAATGTCTTTAATATATTTTTGGTTGTATTTAAATGTTAATACTTAAATGTCACAAGAGTAACGGAAAACATACAAAAGTTTTAATAAAAAAAAACTACTTAAAATTTTTACCCAAAATTTCTAATTCACCGATTTCGAGGTATAAGACATATTTTACATTAAATATTTTGTTTATGCTATGCATGGAATATGTTCTGGGAAGTTGTCACAAGAGTAACAAACGTTTGTGTCACAAGAGTAACACATAAATACTTTTGTCGATAGTTTGATATAAAACTGCGTTACAACTAAAACAAACAGAATGATTAAAGTTGTGTTGTTTTTCTTCTGTTATTAGAGCAGTTCTTGAAATAGTTTTAGCTATAACTAAGGTTATTTTGTGAATTTTAAGGAAGATAAATTATCTTTATTAGTGTTTTTAATGGGTGGATCTATTTTTATTCATTTTTAGTATTACTTAAGATTATAAAATAATCATGACAAGTAATTAAATATATATTAAAACAACTCAACTCGTGTCATTTTTGTGTGCTTTCTTTTGGCTTGATGCGCATGGTATTTGATTAGATATTTTAAAGGCTTTGTAAAGCTTCGTTTACTAAATTCTGCTGTATAACCTACAGAGGTTCTTATAGTAACTCTTATGGAAAGGATTCTGATAGTATATTTTAATGGAAAGATTTTAATATTACTTTTTATACACGACATTGTTTTAAAGAGCAGGAGAAATTCTACTAAACGACAAAAATTGTAGAGAAAAAATAAGAATTAAATTGAATATGTTGTTGTGAGAAAGAAACAAAACAAAATATATTACGATAAGGTGAAGAAAAGTCTTAGAACCAGCAAAAGCTTCAGCAAGAAAATGGAAATATTAAGAAAAGGAAAAAGTAGAGAACTAGCTAACCTCATATACTGTAACGGAAAAAAATCTAACTCCATAACTTTGGAGAACTTTATGTCGATGAAGATTTAAGGAAAGGTCATTCTTCAGCTAAATCTACGTTAGTTAAGCGTGAAAAAGATCACATAATTTCATCAATTCTAGGGGACATTTAATAAGAGAATACGTATTTTTTTAAAGAAGCTTTCCTAAAAAGAAAAATTGGAGATTCCTTTGCAGTTTTAAAGCCTAGTTTCATAAAACAATAGAAAATTACTCATCAGAATATCTCCATTTGTTGCAGTCACGAAAACATTCAAGTAATTCATAATGTAGTAACTGGTGTATTTCCTGAATTAAACATTCCTGTGATGGATTTAATGACTTTGTCTGCCGAGATACATGATAATTAGAATTTAGGAATTCGGCATGTCTAATTTGCGTAGATAACATTGAAAATTATTTGGTCCATGATACAGAATTTCTTATAAGTTATTGTAAATAGCAAAACGTTGATAGACGTTTTACTATTGACAAAACGTTTATCAACATACTCTCAATACTGTTACTTTGTCAAAACGTTGATAAACTTTTTGAAAAAGCAACAGTTAAAGAAACCATTTCTGATTGTTTAAAATTTTTTTAAAGCAACTAAATCCATTTCTGTGGCACACATTTATTGAAACTTGTACAAGGGATTATTTTCGCAATGACAAAAAAATAACCATTTCTCAAAGAATAGTTATGCCAGTGGATTTTCTGGAAACTGTTTATTTTCATGCCAAGTCGAAATTTTATTATAAAATACTGCCTTGCTTGTCAAATCCACAAGCGACTGTATTTTCAGCTTTTTATTTAGTATGATCCCAATAAAGTAAAATCTTATGCCATTATTTTAGACAATGTAACTCATAATCCATTTTTTGTAAATGCTTTCGTATGTAAAATTTCAACTTTGCATCATTAAAGGAATTTGTATTTTCCTAAAGTGTACCTGTTTTACTTTTTTATATGATGGTTGCGCTTTCCAATTTAAACAAAAGTATAACTATGCAAATATGCCTGCAATGAATCAGACTCCCCCAGCTAAAAATGAACTGCAGAAATTCTATAAAAAAACCGCAGTTGTAAAAATGCGGTGATTTGGCCAATTCCACTACAGATTTTTTGCGGTCCATACTACCACAAAATTACTGCAGTTTATTAACCGCAGTAATTTCGCAGTTGTATTGACCACAAAAATTCTACAGAAAATTTATAGTTATTTCAATATTAAAAATTCTGCAGTAATTTCGCAGGTCCATTGACCGCAAAAATTCTGTAGTGGAATCGGCTAAATCACCGCAGTTTTCCAACTGCAGATTTTTTGTAGTTATATCGACCTCAAAAATGTTGTAGTTTTTTTTACTGAGCATCGTTTCAAATCTGGTTTCTATAACATTATATGCTCTGGAGTGAAAAATTTGTTGAAATAGAAAAGTCCTAAGTAAAAAATCTCAAACATTTGTAGAATGCTTTAAGTTTATTGTGTGGCATGTTTACTTTATGAAAGCAATTGCATGTCATTGGAAGTATGTAAGTAGCAAAGTTATCTGTTAAAAAGCACGCATTGCGATTGGGAGGGGGGGGGGGAATTTTGAGGCTGCCGAATTCACGGTTGGCAAGAGTGGCTGCTTGATAGGGTTGGGCAATATGTCTAGAATTAACATAAATCGGCATCTTTATATCATATCCTGATATATCGATTTAGGAAAGTGCCCTCAGGGAGGCAAAGTGGTGTGCGGGCAGCGGTAAGTGCATAAAATGATTAAGCGATCACAGGCCTTTCCAACGATATGTCACATGACGACGTGTTGACAAAATGTAGAAAAGTGCCCCCAGGGGGGGGCAAAGTAGTGGGCAGAGCACTGGAAATGCATTAAATGATTAAGCGGTCACAGGCCTTTGCAACGATATGTCACATGACGGGGTGCCGGCAAAATTTAGGAAATTGCCCCCCTGCGAGGCAAAGTGGTGGGCGGAGTACCGGAAGTGCATAAAATGATTAAGCAGTCACAGGCCTTTCCAATGACATGTCACATGACGGGTGTCAGGAAAATGTAAGAAAGTGCTCCCCAGGGGGGCAAAGTAGTGGGCGGAGCACTGGAAATGCATAAAATCATTAAGCGGTCACAGGACTTTGCAACAATATGTCACATGAGGGGTGACGACAAAATTTAGAAAAATGTCCCTCCCCCCTCCGCAGGTGTGGAAGTGGGGGGGGATGGTCATTGGAGGTGCATAACATGAAAAAGTAGTAAGAAATTTGCATATTACATGATCTATTGAGGAAATTCGCGTATTTCGCACGATCTTTTGAAGAAATTCATTCATTTTACACGATCCTTTTGTGAAAATCATGCATTTTAAACGACCCTTTGACGAAAATCGCGCTTTTTCCACAACCTTTCAAAGAAATTCGCATATTACACGATCTTTCGATGAAATTTGCGTATTTCGCACGAGCTTTTGAAGAAATTCGTATATTTTACACGATCTTTCGATGAAATTTGCATATTTCGCACAATCTTTTGAAGAAATTCGTATATTTTACATGATTTTTTGGTGAAATTCGCGTATTTTGCACGATCTTTCAAAGAAATTCACATATTTTACAAGATCGTTTGACGAAATACAAATTTTTCCGGGATCATTTGACAAAAATCATATTTTATCGCAATTCTTTGATAACATTCATGCTTTTTCCATGACCTTTCAAAGAAATTTGCATATTACATGATCTTTCGGCGAAATTTGCATGATCTTTTGAAGTGATTTGCATACTTTACACCGCACTTTGGCAAAAATCTCCAATTTTCCAGGATTTTTCGCCAAAAATCTCGCGTTTTCCATGATCTTTCGCCAAAAATCTCGCGTTTTCCATGATCTTTCGCCAAAATTCACTCATTTTCCACAATCTTTTAACAAAATTCACGTTTATTTCGCGACCATTTGACAAAAATCACATTTCTTTGCAATTCTTTAACGAAATTCGCGATCCTTCGACGAAATTCTCGTTTTTCCGACGACCTTTCAAAGATATTCGCATTACACGATCTTTCTATGAGATTCGCACGATCTTTCGAAGAAATTCGCATATTTTACACGAGCGTTTGAAAAAATCACATTTTTTTCGCGATTCTTTGACGAAATTCAAAATCCTTCGCTAAAATTCGCAGTCTTTCCACGACCTTTCAAAGAAATTTGCATATTACATGATCTTTTGAAGAAATTCGTGTATTTCGCACAATCTTTTGCAGAAATTCAAATATTTTGCACGATCCTTTGGCAAAAATCATGTTTTTTTTGCAATTTATGGTTTATTTGCGTCAAACTATCCTTTTTCATACATTTCATGTAGTTTGGACACAATGACGCAAAGAAACCATTTACATAAATCTTACTCACAATTTTGAATAGCGTGACACAAAAGATAAATAAATTTATTGAAATAAATACATTTCACTGCATAGTATAGATTCAATGAAAGTGATATATTTAACAGTGAATTGGAAAATTAAAAGTATTGTGTAGATGTAAAAAAATATTTTAACCAAGTCAAAAATAATTTAAATTGAATTTTAAAACAAACCTTTTAAAGTCACATCAAGGCGCACTTAAATTTTATATCATATCTTTTAAAACTCATATTTTGAATTTATCAGAGATGTAAATGATAAAGCAACAGCGAATAAAATTTTATGCAGCTTTTTATGTTGAACATAACTTTTGCACATGCGATTATAAATAAAACAAAAATAAAATGATGAAATAAATACAAATATATTTTTTAAGAAATAGCATAACGTCACTCAAAATTTGATATCAGTATTTTTAAGTTCCATATTTAAAATTCTTAGAGCATAAGATAAAGTGCTGCGTCAGAAACTTTTAACCCGTCAAGGGTTTTTGCATTGATATATATATACCTGAATTTTCTTTTTCTCCGATTTTGTATATAGTAAATTTTATTTATACGCAGAAACTTAAACTAATAGACGGACAGTATAGCACAAATATTAGTTGCCCGGGATTGGGGGGGATAAGAGAAAAGCCATTTCGCTTCCCTGGATTTTGAAATTTAAGTAATTAAATTTTCTTTTTTTTTCTTTTTTTATGAAATGCATAGTAAAATTCATTCTTTTTCAACATTTTAAAATAAAAGAAATAAAAAAATTCCGTTAAGGAGGGTGGGGGGGGGGGATGGAAGGCCCATGCCAATCCCTGAAGTCTGAAATTTAATTAACGGAATTATGTTATTTTCTCCGATTTTGACAAATATAGTAAAATTTATTTATTCCGTATAGCTTAAAATTAGACAGAAACTAAGAATTTTTCTGTTGGGGGAGAGATTCACGCCCCCCCCCCCCCCATGTCTCATTCTTAGTAGTTAATTTCGGTCGAGTATTTTATGTTTATGTATTTAAACTTTATTGTAAAGTCAGGTTAAAAACAGTGTTTTTTTTTGGGGGGGGGGGGAGATGTAGCCCGAGGTCATCGGCATTCCCCTCCCGGATTTTGACATTTAGTTTTAACTAAATATTTTTTTTTCTCTGATTAACACATAATAACATTTATCCCTTTCGGCCAAGTAAAATAATTAAACACTAAGAGAAAGACGGGAAACTGGTAAAATTAAAGAGATGAAATTACTTCAATACTTCTGTATTACTACAGACGCAAAATCTCATTATTTTAAAAGTTTATGATGACTTCACTTAAACTAAAGTATTTTTGAGGTTAATAGCACAGATAATTTTTAAAATAAAGGACCACAAAATTACGCCACATTAGCCGCAGAATTTCTAAATTATTTTTATAGTCGAGATTGCACTACAGAAAATCTATAGTTGACTATAGAAAAACATCAAAAATACTCCACTTCTGTAGAAAAACTGCAGTTCATTTTTAGCTGGGCCTTTCTCAATTAACTTAATTGGGCATATATATATTTTTTAAATGCTCCTGGTATAGATGCTGTAGATTTATTTTGTGTTGTTGTATAATGATAAATATGTAATGAAAAGCGTGCTAAAAAAGCAATTCTAAGGTATGCTGCTTATTTTGTCAAAAGAAATAAAACAATAAAGTTTCATTACTTTGCGAGAAAATACCAACAGCGTAGGGCATTCAACAAATACGATTTGTTAAAACCATGAAAAATGACACTATCTACTACAAACCTTACACTAACATGATTCGTACAAAGAATTTGTGTTTCATTAAGTAAATCATGATACAGGAGATGTTGCAAGGGATATCACTGATAATGAAGACAATGTCTTATTCTGTTAAGTAGCAGAGGTTGCTATGTGGTTATAGTGTTTGTTAATTTTAGAATTTTTTAAATTATTTTATGTTATTTTAAAATTAAACCATAATTAAAAGTTGTTCTGTATGGAAAATAATTTTTTAAACTTTTTTAAATAATTTTGTTTAGTATTTAAACTGAATTTTTCCTAAAATTACATTATGGACAAACTGTCACAAGAGGAACGTCACACGAGTAACACTTAGCATTTTGCGAGATCAAATGTAACTAATTGATGTATTATCAGATGAGTTCAATGATTAATGCTTCTTAAAAAGATATAATTTCTCTGCTATATTCTGTAAATTTTACTTCTATAGTCTCATATAATTCACAGAATTTCTGCGTCAAACACAATTTTTGAAAATTGCATTTTTTTGTGGTCACAAGAGTAACAAAATTCTCATTTATTATCTAGCCAAGTAAAATGCTTTTTGTTACGAATTGTATATGGTTTATGAAAGTAGAGTACATGTATTTTTAAGTTGTTGCATCATATTTATCTTAAATATATTTTGTAATAAAAGAATTGGAAATATATATGGAAATTTGCTCTGGTGGTCACAAGAGTAACAGTGGTCGTTCCAAAGACTTTTAAGATACATAGACCGGCAATCCCCATTCAAAAGTATGCGAAATCATGGCAGCCATCTGAAGTAAATTGAAACACCCGAACCGCGAGGTCTGTACGTCAGCTGTGGTTATTTACCATTAAGTGCTATGGCTAGAATGAGCTTAAAAATTAATTTTTATCAACATATATGAAGTTTATGGCATACTTTTTTACATGAAGATATTTTTTATATCCAAATATGCGTTTTAAATATTGAATTTTCAGTAATAAAGTTAAATAAAGCGATTTATTAATAATTTTATGGATGGAATGTTTGGAAAAGATTATCTAATTTTAACATGCCTTATAAACCTGAATAAAGGCGAAATTTATATGGAAACATATTGTTAAAGGTTATAATTCCACGTTTTTTTTTAAGTTTGACTTAAAAAAGTAACTGGTAGGAAAATTCAGATTAAAGGTAGCAACTGTATCATAATATAGCAATTTACGAAATTTTAAATTACTTGTAAAGAAATCTACGTTTTTTTAAACTAATTTTTATGAAAAAGGTAATTAAAAAAATGCATATTAATGAAAGTAACACTATATTTTTATTCTTGGAGGATGTTTATTGAAATTCTTACTTGCTATTTGAAAAAAACAAAAAAATCGATGAACAATAAGGTATTTTTTTTTTTAAGGCCTAAATAAAATATGATTATAAGGGTAGATTAACACTTAATAATCCGCAATGAAAAAATACTCTGATAAAAGCATTTTCTTAGGTAAATTAAAATATAAATCATATATACTGCCGTACAACAGCTGTGATAAAAAATCCTCAGTTAAACTGACAGTTTGCAGGTCTATGTATCTTAAAAGTCTTTGGGTCGTTCCCATGTCAGCCCCTCTTTATTAACTCTTTGCACTCGGCGTCTCGTACACAAATTTTATTCGATCGGCACCACTTTTTAAAAAGAAGTTTCGTTCAGGTACACAATTCAGGGATGAGATTTCCACTTTTTTGCACACCAGTATATTTTTAGAGAAAATGTTGTTCTCTTAAATCGCAAAAATGTTCGGATTAACAAATACAACATTTTCTCTAACAAAATAGTGGTGTGCAAAAAAGCGGAAATCTCATCCCTGGCAACTTCCAAAGTGCTCTAATTAAATAAGGTACATTTTATTTTCCTTTATTACTGGTGCAAAAAACAAATTTTGCGAAGAAAGTTTATGTCTGCTCCGGAGCCCTCGAGTGCAAAGAGTTAATAGTTCCATGCCGTAAATATTTTTTAAAAAAATCCGCCTTCGGCAGCCGTCATTTTTGCATCAGCCAGTGTTTCCAGTGGGCTACATTTTTAAAATTCAGATTTCTTGACTGGCACCACTTTTTTGAAATAGTAAAATTCGCCTTATTTAATGACATACACACATGTCCAAATTTATCTTTACATAAACAAAAATAATGATATTTCATGAAATATACAATAGATGTGAGCCATTTTGATAGGTAATATGTGAAATATAAGACTGGTTAACATTATCCAATCAAAAATTATCAAACGCTTCCTGATATACAAATGAGGGCGTTACGTCAAGTGACGGTGAAGGAAGCGCGTTGCGCAAAGTGAATATCGGAGTGATATTCTGCAAAATAGCGATTAATTTCAGTGTGTAAGGACTGAAAAAGATTTGTTATGACTTCGTTATATGGAAGAGTCTATGAAATGGCGAATTATCGACCGTTTATAAGCAGACCAGACAATTACAGAAGTAGCGATATGTGTGAATATTTCAAGTCAGACAGTCTCTACATTATGGAAACGATTTCAGAACTCCGGGACTGTTTTCATGCAGCTCGAACAAGATGGCAAACGATAAACAACTGCTTTGGAAGACCGATATTTGGCAGTAACTGCCCGTCGTTACACACAGTCTACTGATCGAAGGTTAAGTTCAGAGCTTGCAGCCAGCAGTGGAACAGTGGTATCCCGGCAAACTGTCTACAGAAGACTTATTGAAAAAGGCCTTTATGCCTGAAAGCCAAGGATATGTGTGACATTGTCTGCACAGCACAAGCGGGATCGCTTGAATTGGTGCAAAGTACAGCAGAACTGGAGTGAACGCCAATGGAGCCGTGATTTTTTTGTTGTTGTTTTTGTTTTTTGTTTTGTTTAACTGATGAATTGAGATTTAGTTTAGCATCGGATTCTAAATGTGTTTACATCTGGAGGGAGTCAGGAAAACGAAATCTTCCTTCGAACATGATTGAACGTGACCGTTTCAGCAGTTCAGGTGTGATGGTTTGGGGAGGAGTAAGGGTCGATGGACGTGCGCCACTACACATTTTCAACAGTGGATCTATGAACGGCCAGCGATATCAAGATGAGGTCTTAGAATCTTGTTTCCGACTTTTCAGAGGTGCTTATGGATCTGACTTTTTTATTTATGGACGATTACGCTCGTCCGCATCGAGCAAACTTCATTGACAACTATCTTGAAAGTGAAGACATTGACCGAATACCGTGGCCAGTAAAATCTCCTGATCTCAAACCGATATAGAACTCATAGGACTACCTTGGGAAAGCAATTACACGGATACATCCTTCGCCTACAGACGGGAATGAATTGAAGACCGCATTGCTGGAAGAGTTGAGTTTAATCCCCAAACTGTGGTTACCAATGTTATTGACAGCATGAAAACACGTTGTGATAAGTGAGTTCACGTTAGTGTATATCACATTCCGTATTAAAATCATAATCCTCCATTTTTTCACGGGTTATTCCTGTTTTCTGCACTCTCCTTGTCCCTTACTTTGTCATTTTATTTCTTTCATGCTACAGTTTTATATCATAAGCCAAGAGTGGCCAACTGTGGCACGCGCCACACCACTAAAATTTTACAGTAATCATTGCCTTATCTAATCATCGAATCTCTGCGATTCAAAAAGTCGAATTTTTTTGTAAAATTTTAGTGGTATCAGGCGTGACACTGTTGGCCACCCCTGTCATAAGCAGTGATAATAATTTTTTCCTCTGTATTCATGTGTTATGGTGTTATGTATAATTAAACGGAAATTCATAAAATTATAGTTCGCCATTTCTGTGAAATCCGTGATTCTATGCATGTAAAGATAATTTTGGACATGAGTGTATTAAGTAAGGCAAAAACAAGAAAAAATTTACCATTTCAGAAAAGTAATGCCTAACAAGAAATCTCATTTTAAAAAAAAAATGAAGCCCAATGGCAACATTGGTGTCAGCGCTCAGGCCTAGTATTTAGGGTGCGGTGGGACAGTACAAAAGCTTAAATAAATTCGTCTGCGATAACCGCAATTTTTCTGTTAGCACTCAGGCCTAATATTCCGAATGTGATGAAATAAGCGCGAATTGACGTCAGTGGTCTGAAATGCATCATCACCTGATTACTCGGTCTGAACGACGACACAATATTGCCTGCTCTCGTAGGCGGATTTTTTAAGCATATGCATAGTCCTCTGAATTTAGACACCATTATTTTCAAAAAGTTTACTTTTACTTTTTTAATTTCAAATAAATAAACGAAAAAACTTAAAAAAAACGTTTTAGTATTTACATTCAAGGGACCGGGCAGACGCTGAATAAAATCCGCCTACGACAGCCTCCATTTTTGTGCCAGCTCTCAGGCTTGTATTCAGGAGTCTATTGCGACAGTGTTGCCAGACAGGGGACTTTTTTGTCCCCAGATTGTTGATTGACACCACTTTTTTCAAATAGAAATATTCGGCCTATTTAAAAATATATTAAAGATTCTGAAAAATAAGGCGAATTATACTATTTTAAAAAAGTGATGACAGTCAAATAATCTGAATCAAAAAAGTCCCTAACCTGGCAACACTGTATGGTGAACGTGTTGCATACATGCAAACATCGAGCTATTTTTTAAAGAGAAGAAACGTACAGTCGTGGAAAAAAAAGTAAACACCCCCTACTAACTCCTCAGCAAATCATCGTAGAAGAAAGTTACTGGTACCGAACGATTGGAAATAAAGTCTACTTTTAAATGATGTATATAACATTTTCTTAGGGGTCATCTACATATTAAAACGAATCCAAACTTCATTTTTTTCAATGGCAATGCCCAATTTTAACGAGACATTTCAAATCTTCCGTTCAAACTATGCCCAGACACCAAATTTCAAGTCATTTGAATGATAAGTTTTTGATTTATAAACATTCAAAATTCAGTGCTTCTAATGTTAAATTACATTTTCATATTTTTATTTATATCTCCCGAAATTATGCTCCTAATGTGCTAATTTTTTTTTTTTGTAGTAATAATACTAATATACCCAAACATAAATAAGCTGAATATGCAATTTTTATAATTTTATGATATGAATTATGAATTATGAAATTAATATTCGAAAAAACTATGAATTGCAACCTACAATTTTTTTGATGGATTTAGATTTATTAAGTCCTGCTTTATGGAAATTCAAAAATTTCACATTTTTATTCCAAGTAGTTTTCAAATTATGCTTAAAAAACGGCAAAATGATGGTTTAAGGGGCCGTCTATGATGGAAGTGAGTAGACATTTTGAAATTTATTCTGCTGTACTGTAATCTAACACGCTTCATTGACTCCTTGAGTGGCGCTTAAGGTGCCTTTATCAATTAAGGGGCTCTCTCGGTGAACAATCCAGTACGGAACTTCAATTTGGATACAGCGCTTAAAATAAGCTTGTTTTAAAATAATTAATTTCTCGTAAACTTATGGTACGAATTGCATAAAAATTCGTTTTTAGGCTAATTGAAGTGTGTAGAGTTCATTTATGCTGTCAGAATTGGGTACTGGTACTGAAGAAAACAAAGTTATGGTTCGTTTTAATATGTAGATGGCCCCCTAAGCAAATTTTATTTACATCATTTAAAAGTAGACTTTATTTCCAATCGTTCGGTACCAGTAACTTTCTTCTACGATAATTTGTTGAGGAGTTAGTAGGGGGTGTTTACTTTTTTCCCACGACTGTACGTTAAATCTTTCAGGGGCAAAGTACTTATATAGTTAAAATGTTAAGATGATTGAATGACACCAGTATTTGTGAATAAATTTATTTAGAAATAATTAAAAGCTTTTCCTCACATTCATTATAAAAGCAATCTTTTATTCCAAAATTCTGGTGCGAAAATTGTGGCATTTTGGGATATATAATATAACGCTGCCCTTCAAGGGGTTAAACAAAAACATGTATTTAAAAACCGTGTTGTTTTTCTAAGTTTTAGGAATTTAACTCCTTGAAGGGCGCACATAATTTTAATCCATAATTACCACATTGGCACCGAAATTTTATAATGAAAATTTCACCTTTATTAAATGCGCAAAAATATGCTTTTACTTGTTTATAAATAAATTCACTTGTAAAAACTGGTGTCAATATTTTATGAATACAAGTATCTTACCCCTGAAAGGGTTAAAGTGTATATTTTTCTTTTATTAAATTTTTATTTATTTTTTTTTTTTTCACGATGGACATTTGCAAGTATGATGTTAATCAATTATATCACAAAGCTAGAAACATATTACTGTTTGCTGTGTGCTTGATGTAACATATAAACATTTATTACATTTTTAGTAATCTATTTTAACCCTTTCAGGGGCAAGGTACTTCTATTCGCAAAATGCTGAAATGGATTACTGGCACAAGAATTTAGAAACAAATTAATTTCAAAATAAGCAAAAGCTTTTGTTCACGTTTTTAATAAATGGAGATTTTTCATTTTAATGTTTAGGTTCAAATGTGGCATTTAGAGATTAAAATTAGGTGGCCCAAAAATGAACCACCGCCCTTGAAGGGGTTAATGAAAAGTATTTAAAGGTTTAGCTTAAATGCTTTATTTTAAAATGCTTTTTAATGTCAATGTCAACAAGGTGAATTTTGAGAAATTTTTGCACTGAAATCTTTAACCGTTTCGGGAAAAAAAACAATTGTACTTCAATATTGTTGAATTGCACAAGAATTTTCGAAATTTTTTATTTTTAATTAAGTAAAGCAACTTTGTTTCTGTTAACACTTAAAGCGCCAAGAGCAATCAATTTGACTGCTATCAAATACGTATAATTTGATCTGAACCAGAAATTTGTATTGAAATGAGTTACATATATTTATCAGAACAAATTAGTTAAATAGATAAATTAAAATGCTTTTAATAAAAATTCTGGTGAATTTTTTATAAAACTTGTGCGAAATTTCCTGCGCTTCTAGTGTTAACCCTTTCCGGCGCGGAGTAAGTATGTTTATAAAATGATGAAATGAGGGACTGACAAGAGAATTTACAAACGAATGAATATATTAAAAACTAAAACCTTTCTTATTTTCACTCACTTTGTAAAACGAAAATATTAATTCAATATACTTGGTGCCGTTTGTCAGTTTTGGAATTAAACCAGGTGTCTTTTTTTAAACCACCGCCCGCTAAAGTGTTAAAACTAATTTTAAATATTTTTATACCAATGTTGTAAAATTATTATTATTACTTATTTTTGTAAAATTCTGGTATAAATCTTTATTAAATTCAATGGGTATAAAATATATTATAACACCTTTCAAAGTGCTTAAAAGGCATAGCCGGATAAGCACTGGAAACATGCCTTTCAATCAAATTTCCTGATTTTTTTCTCAGATGTGGCTACATATCTGACAATATATTTCCCCTATTATCACCCTATAAATATTCATAGTTAATGAGATAAAAAATGTTTTTTCATTTTTCTAAAAAACAGATTTTCTCAAAAATTGCTGCACGGAAATTCATGCCATTAACTGAGTATATATAGATACCAAAGATGCATAACTGGTAATATTTGTATGATATTCTGTTTATAAAAACTGTGTGAAACAGTGAAATAAAAATTTAAAAGAATAAAAATCATATCTTATGGTTATCCGAAAATTACCATTTTCTTGTAAAAAATTCCCCATATGTGCCCGTATATTCTATATAAAGGCCGAAAGTTTGCGTTGGGTACTACATATAAATATTTACACAAATGTATATTAAAATTATTGAAATTCATTTTAAGGCTTGTTTTGGGGCGGAGCTACTCAACTTCGACATCCGAAGAATTTTTGGAACAAAGTCAGCAGACAATATGTCAACTGATGTATTTTAGATTCCATTAAGCATATAAGCATTGTTTTTCAACTTCATGTTCATTTTGATATCGCCAGCGTTGAGAATGTTGCTCATGTGTTCATTAAAATTTAAAATACAGCAAATCTGTAACTGTTTATTCCAAAAATTCTTCGGGCGTCGTGAGTAGCTCCGCCCCAAATAACGTCTTGAAATGAATTTCAATAATTTTAATATATATTTTTGTAAATATTTATATGTAGTACCCAACGAAAACTTTCGGCATTTATATAGAATATTCGGGCACATATTGGGAATTTTTTACAAGAAAATGGTAATTTTCGGATAACTATAAGATATGATTTTTATTCTTTTAAATTTTTATTTCACTGTTTCACACAGTATTTATAAACAGAAAATTATACAAAAATTACCAGTTATGCATCTTTCGGATCTATATATCCTCAGTTAATGGCATGAAATTCCGTACAGCAGTTTTTTCAAAAATCCGTTTTTTAAAAAATCGGAAAAAACTTTTTATCTCATTAAATATCAATATTTAGAGGGTGATAATAGGGGAAATATATTGTCAGATATGTAGCCACATTTGGGAAAAAATATATAAAATTTAATTGAAAGGCATGTTTCCAATGCTTATCCGGCTATGCCCTTAATTTGTGACACCTTTATTTAAGTTTTATGTAGTTGCAGTTTTTTATCAAACACGGATTTATTTCTGGTCCATTTTTTGAAAACCAGTATTTTTTAGGGAAAATATTAGTGGTAGGTTTTTACAGCAATTTCAACAAAACGCTCGTCACAGTGAATTTAAACGAAATTTATAATTTAAAAAAAAAAGATTTTTCTATGAAAGAAACGAGTGTTCAAAATACGGGTTTGTGGAAACCCTGCAAAAATTATGTTATAACGAAAGTAAGAGTACTTATTAAAAAGCTTGTTCAAAAGCATTTCCTACCATACCTAATTCAACAGTGTGCGTTTTTTATGGGAATAGAAAATCAATTTTGACATAAGAAGTAATACATATGATTAAAATATTCCATTAAATAAGATAATCATAATATAACTCTGTAATTATATAATGTATGCGAGGAATTAATCGATGTCTAGTGACTTAAATTTACTCAACATTGTTTTGTTTTTGCTGACGCATGGCAAATGAATTGTAAAAGAGCAATAAAAATAGTTCTCCGGAAGTTTTTTTCCAAAAGTTGTTTTATTTTAACCTTTATAAAATTTCTAACAACAGAAACAGGATTTCATTCCATTATTAGCTAAAATTTGAAGAAATAAGGAAATGCTAATGACATGTCTTCGTAGGAATAATACATTTTTTAAACGAATGACAATAATGTCAAACGAATAAAGTAAACGAAACAATAAAATAATTCCTTTATTTTTTAATATGCTCATATCAGCAAATTTATCTTGTGTGAACAGTTTCATTAAAATTTTACATTTTAAATAAAAAATAAAAAAATAATAACCCACAAATTATTTCTTGCGCAAATGCTACTTCTCAGCTGAAATTCGTGTTAAAAGGAAACGTATTCCTTTTCAATTTTTTTTACTCTTATTCTGTTATAGAATGTTTCTGATTCACAAAAAAACTTTGGAAACAAGCTTGAGTTCTTCATCGAATAAATTTGTATAAATTATCTCGGATTGATGATTTCACGAAATTGTCTTTGTTTTCATTAAACTGCAGAAATATTTAAAATAAAGAAATTCTTAATAGGATGTCGCATTTTCTGTGTTTTAAATTTATTTTTGATAAAATAAAAGTAAAGAAAAAAAAAAGAACAAGTGTTAATTGCACGTCCTGGCTGTTTTTCATGGTTGTCAGTGATTCCAGCAGCTGATTATTTTACTTCAGATTGCTTGATTTCCACCACTTTTTTAAATAGTATAACTCACCATTTAACGGATCATTTAACCCTTAAATGCATGAATTATTCTTTTACACTTGTGTCTTTTAATCTTATATTAGGGGTCAGATACCAGAAATTTTAAGATATATTTTTAACTTTATTTAGTAGCATATTTTTGTAATTTTTACAGGATTAATATTTCTATATAAATATAGTTGTGTAGATATGCATTTAAGGGTTAAGGCAGTTGCATCAAACGGTAGCCCGTCTGATACTACTAAAAGTTTATAGTTATCATTGCATCATATAATTATCGTTTCTTTGCTATTCAAGAAGACGACTATTTCTTTAAAAAAAAATACTGGTATCCGGCGGGACACAGTTTGACATCCCTGCCTAAAGAGGCTCATTTTTTGACATGATAAACTAAAAATAGGGACCGTACACCCCTTTTATCATAGTAAATATCTGCCTTATATAATCGAAATGTGTCTGCCAGTAAAGAAAGCTAATATTGCAGTTTGTAATTAGTGGTGTTAAAAAACTAATGTATGGGCAAACCTGTTAACCAAGTGAGGGCCGGTGGTATTTTTATGAAACCACTTAATATTAATTCCCAAACGCCACAATGACACCAGAATTTTGGTTAAAAAAAATTCCCTTTGTTATATATGCGAAATATAGGTTTTTTTTTTTACTTAAAAATATTTTTTTTTTCAAATTCCGCTGTCGTGCATTAATTTCAACACTTTAGCAATGGAATTGCTTTGCCCCCGAAAAGGATAAGGAGTTAAATCGTGCAAAAAAAAAATATATTATTATTATTTAGTAATAAAGACGTGTTTAGCATTTGGCAGCTATATATTTGCAAAACTGCGATATCAAGAGCAAAACTGCTACTATATAAATATAGTGGTTGTTAAGAACTTAATTTATTTATTAAAAGTTAAATATAAAGTGATGGCAATTTGTATCACTATGCATTTAAGAGTTAATCTGTCGTTAAATAAAGCAGTTATTGTTAATTCAAAAATGTTGTGGAAAGTGAAGTGTTATTGTAAAGATGCAAGCGACGTCGTAAAAATGTACTACTCACATTTTTTTTGTCAGAATATTTTTTTTTTTTTTTTTTTTTTTGGGGGGGGGGGGGATAATTCGGTTAACAGTGGCTCGAATAGTAGGGACTCCACTGTATAACACATATCTGAATGCATAAATGCGGAATTACTTACCGGCCATGATAAAAAAGATTGAAGAAGTGGCAAGATGAAAAATTATTTTATCATCAATGGATATTCAGTATAACTCCTAGGCCTTTCTGGCAAGAAATCACTGTTGTATTGTGCAGGGCTCCCACTTGGCCCGTTTTTTGAACACCACTTTTATTTACACCTTTCCTTCCACTGGGAAAACAATCAAATGAATGATTGCCACCGGAATTCACGTACAAATTTATTTCAAAATAAGAAAAGCTATTTTTCCATACATAATGAACGAAAAATGTTCATACCAGAATTCTGGTGTCATTGTGGCATTTGGAAATCCAGTTGGGTGTTCCGTGTAATAGAACGCATAGCCGCAAAGGGTTAACACTAGAACGCCCGGTAATTTTACTTAAGTTTCATAAAAATATTTCACTCCAGAAATTTTATTTTAAATTTTTTTAACTGATTTATTTAACGTAACTCTGAGTCGCTGAAGTTCAACTTAGTTTATTAAAAAAATTCTGGCTCCAATGGGCTTTTAATCATGTGGTCGGAATCGAATGGACTCCTTCCGGGCGTTCTAGTTCAAACCGGTATAAGTAAGCGTACAAACTTAATACTGGAATTGGGCGTGAATTAACACAATTGCGCTATCTTGTGGACGGGGTGATAATCCACATACGCGGGCTTTTCGAGGCTAACCAGAAAGACAAGCTACCGCGGTGGGTCCGATTCTTCTTTTTTTTTACAGACCGCTGGGTTTTTTTACAGACCACGTGATGCTCTTTTCGCACACCTTCATTGGTGCATTCGAGCATCACGTTACTCCAGTGGTCTGGAAAAAAAAGAATCGGACTCACCGCGGTAGCCTGTCTTTTTCGTTAGCCTCGCGGGCTTTTAGTGTGACGTCATATACATAGAACCGAGGCTAACGAGAAAGACAGGCTACCGCGGTGCATTCCACGTATTTTTTTTTTACAGACCGCTGGAGTCACATGATGCTCGAATGCGCCAATGAAGGTGTGCGAAAAGAGCATCACGTGACTCTAGCGGTCTGTAAAAAAAGACAGATGTGATGCACCACGGTGTACTGTCTTTTTCGTTAGCCTCGCATGGAATTAATAATAAAGAGGAACTGACCTATTCTTAAAATAGGAAGTTTCAACTGTAACCGCTTTTTCAAGGGCTGATAACCTCCGATGAAAATTTCTACCAGTAAATTTATAAAGAAATTTTCTCCGTATTTAAAGTCCTTATTAATGCAAAATTTCAGTCATAAATAATGGCAGAAACATATGTTCATTTTTACTGTTAAAACGTACTTTTGCGGTAGTCAGACCTTTCGTTTTCGCCATATTGTGACAACCGGTGAAACAAAATTACTGCTTTACCAGTCAAACGGACACCAGTAAAAACAAATGGAAGTTTTTACTATATTTGTAAGATAATATTGCGATGAATAAGACGCTTAAATAAGGCAAAACTTTTTATTCAATTTTACTGGTGGGAAGTTTAACTCGGCATTATTCAGAAACTATAGATTCGATTTAGAAAAAGCAGCCGACTTCTTGTGACAAACTCCTCAGTTACTTCACACGCAACTGGTAGACAGTACATTATATGCCTCCTCCACTTTTTTCATAGCTCCATTGTCATATACTACAGGATACCTACCACCTGCGCATATTTTCTAAATCCTTAGTCACTCATGGAACTGAATTTTATTTACCACATTTGATGCAATATACTGACGTAGTCAGAGGGGCGTCCAGATGCTCTAGACACCACGAAGTTTTCTTCGCCTCGTCAAAGCCATTTCAGCTATTAATCAAGGTGAAAAAAATTTACAATTTCAGTGGTGTGAACTGTTTTCTTACAGTTAGGCATTTTCTTGTAGTTTAAACCCGCCCGCTACGTAGCGTGCGACCTTGAATAATGTGACCTCGCCTTTAACCCCTTAACGCTCAAATTAAATTACGGTTTACAAATTCAAATTGCTTATTGGCACCACTTTTATGAAAAAGAAATATTCACCTTATTTAATGACAGGTAAAACGATACTAAAATATAGCCAATTGCAATATTTTATAAAACTGGTGGGAATCAAACAATTTGAGTAAAAGACACAGCCCGTGAATATGACGGGAGCGAGAATTAAGGGGTTAATCTCTCGGTTACCTCTCCCATTTAAGATAGGACGCTTACTTATATCACTTTGTTTTAGTGTTAAAGAAAAATCTTTATAAATTTCGTAGAAACATGCCCGATAGAACGTTTTTCTTGCAATTATTGCAGAAACCTACCAGGAATTTCTTTCTAAAAAATGACTGATTTTCAAAAAACTAACAAAAGGGAGCCCCGATCGTGGCCTTTAGTTGTATTATATTGTGTGATGTAATTTCTGGCGTATGATCCATGAATGAGACAAATATATTTACAACCAGACATTTTATTTAATAGCATGTAAGTAACATGTACTTGATATTTAATTCACGTTAATTAATCCATTACCCGTCGGTGTTGTGTTGACGCAACGGTCAAAATATAACTGCATGTTTAAATTATTTACTTACCCACCGCTATTTTTCAATTAAAAAATATTCTTAATTAACCCTCTCGCTGCGTAAGTAATTCTTCGCGATGAGCGTCTTTTGCAGCTTTATTAATCTTTTATCACCGGTTCTTTAAAGCAGAAATTTTTGACTATGGTAATCGGGAAAAAAATGGTCCTGATTAAATCAGACAAAGTTTTCGTTAAAAAATAACTGGTGGGAATAACCAAATAATATTAATTAGACGGAAAAATGCATGCCCGAGAATATCTTAGTTTGCCATAGGTGCCAACCTCAAACTAATCTTCCGTAATACGTGCGTTAATTTGACCCTGTTTAATAAGTTTCGAACGAGAATTTTTTTAAAGAAATTAAATTAAATAGATCCCACGTATAAACCTTTAATAAAATAAATAAAGATTCATGAAATAAATTTTCTGTTTCGAAAGTGGTTAACCTGGGGCAAGATAATCCCGATATTACGGAAGATTAATGGAAGGTTGGCAGCTATGCAGGTTGCGAAGCGAGAGTGTTAAAGGTACAAATTTTTAAGAACAAATAATTTGAAAATTATCTTTCAGAATCTGTGGTGGCAAACGGCGTTGAGCTAAAAATTAAAATAATTCAACGTTACAGTTTTGCCGGTTAATGGTTATAATAGTATAATAGTTCAGTTTTCTAAATAAAAACTTTATTGATTAATCAATGAAATATACACTGAAAATTATGGTAGTTCGCCTAAAACTATTCATAATGCGACTGTTGAGTCACGTCTATGTCCAGAAAGGCTTTGGTACTGTAGGTAGCGGCGTCACAGAAGAAGTGCATTGCTATTCCAGAGTTACCCCCCCCCCCCGAGTACAAGACCTACGCGCGGACACAAAAATGAATGTATCATAAGCGTTTTTTTTTTTTTCCTTGAGTGTTTGCATGGGCTCTATAATTTGGAGGACCGGTATTTTCTTAAATATTTCTTTCCCGTTATATAATTTTAAAAAATAAGGTAAGGAAATTTTTTTATTTCTTTTTTTTATTAAACCTCAAGAGATTATACATGCGATGGAAAAAATCTGCCTATAGCAGCCGCTATTTTTGTGTCAGCGAGCAGGCATATTGTTCAGCGGGCGGTGGTTGCCAAGTCTCCGGCTTTTTGCAAACCACTATTATTTTAGAGAAAAAGGTTCTCTGTCCCTCTCGCTGCAGCACTGCTATCGTTACGTCAAAAAACATGTGCCAATGCCTTGGAGATTTCACAAAAGCCGTTGTTAAGTCCATTAGCCCAGTGGTGGAAAATTGGCGCAGGGGAGGAGCCTATTGACACCACTAAATTTGAGTAGTATTTTGGAGCATATTTAATGACAGAATTTCTGAGTTTTTATTAAGGTGAAGCATACTATAAAATATTAGTGGTGTTAATAGGCTCCTCCTCTGCGCCAATTTTCCACCACTGATTAGCCCTTTCCGGCATAAAAAAAAAACTCTTTTCGTAAAATAGTAAAATGATTCACTGACACCGGGATTTACAAACGAATTTCTTAGAAATAAAAACTTGTTGTTCTAAACTTTCATTACCAAAAGAAAATTTTATTAAATTAATCTTAGTTCCGATTGTAAATTTGGAATTAAAATTAGGTGGTCCCGCAGTTGGACCACTGTGCCGGAAAGGGTTAAAGCAATATGTCGTTCCATTTGACAAACTATAAAATTTTTAATTTTAGAACTCTTAAATTTTTTTATAAATAAGATCATTTTAATATACTTCAAAAACATGCCAACAATAAGAAACAAATGGAGAAATGTTATTTAAAAAAATCTGAAATTAGTATCATATAGCAAATTGCAGTTTAAAAAATATCTTTCCAATGCCCAAATCACATGTATATACTATATACTACAAACGATTGACTGCTATAAATAATAATTTTTATAAAACACTTACATTGTAAGATAAATATTTACATTTTTATTTACTGCTTTATGACATTAAAGGATAATTAGGACCTTTCAATAAAAGAAACTTTAAAGATTTTTTCAAAGGAAAAGAGTAACTCTTTGAAGTAAGAACACAATATTTTAACCAACGCAAAAAAATGCTTTTTAAAAAAAGAAATGTCTTTAGTGCAAGCTGTCTCATTGTACCGAAATCTGTTATAAAAAATACATGTTTTTTAATTAGTAACTTTTAATTTCACAATTCCGAAATTGAATCAGAGCACATAAAAAGCTTCCTTTAATTAAGTGTTTTTCGGTCGTCTGTAACATGTCGGTCTCTTAAATTGTCGGTCTCTAAATATTTATGTTTTGTTTTATTGTGAAGATATATTTTTCATTTTTTTTAGAATAGTAAACGTTTTGTACGAATAATAAATTATGCTCATTGTTTGAATTTTTAATACGAATACAATGTCACCAGAACGGTACGTATAGCTACCGACTCTTCCGCTATTTTGTGCCACAAAAATGTAATACAAAATTGTGGCTTATTTAATCGGCAGATAACGACGATTTAACCCTTTCAGAGGCAAGGCATTTCTGCTCAAAAAATGTTTAAATAATTAATTCACACCGCAATTAACAAACACATTTATTTGAAAATAATCAAAAGCCTTTTTTCACGTTTATTATGAGATCGAAATTGCACTAAAAAATTACTGGTGCCATTTGGATATTTAGGCATTAAAGTTAACCGTTTGCAAACTGCAAACGGCGCCCCTCAAAGGGTTAAAAAGGTAAAATTTACTATAAAATTTTTGTGGTACGAAAAAGCGTAAGATGTCGTCAGCTATGGAACGGCACATAATTTCCAGTCGAGTGGATATTTCCGGTATTTTTTCTGTGAAAATTTTGAAATTTATCCCTCTCGCAGCGTAAGTAATTCCTCGCGATGAGAATTTTTAATCTTTCGCCACTGGTTCTAAGCAGAATTTTTTGACTATCACGATCGGGGAAAATGTCCTGATTAAATCAGACAAAGTTTTCGCTAAAAAATAACTGGTTTGAATAACCAAATAGTATTAATTAGATGGAAAAATGCATGCCCGAGCATATCTCGGGTTGCGCAGCGAGAGGGTCAAATGTATATTAGTGCTATCTAATTTTTTAGCATTCTGTACATTGGTGGAAAGGATTGCGCATCCAAAAAATCAATACTTCCAAATGATAAGATTATCCTCATTTAATCCGTGATTGTACGACTAAATAAGGCGTCGGTTCTAATTAAAAAATTGTGTGATCCGAAATCCATAATCTTTTCACTAACCTCCACCGTTTCATTTTTGTTTTGCCAGTATAAAAATTTTGTGATACGTATTTTGCAATTTTGCAACAGGGAAAAAATATTGTGAGAGAAAACTGGTCAGTCAAGTCACCGGATGTGCTTAAAGTGTACTTATCCCCTTGAAGGGCGTGGGATAAAATATATCCCACCTAATTTAAAGAAGATTCTCACCAGAAGATTTTAACCAAATTTTATATTTTTAACTTTGGAGGAAAATCGCTGAAAAATTGCTTTTCCTTATTTAAATATAAAACTTTTCGATTATTCCGGTGATAATTCAATATTTAGAGACATTTTTTGCTTACCCCTCTAGGGGTTAAAGGTCAAAATCCCTGTTAACACCTAAATGCATGATGATTTGTTTGGTTTCGAAAAAATTATATATGATTATCAGAAAGGTTTATTACACAGGAAAAATAATGAAAAAAATCAGAGATACATTTTTTTGTATAATACGTCAACATTTTCTTATGTTGTACATCTGCAATGGAAAATTACTGTTGTGAATAATACAAAAATTTCTATCCTTTTTTACTGGAGGAAGTTTCCCCGCTGGTAATCTGGTCCTGTTTTGTCAGAAGTTTTATACTTGATGACCTGATGCAATATCAAACATCTTTATTTGCAATCAATCTTTGTAATTTGTTTTTTATATTTCCTAATTAATAGTTATAAGATATTGAATTTTATAAATTTTTGGAGCTTTCCGACTCCTGAAATCTGTCCGTATTTTACTGCGAGAAAGCTCCGAAATTTTGTAAATTTCAGAGTATCATAACTCGCTGTGATCTAGCCTGGAATAATTGAATTTTTTTTCCGTTTTACGCATCACATCAAGAAGAAAAATTTTCCGTTTAAAACCTACTGGACAATGGGACCTTATAAAAATTAAAAAAGTGTAACGTTCTCAAAATTATTGACAGAACTACTTCATCAACATAATCATAAATCTCAACTTATATTAAAACTTTTTAATTTTCATTTCTTAAATATTTTTAATAGCTAAACAAATTAAGCACACTAAAATTATGCTTTTAGGGAAACTCTGTATGTTATAATAAATTGGCATTATATACTAATTATTGTTAGAGGAGACCAGAATTTGTTGTCAAAATTTCTTGATTTTGATTTTCGTGTTTTTTCAATGACACACCCAGTAAAAAAAATAGCGTTGCTATTAATGAAACTTCTTGTTAATTAACTTATGAAAAGGGCAATCACTGTATGGTATACTCGCCAAACCGTATTAAAGAAGTGTTCCAACTATGACAACTGACGCCAGATGTGGGATTCCTCGGCATACTTCTTAAGACAAGTTGGCATAGTATAACAGTATGTTAGGCCTGTACAATAAAGTTGGTTAGTCAGTTCAAAACAAATATTTTACTACACGATTTAAAAAATATAATATTTTCAATCAATTTAAGAAATCAATTTTTAATGTAAAATGAAAACGATAACCTGATATTTTGATCTCTCTATATATAAAGTAAGAGATGTCTGTCTGCCTGCCTGATTTTGCAAAGCGCTGAAATTATAACACCTAGGCATCTGAAATGTTGGTCATGTATAGATGCTACCACAGGAAACTGCACTTCCTCGCCGGAAATTTAAATTTAAATTTAGATTTTTTTTAACTAGTTAATTTCTTCTATTCCATATATTTTAATATTTCAAAATGTTTTTACAGATGTCAATATTTCATTTTTATTACTTAAGTAGTATATCAAATTTGACTTTCATCTTAAATTTCTGCTTCAGTCAATCAATCGAAGTAAAAACAAATTAATCTCGATCATATATATATAAACTCGGTTTATGGCGTCAGATGCCGCCATCCGAAGAATCTTTTTCCATTTCTTCCGATCAAGGGTCCATTCCTCTTCCAGACATCTATCCCTCATTGCCTTTGAAATATCATCCATCCAGTTCTTTCGTGGTCTTCCCCGTTTCCTTTTTTCGTTTGTTTCATAATTGAATGTTATTTTGTGTAGTCTTTCCCCAATCATTTTTTTTCTTTTTTTTTTTTTTTACATGACCATACCAGATTAATTGCTTTTTTGAATATAATCTAATATGGTTCCCTTTATTTTCATCATTTCCTTGATTCTGTCATTTCTTATTTTTTCTATTCTTGATATCCTGCATGATCAGAGCTGCCAAGTCTCCGGCTTTTTGTATACCGGTTTTTTAATACAGAAATTGTGGTTTTATTTAATTGGAACACTTCGGCGATTTAATAGAACCAGATTTTCTCTAAGATAATAGTGGTGCCCAAAAAGCCGGAGACTTGGCAACTCTGTGCATGATCTACTTAGGGCGTCCATTTCTACTGCCGCTAATTTCTTTCGATCTGTCTCCATATTTTCCACCCGTCTGCTCCATATAACAATATGCTCTTTACAATAGAGTTGTATATATTATATTTTCTTTTCCTAGAGATCTCATTACTCCACCAAATAGAATTTAATAGTTTTACAGTCTTTCTCCCCTGACAAATTCTGTATTTAATTTCCTGTGAGTATCTTCCTTCTCTATTAATGTCTACACCTAAATATCTATAATGCTTACAGCTTTCTATTTTTATGTTATTTGTTAGATTTAGGTCTGCCTCATTTCCTCCTATACATAGGTATTTGGTCTTGCTGACGTTCATGTGAAGTCTCCATTTCTCATTTTCTTCCTTAATTTTCACCGTCATTTCCTCTAAATCATTTTTACTTTTTGCAATTATAACTTGGTCATTTGCGAATTGTAGTACCAAACTACCAAACTAATCTCGATCATGCTTCATAAAAATCACGAATACTCGCGAATAGTCGGCTTATCAGGATCGGAAGTTCCCGTCGATTCAGGAGCTACTGGGGTACAATAGAACTACGAATAATTAAGAAGATTACACAAAATTCACTATCACAGCGCTCCCTTCCGGCGGATTTTTTCCACATTCAGGGAGGACCTTCTTGCCATGACCAAAAACATACACAAAAAATTTGGTTCAATTGTATGAATAACTTCATACACTTTTTGATGGTACAATGGCGGCAGACAGACGGACACACGGACAGACAAACATTTTCTGTAAACATGTCTTTTTGGGATCTCTGACCCCTAAAACGTGTAAACCGGAAGTCTAAAATCGGCATATGGGAAAAATTCCGCATGTGCTTCTGCACTTTTTTGACCAAATTTGCAATATTTTTCTACAATTGTTTACGGAAATTTGCTTTTTCAAGCGATCGCTTCACAAAATTCACGATTTTTTTCCCCAAATCATTTGATCAAATTTTAGCTTATACTTCTCTCACAAGGCTTTTTGTATGTTATGATTATGTTACAATTTATTGCATATTATGTGTTCACCGTTCTTGGGTGTCTAAAAATATAGTCAACAACATTAACGGGAAGAAATATTATAAATAACAATAAACACTCAAAATTTTCGCTTCATTGAATTACTCCAAAATTTTACACAGGTCTTTCAATATGAAAACATTGAATAAAGTGTAGCATATGTTTTCATTAGGATGAGAGAAAATTAACAAAAGAATAAATAGTGAGTGAAAAATTCAGGTGCATGAAATGTTTAATATGGTGTGTAGTTTATGATATATTATGAAAGAAGAATTTCATAAGAATCGCCCGTGAACGGACTCTTAATAGCTCAAGAACGGAAATTATTTACTTCGTAGAAAGTAATGTTCAAGAAAGATCCCAGAAAGTAAAGTTAAAGAAACACATTCCATTCTTGGGCGACGATGCAAATGCATATGTAAATTGCCATTAGCACGAAGAACGAATACAATTGAAACTAACTTACGTGAATGATATTCTTGATAACACTTTAAAATTTTAAGGAAGTTGGGAGAGTTGAATTTCGAGTAAGGGAGGGGGGCGACGATAATTGTTCTTAAAACCGTAGCGTTTTCTACAATGAGTATCCTTTATATGTTGTTTTCTGACGGGGTCCTCCAATAAATATTATTTATTGAATATAAAATTTTCAAAGAGTCGGATGAGCAAATTCCAGGGGCGCCAGATTGGACTCATTGGGGTGGGGAGGGTGGGCGATTTTCTAAATTTTTCAGAAACCCTCATATGATATATCGTCGGAAAACACTCGGATCACTCTTTCATATTGTGAACTTTTTTTCACCCTTCACTCAAATCCCACCCCCCCCCCCCCCTAGCGGTTGTCAAATTTCTAACTCCGCTCCTAATTAAGTTACAGAATTCGACCTTATTTCAAGGCTTGACCTAAGGTGAAAATCCTCACAGCCTCCCGATTTTTGAGGGTCTATTTCTGATTTGATACTATTAGTGGCATTCTCCCAGGGGGGGAGGGGGTCGAAATAGATTTTTTCATGTGACATATTGTTTTAAATCTTTTGTCCTGTACATTACTAAGCACTCACTCCTGTGCTCTTAACTAATTTTTTCATCAGTAGAAGTTGTTTTAAAATTTTAATTTGTACATACACTTTTCCAAAAATGTATGAATAAAATTTGCATAGCAAATCTCAACAATTAACTGCTTCCCCTCCATTTTCACACAGGGAGTGGGTACGTATTTCAAGCCAAATCGAGTTAAAGATATAAAATCATATAAATTAAAGGTTAATTTTTAAATATTACCACGGATGCGGGCGACGCTGGGCGGGTCAGCTAGTTATTTATAATTAAAAGTAAGATATATTTAATTATTTAATTTTCAGCTAAAGATTTAAGCTGTGTGTCAATATTAAATACTTGTGACATTAAGAAATTTAATTTGCCGCGTTAGTGGTATTATTTTACCTAGTACTATTTTGTAAATACTATGTTTAGTGCAAGTTCCAAGTTCAGAAAATGTTTCAATAATTTTTGAAAATATATAAAGAAATATACACGCAGGAAAATAATAATTTAATGCAAGATTGGGATTTCATCACATACCCAAAATGGGATAACTTATTTAAAAAAAAAACTTTTGCGCTTTTTCCATCGTCGTTTTATTTCAAACAGTATATTTAACCCTTAACGGGCCGTGACTTTAAAAATTCATGATTCAATTTTTATATTCTATTCGCACCACTATATTTTAAATGTAATTTTTTTGTAAATTTCTCTTGCACATGTTGTCAAAGTACAAGTAAATATGTTTCTTGAAAAAAGTGGTACAAAGCGAAAAAATTTAGTTAAGTGTGCCAATGCCACTTATATGGCAGTATTGGTCAGTTAAGGATTAAAATATCTATATTTTAGTAATTGGCAGTTATATTAATTCTGAGTCAAAAAAGTATAGAATAACAAATGCAGCGCCGCTTAAATATTGTTAAGATATTTTTATATCTATACATATTTTAACTTACATTTTGCCAGTTTCTTTTTAAATTCCAATTTTATCAAGAATTTTTATGGGAAAACATTAATGTTTTTCATATTTACGTTCTCATGTAAAATGCTTCATCCATTAAGACAAGAGATGAATTCCATTGATTAATGCATAATCCTATTATATTTTACCTAATACTAGATTATCATAATGGGTTACATGAAGCTATAAATTGAAAATATAATGGCATAATGAATATATATAACAGTAAGCTGCTTACAAATGCTGATCCTCAATATTATATATTAGTTTCTCTCTGATTACATTTAAGTGAAGAAATTTAACACTGGAAGTACCGGAAATTTGTGTCAAGATTTTTAAAAATGTTTAACATTAGAATTTTGAGCGAAAACAGTTTAAAATTATTATTTAACTTTCTTATTTAACGTTTTTCTTCTTTGTACCTTATAAACTAGGGATGCAAAACTTGTGGCCCGCGAATGCCGTCAATATAACAGGGAAAAAAATGCAATTTTTGTCATAGGTCGCAAGAAAAAAATCATGCATTTCGTCAATTTCCCGTGGGAAAAATGGAAATTTTGTCAGTCAGTTAAGAATTGCGAATTTCGTTGATCGACCGCGGGAAAAGCGCGAATTTCGTTGATGAGATTCGGAAAAAATCACGAATTTCGTTAATCCGACACGGAAAAATTGCGAATTTTGTCGATCAGGTGCGTAAAAATCGCAAATTTCGTTTATCGTACACTGAAAAAAATCACGAATTTTGTCAATGAGGTGCGGAAAATCGTGAATTTCGTTAATTGGGCACGGAAAAATGGCAAATTTTGTAGATCAGGCGCAGAAAAATCGCAAATTTTGTCAATGAGGCTCGGAAAAATCGCGAATTTCGTTGATCGAACACGGAAAATCCGCGAATTTTGTAGATCAGGTGTGGAAAAATCGGTAATTTTGTCGATCAGGTGCGGAAAAATCGGTAATTTTGTCGATCAGATGCAGAAAAAATCGGGAAATTTATCGATCAAGTGGGGAAAAATCGTGAATTTCGTTGATTGGGCACGGAAAAATGGCAAATTTTGTCGATCAGGCGCGGAAAAATCGCAAATTTCGTTGATCCGGCACGGAAAATTCGACATTTTTATTGATGAAGTGCAGAAAAATTGCAAATTTTGTTCATCGGCTGCGGAAAAATCGCCTATTTATCGCGAGATAAAAAAGCGAATTTCGCTGATCGGGCGCGGGAAAATTGCAAATTTCGTCGATCGGGTACGGAAAATTGCGAGTTTTGTCGATCGGGATCCTAAAAATTGCAAATTTCGTTTGTCGGATACGGAGAAATCGCGAATTTTGTCGATTATGCACTAAAAATTTTAAAATTCCGTTGATCGGCTGCAGAACAATCGTGAGTTTCGTCAGTTTAACGAGAGAAAAAATCGCAAATTTCGTCAATTTGCCGTGGGAAAAAATTGTAAATTTCGTCAGTCAATTAAGAATCGCAAATTTCATAGATCAGACGCGGAAAAATCTCAAATTTTGTCGATCCGGTAAGAAAAAAATCGTGAGTTTTGTCGACTGAGCTCCGAAAAATCGGGAATTTCGTTGATTGGATACGGAAAAATCGCGAATTTTGTTGATCAGGCGCGGAAAAATCGAGAATCTTGTAAGTAAGACGCGAAAAAATTGCTTTGTCGATCAGACGCGGAAAAATCACAAATTTCACTGATCGGGCACGGAAAAATCGTCATTTTTGTTGATGATGCGCGGAAAAATTTGCAAAATTTTGCTGATCGGCTGCGTAAAAATCGTATGTTTCATCTGTTTATCGCGAATAAAAAGGCGTATTTCGTTGATCGGGCGCGGAGAATCGCCAATTTCATCAATCGTGTACGATAAAAATAGCGAGTTTTGTCGATCAGGATCCGAAAAATCGCGAATTTTGATGGTCGGGCACGAAAGAAATTGCAAATTTTGTCGATCGGGCTGCTAAAAATCGCAAATTTCGTTTGTCAGGTAAGGAAAAATCGGGAATTTTGCTGATGATGCGCTGAAAAAATGAAAATTTTGTTGATCGGCTGCGGAATAATCGTGAGTTTCGTCGGTTTATAGCAAGAAAAAAATGCGAATTTAGCCAATTTGCCACGGGAAAAAATTACAAATTTCGTCGGTCAGTTAAGAATCCCGAATTTCATTGATCGGGCTAAGAAAATCGAGAATTTTGTCGATCATTTGTGGAAAAATCGGAAATTTCGTCGATCGAGCTCCAAAAACTCGCGAATTTCGTTGGGCGGGCAAGAAAATATCTCGAATTTTGTCGATCACGCGCAAAAAATAGCGAATTTTGTCGATTGCGCGTGGAAAAATAGCGAATTTTGTCGATCAGGAGCGGAAAAATTCCGAATTTTGTCGATCAGGCGCGGAAAATCTCGAATTTTGTCGATCAGGTGCGGAAAAATCTCAAATTTCGTTAATTGGCTCCTCCCCTCCTTTGTTCATAAAGTTCATATTTTTATCGGCAGTAGCCGTTTCATGCCTGTGTTTGTTTTTTAGAACTTTTCATAAAACAAAATTGTCTCTCCCGAATAATGTCGAGGAATATTACTTGAAAGTAATCCTTACTATATCTAATATATATACAAACGTAAACACTGTTGATATATCCTTACCAACTGAATTGGATATGTTGACTGGGTAGGGGAAGGTAGAGGAGTAAAATTCCCCCGCACTTCCCATGAAACCAAATTTTTTTCTGATAATAGGCCACAAATCAACTCCTCGAAATAGAATTCTCTGTTACTGATGTGGCCCTCGAGAACCCAGACATTTTTGTAAGTGGCCCTTCTCTTAAAAATGTTGTGCACCCCAATTATAAACATATTTCATAATCTGGGTTAACCAAAATATATTCATATGGTAGCCGTCAAAATAACGGCTCACGGTAGTTATAGTGTTAAATAATGTATAAGTGATTTTTTAACACTTTAATTCTCACTTTAATTCTGTGTCTTTTATTCAGAATGTTTGATTACTACCAGTTTTATAAAATAGTATAATTTTCATTATTATTGTCATTAACCCTAGAACTACCGGAAATTTTACTCAAGTTTTATAAAAACATTCTACACCAGAATTTTTACTTAAAACTATTTAATTTGTTTATTTAACTTATTATTGTCTGATTTATACATTTAGTTTGTTTTGAAGAAATTTCTGGTTTGAATAAATATTTTGAATGTACATGTCGGGTCCAATGGACCCGTCTGGTAGACGGAAGGTTAAATAAGGTGAATATTTCTTTTTCAAAAAAAGAGGTGCCAATAAGCACTTTGAATTTTTAAACCGTAATTTAATGCGACTATTACGGGGCTAATGCCACGATTATTATATTGTACTGAACGTTGTTTTGAATTAGTATTCTGTATTCTAGATTGCAAAAGATTTAATATTTTCTCTTGCTGAAGTGTATAAATGATAGAATGCCACTCGAATTTACGTAAACTTTGATTTAGATTTTTTTTGTTTTTGTTTTTATTTTTTTCTTACCGCAAGTTATACTCCATCTGTCCCAAATTAGTTGCTACATTTGATTAGTTTTGTACTGATTATTGATACTGATGATTTTATGGTTTTGTTTGAACATTTTTCAGAGATTTCAGGGTGCTATGCTATCTATCAACAACATTTACTTACCAAGCATTCCTTAGGTCTCTCCATAAATAAGTATCAAATTAGTTTAACACTAGAACGCACGAAAAGTTTACTCAAGTTTCATAAAAATATTTGACACCAGAATCTTTATTTAAAATTATTTGACTGATTTACTTAACGTAAATCTGAGTGGATTAAATTAAATTTATTTTATGAAAGAATTTCTGGTTCCAGTTGATATTTAATCATATGGTCGGTGTCAAATCGACGTCTTCCGGGCGTTTTAGTGTTAAAAAATCCATGTTTCGCACGCTCTTAAGCCAGCCCCATTTTGTAAGGATTCTTCCACCGGTAATCGCATAAAACTACCTTCTAGCTAATTAATCGTTAACTACTTAAGAAGAAAATGGTCTTTATGGTATACTGGTGGTAGAGTCCTTACAAAATGATGTTGATATACTAAACTGCATTGAAAGTTATTTATGACTCCACCCACTTGAAGTGTAGCAACGAATTTGGGACAAAAGTTTCGATCTAAATGTCAGAACTAATTTGGGACGGAGGGAGTAAAAGTTCTTTTTTTTTTGGGGGGGGGGGGGTTAGATGTTATATATTCCCGCGGCCGCCATCTTGGATTTCTCGGCGATGTTTTGTTGGCGTTCACCGACAAGGAAACCCCGACGAGCAACGTGTTCTGGCAACCCCATTAAGCCTAATATGCGGATAAATCTGCTTGGTGTCATTTACTTGGCTGAAAAGGGGTTTCCACGCCAAAAAAATCCAAGATGGCGGCTGCGGGAATATATAACTTCTGTTCCATTTAAAGTAATTTCAGGATTTGACGATCCCCAAATTTCAGTTGATTAGGAAGATGCGGGTAAGGTTGTTTGTTAGAGATGATATTTCCTATGGCATTATTATATACAGAGTGTCCCACAACTCGGTACACTTTTCAAAAAATCATTTCAGAAATCATTAAATAAATTAGGAAATCTAAATCTTTTACTTTTTTGCTTCATTTAATTTATTAATAACTCAAGCTTTGAAAAAAAAAATTCTGGCAAAAAACGGGCATTTTCAAACTGACGAAACAATATATGTGGTGCGATTCAAAAGTTTTCCGAATGTATTTAGTATATCCGCTGATGAAACAAAATATGTTTTAAACGAGAAATATTCATAGTAAGTGGTGTAAAATATGTACTACAATACAAAAAGTTTTATTCTAATTAGGTTTATTAGATAGCTTGGAACTCTTGGAGTGCCACACGTACATCCCACGTGTTCATTACAACGGCGTCATTTTTCACAAACGTGCAAGGTTGAGTCACGATTTACTTTTTTGTCGATTAAATTGTAAATTTTACGATTTAACGATTTTAGACTGTACCGTTTATTCTGATTTCCTTACCAAGCATGAAATTGTAACGGTCACGCGATCGATTACCAAGTTCATAAAATAAATATTTTTTCTCGAAAAATTAAGACAGAGGAGTGGCAAATTGAATGATACTGTCCTCATGTTGCAAGCAAAATCTGTTCTGAGAAAAATAATCTATGCAATAAATATGCGTTTTCTGAAATCAGTGTAAAATAATTACACAGAGAAAAAGAATGGAGTAATAAATAAAGAGGAGGAGACATATAATGCACTAACTCTGTGTAGCCAGTTGGCTACTTTTTTAATTCCGATTTCTTGATTGGCACCATTTTTTTTAAGTAGTAAAATTCGCCTTTTTTTAATGGCATATTAATTAAGGCAAAAAGAAGGTAAATTTTGCCATTTCAAAAAAGTGGTGCAAATCAAGAAATCTGAATTTTAAAAAAAGTAGCCCACTGGCAACACTGTACTGACTAGCAGTTGCGAGTGAAGTAACTAAGGAGGTTGTCACAAGATGGCGGCTGTTTTTTAAATTCATATCAAGAGTTTCTGATTACCGTCGGGGAAAACTTCACACCAGTAAATTAGAATAAAGATGTTCGTCTTTTTTAAGAGCCTTATGCATGAAAATATTTACTTAAAAATATGAAAATATTCTGTTTGTTTTAAGTGGTTAACGGAATTAAAATCTTTTTCACTGAAATTGACAGGAGGTTGTCTAGGTTGTCACAACATGGCGGAAACGCCAGGCATGAGTAACGCCAAAGTAAATGTCCACAAGTAAAAATGAATATCTGTTTCTGCCATTATTTATGACTTAAATTTTGTATTTAATAAGGCGTTTAAATAAGAAGAAAATTTCTATTTAAATTTACTGGCGAAAGTGTCATCCGGCGGTAATAAACACGTTCGAAAGTGGTTACGGTTGAAGCTTCATCATTTTAAGGCTTTTTCAGTTCCTTTTTATTAATGGTTCCATGAGAAAAGTGGGAAAAAAAGAAATAAAATTAAACATCGCTTTCCAATTGTTTACTGCTAGATTTGATTAAATAAGCACTTCTGTACCATAATATTACTTTTTGAGAAATCTAATTTAAAAAATTCAAACATAAGCAAAATGATACTAAATAGGATGCGTAGATTAGAATTTGGCTGCAGTTTTTATTTTTATTATTATTATCATTGTTTTTAAGAAACTACTTACATTGTCGGAACAGTTTACAAAAGGAAAATATCTTTCTAAATTAATCTGTAACCCAAAAGTAAAACGGAAAAACTAGCCGGCTAAACAACGATCTTTTATACCCTATGCAAAATAAAATCAATTAACACGTCAGCACACCTGCTGCGGGTAAATCTCACCCCAACCACATTCTTCTTCGTAAAAAAGTATAATTTTTTTTAGGATGCTTATGACTTACCTATTACCTTTCAAAGTAAAGGTCGAGAAGGGGAGGCTGAAAGAATGTATTTTCTTTGTTCGCAAGGAGGGGAGAAATGTAAGTCATGGGATTAATTAATCCCGCGCGTGTACAAATGCTTCATTTCTATACGTTCATTTCTTGCGGCATATAACACACTAAATAATTTTAATGAAAGAGTAAAATAAAAGCTACTTGTATATATTGATGAAAGGCTATTAAATGTAATTAATATCAATTTTGAGATATAATTCATGTTTTAAGGTGTAAAACAAATAATTTGCATATTTTCTTGTAAAAAATGTGATTTTTACAGAAACTTCTACAAAATCTGGAAATAAATATGAAAACCTGATAATTTTTTTGTAAAAAGAAGTAGTACTGATGTACTTTATAATAAAGAGCATGAGATTTTTTTAAACGTATCCATTTATATAATGGGAGACAGAATGTGGTGAGATTTATCCCACGGGTGTGCTAACGTTCCAAAAACAGGCGCGCATGCGTACGGGCTAAAAAGTTAACACGACAACCGCCGTTATGGGTCATTTTGACCCCAGCCAAAATTGATAATAGTCGATTCGAACCAGATTTTTTTTTTTTTTTTTTTTTTTTTTTTTTTGCCAGATATGTTATATATAAGAAGCACAAAAATAGGCTAATTAAATAAGTTAAATAGTTTTAAATAAAAATTCTGGTGTGAAACATTTAAAAAAAATAAAAATTGAGTAAAATAGCCGGCGGCTCTAGTGTTAAAATGAAAGCCAGAAATTTGAAAAGAAGCCTCCTATATGATAAACAGGGATGAAATTTCTTCGCTTTTTTCCACACCAGTATAATATCAGAGAGAATATTGTTCTACTGAGTCGCAGTATTCCCAATTAAATAAAACAACATTTCTCAAAGATTATACTGGTGTGCAAAAAAGCGGAGAAATCTCAGTGCTGGATAAAACTTTGCTTGCAAGTGTCTTTGCGTGTCTTGTGTATGCCTTTATCCGTAGCTGCCAACTCTTTCGCTTTTTCATACCACAAAAATTTAATAGAATTTTTTTTTTCCTTATTTAATCGTCAGATTATGACGATTTCAAAATTTGAAATTTACTAAAAAATTTGTGTAGTACAAAAAAAAAAATAAATAAATAAATAAAAAATAAATAAACAAATAAAAGTAAGATATTGGCAGCTATGCTTTAACCCATTGAAGGGAAGCAATTGAGTTTGTGCAATGCTGAATTCCAACCGGAAATTTGGAAAAATTTTATTTCAAAATAAGGAAAAGCAATTTTTCAACTCTTTTCCCTCAAAGTTATAAAAGTAAAACTTAATTAAAAATTTCTGGTGCGAATCTTAATTAAACTTAGGTGGGACATAACCACCCATCAAGGGGTTAAGGGCAGTGTTGCCAGTGGGCTACTTTTTTTTAAATTCAGATTTCTTGTTTGCCACCACTTTTTTGAAACGGTAAAATTACATTTGTTTTCGCCTTAATTACTATGTCATTAAATAAGGCGCATTTTATCATTTCAAAAAAGTGGTACCAATCAAGAATCTGAATTTTAAAAAAGTAGCCTATCTGGCAACACTGGTTAAGGGGTGAATATCATAATATGTGAGATTTTGAAAACAAAAAATTTGAAAATTTAAATCGTTTCTAAGGTTCTAATTCTTTTCAAATGTTGATTGAACAGCTGAATACAGGGATTTATGTCTAGAATTGTTAAAAGTTCGAAGAGCTTAAGTTCATTTTTATATAATTATAATTATATGTCATTTTCTTTGCATATGTATGTCAGGATAATGACAATTTCATTCTAAAACATTTTTGACCTCCTTGTTTTTTTTTATTTTTAGATCTAACATTTTAATTTTGTTTAGAGGAAAATGTTTCCTCTATAATACCTCAAATTCAGTGTAATATTAAGTTTTATTTGTAATTTATAGAAGCCAGGAAAATGACATACTAAAAGTCTACTCAATTTTTACAACTCCTTTAAACACATTATTTTGAAAGAAATATCTAAAATATCTTGCTGCTAGCAATGATTTTACTACTTCTGACTTGAACTATTTCAAGAACAAGAAAAATTACTCTGCAGTGCCCTCTTTATACCACATAAACAACTAAAATGAGCAGGCCAGGACAATGACATTCATTTTCAGTGACAATCATATTATAATTTAGGAAAATTATTTGTAAAATTCAGAACTTGTTACCTTCCACATATATGTGTTATATAAGGTATAATTATTAATTAGAAATTTAAAAAAAACTAGAAAAGATATTTGTACATGATAGCAGAAAGCCTTTTACTTTGCACGCATCACATTGTGACATCCCAGGAAAATGACAATCTGAAATTTTAAGTCTTTTAATTGTTTTATTTTTGTGTTATTACGAATATAATACATCTTGAAAATACTTCTAAGAATTTTTTTTATTATAATGTAAAAAAGAAAATTGCATTATATAACATTAAATACAAATTTTATTGTGCAGACTGCAATTTTCGTATTTTGTGATATTGACCCTGAGAGCTAACACTCGTCACGGAAAGAATCGCCCAAAATAATGCATAGCAAATATGCAACTAATGCATGTAAACCTATGCGTAGCTGCTAACTCTTACGTTTTTTTTATACGACAAAAGTTTAATAGTAAACTTTATCTTTTTTAATCGTCATAACGTCCCGATTTAATAAGGCAAAAATTTCTATGAAATTTTTGTGGTACAGAAAAGCCTAAGAGTTGGCAGCTCTGCCTATGAGAGGATTTTTTACAGATTTTTCGCTTCCATTTTAATATTTTTAAATAATTTTTATTCTTTGCATAGGGTACCTTTAGGTCGATATCTTTTATTGCGCGTTTGTACGTTTTCGATTTTCACGACAATTCTTTTATATGAGGATAGTTTAAATTTTGGAACCGGTTAGAACAGGTTCTGAAAATGAAACTATCCTCATATAAAAAATTATATGACCAAAATCAAAAAATTACACACGCACTGTAAAAATATCCCACTCAGGTACCGTATTAAAAAAATCCTTTAAAAATATTAAAATGCGAGAGAGATATCTGTAAACTATAAGCAATCCCCATATTAACATTAGCGTCCTAGTTTTTTTCCGTGACTAGTGTTGGAACTTAAGAGCTTACGCTAGTCATGCGAAGAAACTCTGAAGTTAATATTAAAACAACGAGGCGCTCTTTAAAAAATTATCGCTTGCATTTAAATTTTTCAATTATTTCTTTTTTTGAATAGAACAGCTGATGTCAATCTCTAACTTTGTTAATTTTTACTTTTTAATTTTGGGTGTATTAGTTTAAACAGTTTGCTAAAGTGAAAGTAGCTTTATAAAAATCTCTGCAACCAAAATCAAAAGACTAATAACTAACCCGATTAGAGACAAAACGTAGCTGAAAGTAGCCTAGGTAAAAGTAATAATTAAAAATTGTAAAATTCAAGCGAGAAATTTGTAAACTAGGCTCCCGTAGATGTAACATTAGTATGCCACTTTCTTCGCGTGAATAGTGTAGATATTTAAACCCTTGAAGGGCGGTGGGATATATTTTATCCCACTTAATTTTAATCAAGGTTTGCACCAGAAACATTAAATTTAAATTCACATTTCTAACTTTGGTGGAAAAAAAAGTTAAAAAATTGTTTTTCTTTATTTTGAAACAAAATTTTTCGAATATTCCGGTGTGAGTTCAACATTACAGAAACGCAATTGCTTGCACCTGAAAGGGTTAACGGCTTAATCTTCGCGCCCGATAAGTGTAGGCTATTTATTTTAAAATTCAAATTGTTTGATTCCTCCCACTTTTTTAAAGTAGAATATATTCACCTAATTTAATGGCAGATAAAATGACGCGAGAACAACCCCAATTACACAATTTTTAAAAAGTTGTGGAAATCAAAGAATCTGATTTTTTTTTTTTTTTTTTTTTTTAAGTAGCCTACACTGCCCGTGAAAGCCACGAGCACGAGAATGAAGGGTTAGTTATAGGCTAAAGTCACATGAATATTATTTAACCCTAGAACTACCGGAAATTTTACTCAAGTTTTATAAAAACATTCTACACCAGAATTTTTACTTAAAACTATTTAATTTGTTTATTTAACTTATTATTGTCTGATTTATACATTTAGTTTGTTTTGAAGAAATTTTCTGGTTTGAATAGATATTTTGAATATACATGTCGGGTCCATTGGACCCTTCTGGTAGACAGAGGGTTAATGAAAACGAGTAAGAATATCACTCGGGAGTGTGAATCAAATAAACAAAATTAATTTTCAACACATTGTTTTATATGGTGTGTAGGATTTATTGGTGAAAATAAGCAGCTGTAACACACGCTGTTCCTAAAAATGCAGTCCTCCTGCCTGCTACAAGTTAAAAACTAGAACGCACGAAAACTTTACTCAAACTGTATAAAAATAATTTCAGGGTTCGTACGGGTCCTTGAACTTCCAGACAAAGAAATTCTTTGGTACCAGTATTTTCCTGTGGAAAATCTGTCCTCACATGAGGTGAATTTTTTCTCCGTTTAAACTAGATTTATTTTTCTATAAAAAAATACTGATATTGGGCCTGATAACCGTATCCTTACGAACCCTATATTTTACACAAGCATTTTTATTTTAACCCCTTAATTCTCGATCCCGTGATATTGTCGGGCTGTGTCTTTTATTCAGATTGTTTGATTCCCACCAGTTTTATAAAATAGTGTAATTGGCTTTATTATGGTATCATTTTACCTGCCATTCAATAAGGTCAATATTTCTATTTCAAAAAAGTGGTGCCAATAAGAAATTTGAATTTTTAAACCATAATTTAATGGGACCGTTAAGTGGTTAAAACAAGTAAATTGTTTATCTACAGCCAATTTCTCACTTTGAGATCAGATCATTGAGGGCTTGTAAGAATCAATTTATTCAAGCTATTTCATGTATTTTAGTAGGAGAATATTTCGTAAAATACTCGTCGCTTCATCAGAAGATAATTTTTTTTTCATTAAATAAGGTAAATATTACTTTACAAACATTCTGGTAATAGTTGCTGGAAAGTCCTTGCACGTGCGGACCCTTTCATTTTCGTTCAGGAAATTTTTGGTAAATTCGAATTTGTTTGCCAGTCAAGCGTGCAGAATCTTATGACCTTATAATTTTTAACTAAAACGCGAAAGTTATATCTGTGCTGGATAACAGACATAATCTGTACTTTACATGAAATGCAGATAATCTGTTTAAAATACAGTTGAATAGTAGTTAAAACAACGGATATTTTTAAGAGTGTTGAATTCATACCTTACAATCATAATAAAGTGAATTCGATAAACTTTTATCTGTGTAGTTTATTTTAACCCCTTCAAGGGTAGTGGTTCATTTTTGGATCACCTAATTTTAATTCCTAAATGCTACATTGGCACCAGAATATTGAAGCGAAATTTTTCATTTTATTAAGTACGTGAACAAAAGTTCTGCTTAATTTGGATTAAGTTTGTTTTTAAATTCTGGTGTCGATCGCTCATTTTAGCATTTTGCGAATACGAGTACTTTGCCCCTGAAAGGGTTAAATCAATATTATTCCTTAATTTATGTTAATCATATAATAATTTAGGATAATTTCTTCTCTTTTATGCCACTACTAAGGTTAACATACTTTACAATAAAATTTCTGGTACAAATAGTCATTTAGTCTATTGATCGGAGTCGAAACAACTTCAGCTATTTGTTGTAATGTTATATTTTAAGGGCGGATTGAGAAACAAAGCGTAAGACATACACAGTGTTGCCAGATTGGGGACTTTTTGAATTCATATTATTTGACTGTCACCAGTTTTTTAAAATAGTATAATTCGCCTTATTTTTCAGAATTTTTAATCTATTTCTAAATAGGCCGAATATTTCTATTTAAAAAAAGCGGTGACAATCAACAATCTGTGGACAAAAAAGTCCCCAATCTGGCAACACTGGACATACATAACTCACTGGTCCGTTTTATAAAAATCAGCAATTTTTTAAAAAAACATTCGTGGTTGGTTTTTGCAACAATTGCATCAAAAACGCCTTACGAGGCAAGTTTCAACGAAAATTATAAAGAAGATTTTTCTTTTTTAAAAAGTGGTGTTCAAAAAAACGGACCGGGGGGAAGCCCTGGATATATAATCAGTATATATATATATATTTTTTTTTTGACGCTGATATTTCAAGTTTATATTTTTCTAGAAATTAGCTTCGGACTATGTGTGAAACAGATGGTATCAAATAGTGAACTAATATTGTAAGTAAAATTAAATCATATGCCTGAGTAGTTTTTTTCAAACGTTTGAACAGCCAAGTGGTTATTTACGTCGGTTCCCATGTCAACACCGACGATTGGATATTGGGATGATTCTCACATATTTAGCTTGGGAGGATGTAAAGCGTAAAGATTTTTTAAACTGCAGAAAAACACTGGTAACAAATAACCAATCGCACATTCCGAATTGCTTAATCTGCATATTGGTGCAGAATGGCTCTTTTCGGTAGATGACAACTTTTGCGCCTTTATATTACCATAAATCTTTAAAGAAACATTTTCTTTGTTTTATTGTAGAAAATTTGCGATTAAATAAATGAAATTTTTATCTTCAAAAAATTTATAAAACATAACAGTGAACGTTGGCATCTATGATGTTACTACATTATAGGAATACATGCAATCATGAACATTCAGTATGAACAATATATAATATGAAAGAACATTCATGAAGAAATTTTCAATAATTCAAATCATGGGCACGATTTTGAAAGAAATGTTTTTACAAACAGTGCGGGGCTCCCAATCGGTCCGTTTTTGAGCACCACTTTTATTTAAAGAAAAAGTTTCTTTATAAATTTGCCAGAAACATAGCGGGATCTGCGTTTTTCTTGCAATTGTTGCAGAAACCTACTACGAATTTCTTTCTAAAAAATTAATGGTTTTGAAAAAAACGGACCAGTGGGAGCCCTGACAGTGTTGCCGGTGGGCTACTTTTATTTTATTATATTGCTTGTTTGGCACCATGTTTTTCAAATCGTATAATAAACCTTATTTTCCTGTTATTTAAGCTGTTATTAAATAATCCGAATTACACTATTTTAAAAAACTGGTGGCTATCGATCAATCTGGATTAAAAATATAGTCCAATAGCAACACTGTTCACAAAGCTTAAATATATATATATAATTTAACCCTTTCGCTGCGTAATTGTTTTATTAAAATAGCTTCAAAAATTGCGTATTTAAACACCTATGTAACCGATTTTTCAAAACAAAAAATTTTGTCTAATTTAATCAGGAAAATGCTCAGATTAAATATGGCAAATTTAAAATAAAAAAAATAACTGTTGGGAATAATCAAGAGGATTAATTAGATGGAGATAATACATTCCCGAGAAAATCTAGGGTTGCGCAGCGACAGGGTTAAAACGTTGTTGCTGAATCTGCACAAACCTCAGCACAAATGTGGTAAAATCTTGGGAAGAATGTCCATTGCCAGAAATATTTACGAATAGCGATCTTCGCGTTACTGAATCTAAGAAATTTTGTCATTATATAATTCTAACATTACTATCTTATTCCGGAAAAAGATGGGAGGGGATATTGAGGTGAAAATTGAACGAAAAAATAAAATCTTCTTAAAAATAAAAAAGTACGTTTAGAATGGCTTTTGTTTACGTCAAAATTATTTCCCTTTAAAATACATACATGCATAAAAGCATTGATACATACAAATAGGGTGTCCTATCAAAATTCAATTAATTCTGCAAATAAAGCAAAAGAGAAACTATGACGTTATATAGAAAACTTTTTAATGAAATAAAAAATAAGAATAAATAATGAGAGAAACTGTCTCTCATTATGATGGACTTGGTTCCAATGGAGCTTTGTACTTTTGCACTAGTTTTTTTTAATGCCTTACTCAATAATATAAATTTTGAAACTAATAAATTGGTTGTTTCTATTTGAAAATCATAGAACTCAAGGCTGGAAGGTTTGGCTGCTATACAGTAATGACTATATGGAGGGGGGGGGGGGGATTTTATAGACCGTAATTTCCGGCGTATAATCCGCGGATCAAACAATCATTTTTAGACCAAGATTTCTTTTAAAAATAAAATGTAACTTTCTTAATCGCGGTAAATATTTGGCTTCCATAACTAAATAAAATATCTGGGTCCAAACAGAATTGTTTGATCCGTGTATTATACGCCGGAAATTATGGTAGACTGAATACTTGTAACCTATTTTTTAAAGCAATATTAGCCTTATTTAAAAACAAATCATATACGGAAAAAAATACCTTTTTTTTAAAAAAGTGGTAGAAATAAAGCAATCTGAATTTTAAAAAAATCTCCGACCATTTCAGCACTAAATTTAAAACAAAAATAAACGAACGACGAGTCATTTGCTTGGCACCAAATGAAACTATTCCTTATTTGAATCACAAATTTGTTTCTAAAATAAGTGAGATACAAACCACGTTGAAATAAGTGAAAATATTTAATAGTTTCTAAGAAAAATCTGGTATGATTATTTTTTGAAAACTTGAGTAAATTCCCCGGTATCTATAGTGTTAAATACTTGAAGGGCGGTTGGATATAATATATCCCTCTTAATTTTTATACCCAAATGCCACATATGCACGAGCAATTTGTAAAACAATTTTACTTTTATAATATACATGCAGAAAAAGCATTTACTTATTTATATATACATTTGTTTGTAAATCCTAGCGCCATTAAATCCTTTCAAATTTTTAGCAACACTGGTGCCTTGACCCTGAATCGTTTTGCATGTAATAGCATGAAATGCGCCATTTCTCCTACATCAGTTTCAATAGCAAACCATTAAAAGTTTGCCTTCTCTCTCGATGTTTCGCCTCACGATATCGTGCGCCTGCTTTTGTTAGAATAAGTTTTTGGTATTCTTATTATTTATGTTAAATATTTCTGGTACAGCATGCAGTAATGAGGAAATGTAAGTACTCAAATTCAAGGACTCAAACTAACGCTGTTTGAATGATCAGGAATTGACGACAGCGCTGTGCCATTGCCGCTAACTTTTACTCTTCTCGAATGCCTACATTAAAATGGCTGTTCTTCGTGAAAATTTTCATATAATTTTATGTTGTTTCATTTGAAATAACAACAGTTTATGATTCCAATTCTGCTTAATTTTATTTCTGTGATTAGTAGAAGAGGTGTTAGGGCCAAATTAATAAACAAGAAGTAATGATTTAATAACAAAAGTTGGCGTACGAAGGCTAGTAGAAATGCAATCAATGTTTTTATGCATCATTTTCTTAATTTTTGTTACATAAAATACCAAAAAACCTAAACTGACAATTCCAGATTAATTTTGTATGTATTTGAAAAATATAAACAAATCTTTATATGCAAGTTTTGGTAAAAAAGGTTTGCCTTTATCTCTATGTTCGATAAACATCATTACATAAAATGTTTTAAATATATTTCAGTGAAATTTTGTTAAAATTATCTCTATGCTACACACTGTATTCTGAACGAGAATCTAAGCTCTAACAAGAAGAGGTACCGAGGTTGGGGACACAGAATCCAGCGACCTTTTGTGCATTGATGGATTATAGTCAATAGATAAATATATCAAAGGATAAAGTGCAATATTCAGGGTGGCCGTAAAAAACAAGCCCCCAAAATTCACTCATTATTAACTCTTTAGTGTATAATTGGATAAATTACATTTGTTTCCTAAGGCATCAATGGTACAGATGGCAGCTTGCCCGACTTCTAATTTTCTCTCTCTCGGAACTCTGTGGGTTTAATACTCCGACGACGTTTTTTTTTTTTTTTTTTTTTTTTTTTCCAAGGCAAAATAGTGATGAGTTATTTTGGAACCACCATTCAAAAAATATATATAATTATTTAAATTTAAGTCAAATATATATACAAACGTGTTTCTAGGTGCACACATACACATAATTATTTATTTAGAGACAGAGAGAGTTTTGTTGAAACGTTATGAATATAATGAGAAGTAAAAAAAAAAAAAAAAAAAAAAATGCAGTATTAAGTATTTCTTATATTCGTACATTCAACATATTTCTCTTTTTGTAAATTTTATATTTAGTTTTGTTTACAATTATGTATATTTATTTTACAATTACATACATATATTTTATAATTACGTACATATATTTTACAATTACGTACTTATATTTTACAATTATTTACATTTATTTTACGTCTATATTGTGTACTTAAAAATTAAATGTGTGCTATTAAATTTGAGGTTTCGATTACGGGCAGGACCCGGGGTGATAATTATCATAAAAAGTAGTAAATCTGCAGATCAGGAGCCTCAACGTCATCTTTGCAAGTCATTGTTTTTTAACACTCATTGCATAATATTCAACTTCCTACAAATCGCTTTTTAAAGTTTTCAAATTACATAAATATTTATGAGCATACAAGATACTTCGTAAAGTTTCAGAAATTAAAAGTGTTAAACAAGTGGTTGTACATTGATGTTCTGAAATTCTGATGAGCTACTTATTCTGGTAACTTCTTAAATCAAAAATTGCATTTCTTCAGGGGGGCTCTGCCCCCCTGAACCCCCCGTAGTCTATTTAAATTTACATTCGTAATTTTTATTGATTGTGCGGATGGTTATAGTACATCTTATATTTTTTTTACGCTGTGATTTATAAGGATAAGCATAAGTTTTTTTTATAAATTAATAAAATTTAAATTTAAAATAAAATATTCATGTTAACCGTACACAGACAATAAATCTTGAAGTGACGCCAAAAATGTAACCCTAAAATCCGCTACATTCGGCACAACACAACGACGTGCTTAAAAAAAAAAAAAAAAAAAAAAAGCGGATCAAGTCAAAGAATTTAGTTCCTGTTCCACGTGCTTGTTTTGTTTGGGCCGAATGAGGGCATTTAAATCTGAGCGATAACGCACATCGTATTGCAAACTGTTTTTACGGCATACTGCATCTCCATCTATCTCTTTCCTCCGTGAATAATAGTTAATTTTATTTTACCCAAGATCTTTTTATTCCAGCATCTTTGTTTTCGATAAATGACGTCTAATTCACCTGCTATGCGTACTTACTCAAAACTTTTCATCTTGTTATATTAAGAAATACTCCAGAGTTTTATTTTTATTTTTAATATGCCGCCATATTAATTTTTCTATTCTTAATTTTTTTTTTCATTTTCCTGTTTCACGACAAAACATTTCAATTGAAAATTGTTTAAAAGAAAACATTATTCCGGGTTTTGATTTTCTTGGCAACAATTAAAGAAATATTGGTAAATGTTATGGGAAAATGTTACGTTATTCTCTATGAAAATAATGAACTTTTGTATTTTTAAGCAAAATATTTCAATAAAATAAATAAAATAAATGAAATATTGCCTATTTTTATTTCTGGGCTAAAATCCTTCTATATGCAAAGATACAAATGCATTAATTCATCTGTTTTGACGTTGGATTTACACAAGCATTATACACGCAATTATTCTAATATTATTAGGACCAAATATGTTGCTAGGCAACAGAGAAAGAAAAGGAAAAAAAATGAAATATGCATTATGTAAATTTGATAAAACAAAATCCTTTATATTATTGGAAATCATGCATAAAATTCCCCCCAATATTATAAACCTAATTAAAAATAATCTCGCAAATATATTGACATAATTTATTGGAATAATTTAATAATGTTATTTAAAAATTTCAGCATCAAAAATTTACCATTTAAATCCATTTTTCATATGAGCCATTTCTTTCAACAAATGAAAATCTGAAAATCGTCTGACTTGCCATTGAAAAGCATTATAGAGCAAAATAAAATGTTCCATATTTCCCGAACGAATGAACCAAATTTAACCAAAAACTATACAGCTAAGTCCGGGTACCTCATCAACATGCCCAGTGAATTTCAAGCCGATCGGATGCTTTTTGCGGCAGTTATCGCGGAACAGACAGACAGACTAACAGAAACCAAAACTTTTCGTGTCTCCACAGTAAGCCTTCACTGACGTTTCGGCAATAAGTGAAACGGAAACTTTTGGTTCAGCGTGCACAAATAATAAAATAAATGTTTTTACAGGAAAAAAAGTTTTATGAAGATCATTTGGAAAACGCACTTCATTGACATTAATAAATATTATTCTTTTATGTGAAAGTTCCGACGTATGCCAGGAATACTTTATCATGTTGCAAAATATAGGAGAGTTGATAGTGTACAACGGAATGTGTTTTTATACAATCCCCCGTGGCGAGAATTAATTTCTCTTTCTGTTCAGTTAAACCGCTAATATCGAAATACTCAAGGCCAGAGAACACGAATTGTGACGTCATCACTAATCGACCGACTTCTCACTAGTGTTGGTATTCACACCGGGAAATTTTGAATCATTTTTCTGATATTTTATTTGTGGAGTATATATCATCTTATAAAGTAATAATAAATATTTAAATTTACTGGTGAGAATACGGAATCCCTAAATAAAAATTCAGCCAGATGCGAAATGCCACAGTGTTGCTGCATCTGGCGGATTTTTTATTGGGGGATTCCAAATTCTCACCAGTAAGTTTAAGTAGTTATTATTATTTTATTGGGTGATAGATATTCCACAAATAATAGAAAATTGCTATTCAGAATTTTCCGGTGTGAATTCCAACACTAGTGAGAAGTCGGTCAATTAGTGATGACATCACAACTTGCGTCCTCTGGCCTTGAGTATTTCGATGGTAGTGGTTAACACCTTGAGGGGCGGTGGAATTTTTACGAAACCACTTAATTTTAATTCCCAAATGCCACAATGGCACCAGAATTTTGGTAAAAAAATTTCCCTTTGTTAAATATGATAAATATAACTTTTTCTTACTTTAAAATAAATTTGTTTTCAAATTCCAGAGCCGAACATTAATTTCAACACTTTAGCTTCCCACCTGAAAGGCTTAAACAATTACAGTCATTCAGGGTAACTTTGATTGGCATTTTCTCTATTTTCAGAAGCCCCACATTTATTTTAAGAATATTGTTGCAAGTAGTGGCATAAAAGAGAATAAATGATCCTAAATTACTCTATGACTATCGGAAATTAAGGAATAATATTGATTTAACCCATTAAGGGGCAAGGTACTCCTATTCGTAAAATGCTGAAATGCGTGAGGGACACCATAATTTCAAAACAAATTTATTCCAAAGTAAGCAAAAGCTTTTTTTCACGTACATAATAAAAGGAAAAATTTCCTTCCAATATTCTGGTGCCAATGTAGTAATTAGGAATTAAAATTTGGTTGTCCAAAAATGAACAACCGCCCTTGAAGGGGATAAACAATAAAAAATGTATTTTTAACCTGGTTCAAAGTTATCCATCCATGTAGGGTAACTTTGCGCCATATTACAAATGTCATATAAAATAAGAAATTATAAAAAAAATATTAAACGTAGAACAACTTTAAAGCGAAAAATGTTTTTTTTTTTTTTTTTTTTTTTTTTTTTTTTTTTTTTTTTTTAAGATATTTAAAGACTCCTAATTTAAGCTTCCCAACATCACAAGATTTGTATAATTTATGATATTATTATTGTTTTATAAGATAACAGATATTCCACAAATAAACTAAAAGAAAATTGCTATTCAAAAGTTTCCGGTGTGAATTATATCACTTGTAAGATGTCGGTCGATTAGTGATGACGTCACAATTCTTGTCCTGAGGCCTTGAGTATTTTGATGGCAACGATCTGATCCTTTCAGTTACACAACACATATGTAAGATAAGTATTAAAGAAACGTTTAAAAAGTTCAAAATTGCTGGAGAGGCATGATTAATTTTTTTATAGGGTTTTTCAAATTGTATATGTAGAAATGCATTTTTTCTTGTTTTTCTGTTTTTCTTCATAAAACTATTTAAGACTAAATATCCAAGCAACTGGCCATTTGAGCAGTACCAAATGAAAATATTTCGTTTCGAACCAGATATTTCTTCATAAAAAAAATAATATAGCACACAAAAATAAATTAAATAAGTTTAAATAAAAATTCTGGTGGGAAACATTTTATAAATCTCGAGTAAAACCCCCGGTAAGTTTAGCATTTTTATAATATCAACATGGGTTCCACTCGGACAGTTTTTTAAACGACGCATTTTTTCAAAGAATTTTTTTATATAAATTTTGTAGAAACTTACACGCGAGAGCGTTTTTCTTGCAATTGTTGCAAAAACAAACCACGAATTGTTTTTCATAAAATTTACTGGTTTAAAAAACATGGACCAGTGGGAACACTATACAAAAAATATAAAATAGTGTATTACAACAAAATAAGGTAACTAAGGTTACGTGGGGCAAATCGGCCATGATTTTACTATGTACTCTGGAGATTCTGGCAATTCAGCTTCAAAAAGCTAATGTTTATTTGAATTAAAGTCTGAACTTTTGTAAATGTATTAAGTTAGGTTTCCTCTATCAGATAGAAATTCGCAAAATTACATTTTAATATTTAAAATATATATATATATATATATATATATATTGAAAAATCCAAATTCACATAATTTATTACACGAAAAAACATCTAACAAACTGTAACTAAAACAATAATTAACAAAACCAAGAGTAACTAAGAAAAAACTAAACATGAAGACAAGTGGTCAAGGCTTATGACTTGTACTGCGGAGTTAAACATGTTTTACGTGCACAACATTCCCCCTCACTTGCCGAGACCAAACAAATAGAAATTGAAAGAAATGAAAACCACAAACTAACCCGAAAGCCGTCATATATATATATATATATATATATATATATATATATATGCATATTTCATTTTTTCTTTCCTTATGGGTCCAGTTGCTCCATATCAATGGAGTAAGTGGACAAGGAGGGTCTATCTTCCACACGCGTTTATTTTTTTCATATGGGATATCAGGTCCTGTTTGAAAAAGTGTAAACAGTTTAAAAAAAATTTAAACCAGGTAGATCATGTAAATTATATAACAACTAATAAACGTTGAAAGGGAAACCTTAACTGTCAATGTGTCTAAAAAAAGCATTAAAAGTGAAAACGTTAGATTTATTTATACCAAAAACATAAAAATTAAATAAGTACTTATGTACTTTAGTATAGGTAATAAGTATAAAAGTTACATATGTATTTTAAGGGAAAAAATAACAAGGTAAATCTACGAGCAAACGACTTTGTACTTACGTACTTCATCTGGAAAATTTTATTGTTCCTACCAGAACCCTTAATGAATTACCATCATGATCATTATCACATATTTTAAAGAAAGGTGCGATGAAGATATTTTTTTTCAAAAGAGTGGTAGGAACAATAAAAGTTTCACTATAGAATGCGACTACTGTATATCGTACGATTTCAAGGTTCGGCTATCTCGCTTTCAGGGGCAAGGTACTTGTATTCGTAAAATGTTGAAATAATTTAGTGACACCAGTATTTACAAGAGAATTTATTTGTAAACAAGTAAGTGTATATTTTCGCGTACATAATAAAGGTGAAATTTTCATTATAAAAATCCGGTGCCAATGTGGCAATTAGGATTAAAATTGTGTGATGCCATAACGGCATCACCGCCCTCCAAGGGGATAAGAAATTTGGATTGATACCAACCAATATGCTTTTTTAAATTTTATTATGTGATTTTAATAAGGTATTCTATAATTCTCTTTATTGTGATGTATAATTCTCTTTATTGTCTCTTGAAAATTCCATCTTCTAAAACATTTTTCGTGAATTTTTGAAACTACATTAGAAGATTTACACAATCTTTTAATATATTTTAGAAGGCCAATTAAAATTAATTAATTAATTAAATTTGAATTTATAGGGATTTTTGTGCAATAATTATAACTCCACTCAAATCTTTTATTTAAATTATATTTTTAGTATTTTATAGAATTAGAAAATTTACAAATATAATGCTCTTACTCTTCAAATATAGAAATATTTTCTAACTGGGACTTTCTCCCCACAATCTTTTAACGTCAAGAAAACTGATAAGATGCAAATGAAATTGGAATCACCCTTTTAAAAATAATTTTGTTTAGTGCAACCAATAATGCTTTTGGAACAAGATAAAGTAAAGTACCTATAAATCATTCTGAACAGTAGTACTCTTACCCGAATTGTTAAATTAATTTTATAACAATATATTTTAACTATACTGTAATCGTCGGGAATAAAGGGTTACCGAAATAAGTTATGAACAGTGCTGCCAGTTCACTATTTTTTCTTTATTAAAACTTTCAGATTGCACTAAAATTTTTTATCTACAAATATTCGTCTCATTTAACGAAACATTGAATGATGCACAAATAAGGCAAATTGTACTCTTTTAAAATAGTCGAGCAATCTAGCCGAAAAAATATCGAACTGGCAACACTGTTCAATGTTCATGTGCTGTCATGTGTAAGAGATATTCATAGAACTATGAATAAAGAGGAGTTGACATATCCTTAAAATTGTGAAGCTTCAACTGTAATTGGTTCCGCAATGTCTCGATGCAACCAGTAAATTGGAATAGAAATGTTTTATTAAAATAATAAAGCTTTGTAAAAAATTACCATAAAATAAAACAAATCATAGGACGCGTTTCGAGCTAAAAATATTAACAGCTCGTCATTAGCTACAGTAAACACGTGTCCGAAAGGGGACAAGGTCAAAAATTGACTGAAAAGTAGAGAATAGAGCTTGCAAAGAATGCGACAGATGGCGCTAGCTGAAAGAGTTACATGCAGAAGGCGAAATTGTTACCAAAATGATAGAAGAGAAATCATAGGAAAAAATGGAAATAAAAGAAATAAACAAAATTAAAATAAAATAAAAGAAGTAAATTAAAAAATATAAATATAAATAATAATAATAAAGGGAGAAATATAAAAGAATAAAACAAGAAAAAAAAAACCAAAAGATCTTTTTTTTTATCTCAAACAAAATAAAAAGAAAAGAAACAAAAGAAGAGGGAAAAGTATTACAAAAGTAATTTCAACCCTGGAGAGAGGAAAGGAGATGATGAGAGATAATTGAGAAGATTATCAGAATTTTTAGAAATAAAATATGCTTCATGAAAATCCAAGTGAGAGGGAGAGGCAAGGGAAGAAATAATTTTGGCCATGGAGAAATTGGATAAATCCTTCCCGCTCTCCAGCGTGGAAATTACTTTTGTCATTCTTTTCCCTCTTCTCTTGTTTCTTTTCTTTTTATTTTGTTTGAGGGAAAAAAAGGGATCTTTTGTTTTTTTTATTGTTTTATTCTTTTATATTTCTTTATTTATTATTATTATTTATATTTTTTAATTTACTTCTTTTATTTTATTTTATTTTAATTTTGTTTATTTCTTTTATTTCCATTTTTCCCTATCAATTTCTCTTCTATCATTTTGGCAACAATTTCGTATTCTGGATGTGACCCTTTCAGCTAGCGCTATCTGTCGCATTCTTTGCAAGCTCTATTCTATACCTTTCAGTTCATTTTTGACTTTGTCCCCCTTCGGACACGTGTTTACTGTAGCTGATGACGAGCTGTTAATATTTTTAGCTCGAAACGCGTCCTATGTTTTGTTTCATTTTATGGTGATTTTTTACCAAGCTTTATTATTTTAATAGTTTCATATCGCCAGCTTTCGGTGCTGTTTCGCAGAAATATTATACTTATTTAAACGCCTAATTAATGCAGAATTTCAGTCAAAATTCTGGCTGAAAACAGATATTTAATTTTATTGGTGGAAGTTTACTTCGGCGGTAGTCAGGCTCTGCTTTTCCGCCATATTATCACAAACTGAACAACCTCCTGTCAGTGTCGCTAAAGGAGATTATAATAACTTGGTTAACTTCCACCAACAAAAACGAATAGAAATTTTTGCATACTTATGAACGAAACTTTGCATGAATAAGCCGCCAAAATAAGGCGAAATTTTCTATTCAAAATTTTCTAGTGTAAATTTGCTTCGGCGGTAATTAGAGACAGTTGATAAGATATACAAATTTGCCGCCATCTTGTGACAAGTTTCTCGTTACTACACTCACTACTGGTAGATTCTACACTATATGTCTTCTGCTCTTTATTCATAACTCCATTGAAATATTAGATGTTTCTGCTGTAACACAGTGTTGCCAGATGGGCTACTTTTTTTAAATTCAGATTCTTGATTGGCACCACTTTTTTGAGACGGTAAAATGAGCCTTATTTAATGACATTTTAATTAAGACGGAATCAAAGGTAATTTTACCGTTTCAAAAAAGTGGTGGCAATCATGAAATCTGAATAAAAAAAAAGTAGCCCACTGGCAACACTGCTGTAACAGTTGGATAAACAACATTAAAATAATCAATTTACTTCTTAAAATATATTTTTTAATAACATTGGCTGTTCTCTGAAAGTAACTGGATATTTTTTTTTCATATTTGAAAAAGAAATACTGTAAAGCGATGAGATATTTTAAAAATTAAATGCTTAAAAACAAACCTTTTATTAAACAGCTTATAACATGTCGCATCGGTATTTACTGTATGTATGCTTTAGGCTATGAGTTAAATGTAAACACTGCTTTTAGTGATTACTTAACAATGCAAAATATTTCACAGTCTATTTAAATATGTATTCAATAAAATGATATTGACTTAATGCTTCAAACTTTTCTTTGAGTTAGCGTACTATTTGTTTAAGTTTTTAGTAAATAAATGTAAGGTAAAAATTTTCAATATTTCTTTTGTTTAAACAAAAATGTTTTGTCTCATCGTCGTGGCTTGAAAGATGTATAAAGTTTTAGAATTTTTCAAAAGAAAATATTCAGACTTTTGGTTGCGTTAAAAGAACCAAGAATTACAAATGTTAAAGTAAGTATTACAAGTCAATCAACTGAATCAGTCTTTAAAAATGCGCGATATGTGGTATATGGATGCTTTGTTTACATAGTGTCAATGGAAAATATTATAATATCTGGGTAAACTGACAACGGTAAAAATAAGTAAAACTTTTTATTATATTCGTGAGAAAATATTTCCTTAAATAAGGCGCTTAAATAAGACGTAATTTCCTATTCCAATTTATTGGTGGGAAGTTTGCACCGGCGGTAATCAGAAACTGTTGATACAATGAAAAACAAACAGACGCCATCTTGTGACAACCTGTCAATTACTTCACTTGCAACTGGTAGACAGTACACTATATGTCTCCTCTTCTTTATTCCCAACTCCTCCATTGTTACGCTACGTCACTGAGCTTCGAAGAAGTAACATGTTTAAATAATATATTTAGGATTAAAGAGAAGGAAGCACATATTCTACCATTTGTGAATGGAGTAACTCAGGTGGTTATCACAAGATGACTGCTGTTTTTTTAAAATCGGATGAACAGTTTCCGATTATCGCCGGGGCAAACTACCACCAGTAAATTTGAACAGAAAATTTTGTCTTATTTAAAATTGTTATTAATGAGAAAAGTCTCTCGCAAATATGGTAAATTCTTCTATTTGTTTTTACTGTTGGCAGTTTGACAAGGTATTATAAACTTTCTCACTGACACTGACAGGAGTTTTTCTAGGTTATCACAATATGGCGGAAACGTAGAGTCTGACTGCCGCCGAAGAAAATTTTCACAAGTAAAAATTCTAGTTCTGCCATTATTTTTTAATGTTTTTTTTTTCATCATTAAGGCGTTTATATAAATTTTAAAAAATTCTATTTAAATTAACTGGTGGCAATTTGCCCTGGCTGTAATCGGCCACTGCGAAAGCGATTACAATTTGAGCTTCACGATTTTAACCCTTTAGTGCGTAGCTTTGCATATATGCAAACGACACTGTTTTGAATTTAATAGTTTTTTTTTTAATTCGCATATACCTAATTCACACCAAAAATTTAAGATAGCAATATTTGCTTTAATTAAAAAACAGACATTCCGCATTTAAATAAATCGAAATTAACCATTGAATCTTTCTGATGTATGCGATTTTTAGAACTTATTCTATAATGGGAATTAAAGAGTTAAATGTTAAGTTTTATAAAATAAATAATTATATAAAATAAGTTATTTGAAGACTTACTTATTAAAGTATTTACTAATTTTATTATTTTAGCGTGAAACAACCACATGACAGTAGTTTTTACTTGTATTGAAGATGTGCAACGGAAGAAAAGATTGCCGTATTATTTGAAAAATATATCTCTGATATTTTTCATTATTTTCCCTGTGTAATAAACCTTTCAGAGAATCATATATAATTTTTTCGAAACAAAAAAATAATCGAGCATTTAAGAGTTAAGGATATGTTTATTCCTCTTTATTAATAGTTCCATGGTTCAAAAAATATCTGGAAAAGTAAAGATACCATTCCCTAATAATTCGCCTGAAAGTAATCGTACTAAAACCTATATGCATAGGTGCCAATCTCAAACTAATCTTCCGTTATTGGGCTAATTTGACCTCAGGTTAAACACTAAAACGGCCGGGAAATTTACTCGAATGTTATAAAAATATTTTACTCCAAATGTTTTATTTTAAACCATTTAAATTATTTACTTAACTTATTTCTGTGTGGTACATTTTTAACTTATTTTTTAATGAAATTTCTGGTTCAAATCGCAATATTTTTACTTGGTACCGTTCAAAATGACCGCTATGGCCGTTCTAGTGTTAATCAAGAAATAATATCTACTAATTAATGTTATGCAAAAATTAGGTTAGGCAGTACTTATATACTGAAAAATGCACCAAATGTTAAAATAGTACCATCCTCTATTAAGTACAGGACCATAGAAAAATAATGCCTAGATTTAAAAAAAATCATAACATCGAAACCTTTTATGTTAAATGAGTTATTCTTTCACTACACGATAACTGGTGAATGCAAGTTTGGTTTTAGTTCACCAGAATTCTTTTGCGTGTCTGTGTTATGTGCGGATTAATTTCGCAGTCGTCAAGTTCAGCCGACGCGCCAGACTGCAGCTGGTCAGTACGATGTTGATCGTGCAACAAAAAGCACAGTGCGTGTTTTGGTATGCGGAGTCAAAATCAACAGTCAGTGTACAGCGAGAACTTATCCAGGTAAAACTGCCGCTGGTACTCACATTGGACACACATGCTCCTGGAGCACACCGAACGGTGCTCACAATGAAACATACTAAGGCATGAAAAAAAAATATTTTTTTGCCTCAAATTATAAGACTAAAACCAGTAAATTAACTTTCATAGTTTTTTTGTGACAGTTATTTAAAATCTAGGCATTATTTTTCGATGACATTGTATTTTAGATCAAATTAGCCCGAAATGTAAAAGGTTTAAGAAATTTCTCAGAAATGTTTGTTTTATAAGATATCTGAAATTTCTGAAACGAATGTTAACCCGGGAGGACGCGCGCCGGGCATGATTGACCCGGAGTGCATACAGTTTTTACAATTGTCACAATTATCTTTTTAAAAGGAGTTTTCAACTTCTTTTTTTGCAAAATTGTCTCCGATTAGAAAATGTGACGATTATTATTCGCATTTATTGGTGACAAAGTGAAAACCATTCATACCTTGGGTTTGCGCGCGTTCTCCCGGGATAAATACTTGCGATAAGCTTTAATTTATATCTTCCCAAAAATTTATCCGAAAGAAATGTTTACTTTTAACTCGACACAGAGAATGGACCTAGACATCTATGGATATTTAAAATTCAAAACAACGTTTTTAATTATAAATATTTTAAATAAATTCATGTTATTTTTTTATGTTGCATTATAACCTACTTAATATGTTACATAAAAATAATTAACCAGGTCAAAAACATGTCTGTATGCTTTTATAGTTCATACTTTTCACATATATTTTTCTGTATATAGACACAATTTACTTTTTACTGTCTAATGCATGTGTGTCAAACTGTGGCCCGCCGAATCCCACTAAAATTTTAAAGAGAAAGTTGACTTATTGAGTCGCTAAGATCCTGTGATAAGATAAAGCAAAGATTACTAAAGCATTTTTGTAGTATCCGGCGGGACACAGTTTTACACGCCTGATCGAATGGGACCGACTGCCAATACCTATTGCATCAACAGAAAACAAAATGTTAGCAAAAATTCTATAAAATTTCAAACTGTTTTTTTTTTTTTATTTGACGTCAGTTCATTGAATGTTTAGAATTCCAACTTTATTGTCTGATTATTTATTCAATGTTTCCGGTACTTTTTACTGTGATTCTTTAATTTTATAAAAAAAAAAAAAAAAAAAAAAAAAAAAAAAACACTTACCCAATTTCTTTTATAACACTGTTGCATATGATGTTTCCTGAAATGACGCTTAATTACGTTGTTTACGTGTTGCGTGAGCAAGAACTAAACCCTGAAATTAACTAAAGTAATATTCAGTTCTCCTTTGCGTGCTTTCTGAAAACGCAGAACACATAGTTCGCAATTTCAGGGCTGCTACATGCGTCTATTTTTATATTCTGTTCGCACAACATTTTTAAATGTAAATTTTGTAGTATATTACTCTTGTCCATGTTGGCAAAGTGTATGTGAAAGATTTCTACAGTGAAACATCGCAATTTCAGGACTGCAACATGCGACTATTTTTACATTCTGTTCGCACAACTTTTTTAAAAATATAAATTTTGTAGTATGTTACTCTTGCACATGTTGGCAAAGTGTACGTGACGGATTTCTGTTTTGTAAAAGTAGTGCGAGATAGAATTAAAATATAGTCGCCTGTAGCAGCCCTGTAACAATTTGCTAGCTGTGAAAAATAATGTTTAACCCTTTCAGGGGCAAGTTACTTCTATTCGCAAAATGCTGACTTGATTGAGTAACACCAGAATATATAAACAAGTTTATTTCAAAATAAGCAAAAGCTTTTTTTTTTTTTTTTTTTTTTTTTTTTTTTTTTTTTTTTCACGTACTTAATAAAAGGAAATTTTTCATTCCAATATTCTGATGCCAATGTGACATTTAGTGATTAAAATTTAGTGGTCCAAAAATGAACCGCCGCTCTTGAAGGGGTTAAACGGGTATATAAATTTGCATTCGTGAGCGTTACATTAAAAATATCTAAATACAATTCAATTATTCTTAATTGGATAATGGTGTTGTACAATAATAGCGCCTTTTTGTATAACCGAATAACTTTTGTATAACCGAATGTCCTTCGCCCATACATGCCTTTAAATAAATAATTGTTATTGTTTTTCGTACCAAACCTTAAAGTTTGTACCATGAATTCGGGATAACTCTGTATAATCGTTACTCATTAAGATTACGTCAACGTTCATTGAAAATTGTATCATAAATGCTAAGTGTCGACTACTATTTCAGATATAAAATATCAGGTATTTTAAATGAATATTTTAAATGATCATCGTTCGTTAAATAATAAAAAAAAAAAACATTTGTCGTTTACAATTTCTAAACATATAATCACGGTAAATAAAAGATTAGGAAAAATAAGTATATAAACAAAATATTTATTCAGTACTTTTACTGAAAATATATATCCTTTACCTGATGTTTACTTTTCATTCCGAAATTTAATATATTAAATTAATGAAAGACGAGAATTTTATTACATAAGATAAACACTGCTGTATTTTGTAAGAATAAATATAATGTAATTTTATCTAGATAATAGCGCACCGATTTAATTCTCCTTAATATCTGAAATTTTATTGAAGAATTTAGATACAAATAAAAAATAATAATTTTTCAAAATTTATGAAAGAATATTTAACAGTTCATTATAATGTCAGTGTTTGCACTGTTTTACGAAAGAGGGAAACATATTAAAGTACCTATAATGAAATAATTTCTAATTTAGTGATGAAAAAACTTTCATAAGTACTAACATTACTAATTCGAAATTCATTAAATTTTGCTTTATTACAAATTTTTGTTTTATGATTTTGCTTTATTGTTAATTTCGCTTTATTAAAATTGCTTTATTATGAATTTCTAATTAAAATAATAAATATTTTTTTACCTAATGAAAGTGAATGAATTTTTGAACAAAAATTAAAGAAGAAACGATTGCTAAGCTGTTCCACATTATATTCGCTAGAATAATGCGGCATTTTGCATTGTTTAAAATTTTAACCCTAGAACTACCGGAAATTTTACTCAAGTTTTATAAAAACATTCTACACCAGAATTTTTACTTAAAACTATTTAATTTGTTTATTTAACTTATTATTGTCTGATTTATACATTTAGTTTGTTTTGAAGAAATTTCTGGTTTGAATAAATATTTTGAATGTACATGTCGGGTCCATTGGACCCTTCTGGTAGACAGAGGGTTAAGGGAAAATTTATGGAGACCGCCTCATTGGAATTTGAGCCATTGCCCGCGGATTTGAAAATAGTGTGCTAAAACTACATCACTCCGAAATTTATCCACTTTCTCAATAACCTTCTCTATCCTGGAAATGTGGAATTTAGCTAATTATAAAGTTATACTTTTGCTAAAATTTTGAAATGATTGAAAGTCATAGGACTTAATTTGGAAATAAATGTTTTTTATTTTCACGTAAAACTTAAAAAAAAAAAAATACTGAAGAATTCTGGGTGGCATTTGGCAGTTGGAATTTAAATTAAATGCCAAATTTAATTAGACCAAATCCTATGAAACAGTTAAATGTAACTTTACTTTCATCTACGTTTTTACGTGCCAAACTTTCAAAATTTTTAACACCTTGAAGGGCGGTGATGTCGTCACAGCATCCCATAATTTTAATCCTTAATTGCCACATTGGCACCGGAAATAATTTATAAATAAATTCTCTTCTAAAAACTGGTGTCAATAAACTGTTTAAACATTTTACGAATACAAGTACCTTACCCCTGAAAAGGTTAAAGGCAGTGATATAAAAACTAAAATTTTCGCTTTATTAAATATATAATTTTTGCGATTTATGGCGTTACACAGAGTCAAAAATTTCACAAAAATGACAGTTCCTTGCGAGTGCACTTTCAGAGGTTTTATTAACTAAAACAGGTCTAATTTCTAATTCTGAATGCTGAATGTATAATGCTGATTTTACAAATGATTCTATGTATTATGTAAATCATACATGCCAACCTCCCGCTTTCTTTTAACCCCTTGAGGGGCAAGCAATTACGTTTGTGAAATGCTGAACTCCCACCGGAATCTTTGAAAAATTCTATTTTAAAATAAGTGAAAGCAATTTTACGCCTTTTTTCCACCAAAGTTAGAAAAGTAAAATTTAATAAAATTTTTCTGGTGTAAAACTTCATTAATCGTAGGTGGTATATAATATATACCGGTGCCCCTAAAGGGGTTAAACGAACAAACACTTCTCCAACCAGATAATGTATTAAATTAACACTAGACCCCCGGAAGGAGTCGACTTGACTCCGACCATATGATTAAATGTCAACTGGAACCAGAAATTCTTTCATAAAATAAGTTAAATTTAAACCACGCAGATTTACGTTAAATAAATCAGTCAAATAATTTTAAATAAAAATGCTGGTGTCAAATATTTTTAGGAAACTTGCGGAAAATTTCCGGGCGTTCTAGTTGTAAATGTTTCTTGCTTCTAAGTGGTAGCTATAAGAAACCTAAATGCATTCATTTATTAAATAAAATTTCTGGTTTAAAGTATGTTTTGTTGATTTTAAAAAAGCGTTAGGTTGGCAAGTATACAATAAGTATCGTGCAGTCTGTATCAGTGTAGCCAAGTGGCACCATTTTTTTTTCAAATAGTAAAATTCGCTTTAACCCTCTGTCTACCAGAAGGGTCCAATGGACCCGACATGAATATTCAAAATATCTATTCAAACCAGAAATTTCTTCAAAACAAACTAAATGTATAAATCAGACAATAATAAGTTAAATAAACAAATTAAATAGTTTTCAGTAAAAATTCTGGTGTAGAATGTTTTTATAAAACTTGAGTAAAATTTCCGGTAGTTCTAGGGTTAATTAATGACATACTAACTAAGGCAAAAACAAGGTAAATTTTGCCATTTCAAAAAAAGTGGTGCGAATCAAGAAATCTGAATTTAAAAAAAATAATCCACTGGCAACACTAGTCAGTATAGGCTAGTTTCACGGGTGTTTGTAATGTAAGTCACATAGATGATAACTGCTGTGCTTGTTGGTCACCGTTATTTTCGATAGGTTTGCATGGACTTATTCAATTAATTAGATATCTCCAATAAAATAAGTTATAATTTTCCGTTCTAAAATACTGGTTGCCAAAAATCGTAGCATATGACTTACACTACAAGTAATCATACAATTAGCCTATAAAATAAAAGATACACTTGCCTTTATTCGCAGACCGTTTATTGTGCAATCATACTAAAAGGCGTCGACCCGGAGTATTTTCTTTCATTAGAAAATAGATAAAAAATTTTAAAGAATGTTCATCAATATATTACAAAGTGCACTGTTTATGATTTTTCTAACGGTACAATCTACTTTTGAAATTTATTTGTGATCCTTGGATTAAATTAGTCTTGAAAAATATTTAGATTATTTATTTCTGTTTATTCTTCTCGCAGTTAGAAGAGGTTATAAAGAGTTTCAGGATGCTAATGTTAACTTTATTTGAAAACATTTAATTAATATCTTCATAAAAAAATCATCCTACATACAATTTTTTTGAGTGAGGTACAGTGGCTTGACCCAAACATATTGTAGGCATTGTTTTACTCTAAAGCATAAAATTTACGAATGGTAATTATTAGTATGTTCACAGTAAACAAAATATGACTTATGTTTTCGTAAACATATTGGGCCTCTTTAAAAACATCGGTATGTATGTTTTCAGGTAATTACAGGCAGGTGTATGAATTTGTTTTAAACCTGCTGTACATTCAATAATTCAGTGTTTACACAAAAAAATAAGATTTTTTCTTGAGATGATCGTAATATAAGTCTTATTCATAAATTAAGATCTATTCCAAAATAATCCTGTCTCATTTTTCGGATAAATTTCAAATTGGAAAATATTTCCTCCTCTGGCTGTTTTGGATCTTAACGCTTACTGCCCATGGTAGCATATTTGCTACCATCAGCGTTCACGATTTAGTGTTTTTTTTTTTTATTCAGAAATTCCGTATTCACACTAGAAATTTAAAATAGGAATTTAAAATAGAAATTGTTAATTTAATTAATAGCAGACATTTAGTTATTAACTAAACCGAAAGTTGCTATTAGATTTTTTGGTATGAATAACGATTCTCTGAATTAAGAAATTTCTGGAACGCATTCTACACTTGGAATTAGAGGATTAAACTATCGGTTAATTCTCGAAGGCTTTCATAAATAAAAATTACACCACAAAATACTGCTTTATTAAAACGGAGGAAAAGTACTATACATTGTTATATTTGACGTAATTATACAGCGACTATTAGTTCCACCAGTTGTTCAACTGGGGCCTATGGTCTCTAATTTTGAAAATGGAAGATTTAAAAATGAGCAAATATGATTTTTTCCCAAGTATAGAAAAATGTATTGCATTTATGAATTAAATTTCACTCTTAACCCTTTCAGGGGGAAGGTACTTATATTCATAAAATGTTAAAATAATTGAATGACACCAGTGTTTAGAGAAAAATGTATTTGTAAACAGGCAAATGTATATTTTCGCGTACTTTATAAAAGTGAAATTTTTATTAAATAATTCGGGAGCCAATGTTAAAATTAAGGATTAAAATCATGTGATTCCATAAAGGCATCAGCGCCCTTCAAGGAGTTAACCCTTAAATGCGCAATTTTTTTTATTTTTTATCGAATAAATTATATATGATTCTCTGAAAGATTTATTACACAGGAAAAATAATGTAAAAAAAAAAAAAAAAAAAATCAGAGATACATTTTTCATGTAATACGACAATCTTTTCTTCAGTTTCACATCTGCAATAGAAGTAAAAGCTACTTTCGTGTGCCTGTTTTACGCTAAAATATTGCAAATTAGTAAATATTTTAATAAATATGTCTCCAAATACCTTATTTTATATAATTATTTATTTTATAAAGCTTAACCTTTAACTTTTTAATTCTCATGATAGAATACTTTCTAGAAATTACGTAGTTCAGAGAATCTGACATTACACCAGAAAGTTTCAATGGTTAATTTTTCTTTCTTTAAATACGGAATGTCTGTTATTAATTAAAGCAGATATTGCTATTTTAGATTCCTGCTGTGAATTAGGTTTATACTAATAAAAAATCTATTAAATTGAAAACACTGTTGTTTGCATACACTGATGAGCTAAAATGTTATGACCACCTACCTAATAACGTGTTGGTCCACATCTGACACGCAAAACAGCTACAACCCAACTTGGTAAGAATACCACAAGTCTTTGGTAGATAGCCGATGACAGATTGTACCAGATGTTCAAACAGCGTTTGCGCAAATCCGGGATATTCCAAAATAATTGTTTTTCAACTGTGAGCTACCCTTCGATGACATCCCAAATTTGTTATATCAGATTGAGATCCGCTGAGTTAGGTGACCAAGACATTAACTGTAATTCAGTGTTATGTTCCTGAAACCACTCCAGCACAATTCGAGCCCTGTGAGGTGGAGCGTTGTCTTGATCGAAGACTTCATCTCAATTTGGGAAGACAAATACAATTTAAGGGTGCAACTTCTTCGCAGTGATGTTCAGATATTCCCATGAGATCGTTCCCCAAAGTATAATATCACCAAAACCGGACTGTGTATGACGTGCTGTATATGGAGGAACAACAGCTCGACTGAAAGAGGACGTTTCCTGACACGTCCATCGACGTGTTGAAGGATGAATGGAGATTCTTCCGATCAGGCAACACTCTGCCAATAATCCATGGACCAGCCATGATGTTCCTGCGGGTAGTGTAGGAGCAGTTGGTGATGATGCTTGGTCAACAGAGGCACACGAGTAGGACATTTTCTGTGTGATGTCATATTCAACAATGTCACCTGAATTGTGTGCTCCGAACCAATTCTACTATGACGTGTATTATATTGGGATGTCTGTTTCTCCAGTCATTGGCTTTAATTTTGGTTTATCAAGCGGTAGAGTCTCCGACGTTCTTTTTCTTTGATAACCCGTGGAGGTCCAACTCCATGGCTTCTACTGAGGGTTTCACCGTCATTCATACACTTTGCTTAAGTACTAACAACGATGTGTCACGAAAAACACACGAGTCGTACAGTTTCGGAGATACTCGTTCTACGCCGTCGAGCCATTGATTTCTGCAATCTATCAAAGTGGCTTACAAGGAATGTCTCCATACGGGCATACTCAGGAAAATCTGAAAATATTATATAATGTTCTTCTCATATGGATTCATATGTTTATAAAAATTTTTGGCGGAACCCCGATACAGCGTCCGTAAAAAAATAACGAAATTTTCGTTTATTTGGCGATTTATCACCGGTTGGAGATGAAAAAAAAGATATGCTTTTATATATATATATATATATATATATATATATTTTTGTGTGTGGAATTTTTTGATATAAGTTTAATTTAAACAACTTTAGTTTTGTCATTTTTAATTTTTTTTTAACTGTAGTTTTTTTCATTTTTAGTTTGTTTCAACTGTAGTTTGTCATATATATTTATATGTATTTATAATAAAATTTAAATATCATATTTTTCGATTTAAAACAAAATTTAAATTTATTTAAATTGTTTCAAGCTCAAAAACGGCAGATAAAACACTGTCAATTTGATTTTGTTGCTATGGAAACGACTTCGTCTTCGATATGGAAATGTGTTATGGCATTCAAATATCAGCTGACTATAACTTAAAATAGATATTTGCAACTTGCAAAGTATAGAAAATATTTTTACAGTGATAAAATTAAATAACTACAGCAACAAGCAACATATATATGTAATATAAAAAATATATAATAACCTCTTTCATTGATTAAGTTTAAATTCATTAAAAACCGTGCATCCTAAAAAACAATTAATACACAATTTTCAGATGCATTAAAATCGTTTGCTATTGGCGAGGAAAAATCTTGCTCGCCAAATCCCGTGTCACTTTTGTATTTTCGTGCCAAATATTCGAAAGTATTTTATTTTTTTTTTACAGACTTCCAACTGAAATTCCGCCGTTAAATTTAACTGATCCCTTATTACATACATGAGTAGTTTCACTAGCATTTTTTACAACATATTCTGAGTTTGCCCTTTAAGGAGACCTTCCTTGTTAGATCCACAGCTTTTCCCATCACAGTCAAACGTAAGCCCAAAAATAATTCCCCAGACTCCCTAGCAGCAGTTAAATATCATTCCCATGTGATTACTTGCCCCCCCCCCCCCCCCGTGTCATCCAGGTGAGTTCATTGCAAAATGTGAGGATGGTCATAACATTTTTGCTCTTCAGTGTATATGCAAAGCTGCGCATTAAAGAGTTAATCTTTTTTTCACAAGCATAAGCATTTCACTTTTAATTCTTTCAGGGGCAAGGTAATTATATTTGTAAACTGTTGAAATAATTGATTGACACCAGTATTTACAAGAAAATTTATTTGTAAAGAAGTAAAGGTATATTTTCGCTTATTTTATAAACTGAAGTTTTCATTAAAAAAATCTGGTGCCAATATGGCAATTAGGGATTAACATTATGGGATGCCCGTCCAAGGGGTTAACCCCTTGACAGAAATAAAGACAGGTGGCCTCTGTTTTTATTGAGAAATTTCGATTTCATACCCGAAATAAAGAAAAGTATTTTACTTGTTGTTTAATAAGAGATATTTTGCGATCACACAATGTAAAACGTCTTTAGAAATCTACGGGAAAAATTTGAAATTTCGGATGAAAATTAGACCTTTTTTTATTCAAATATTTCGCGTTCATCCCGGGATCTTTAAAATAAGAATTTTACTTCAAGCAATAATGAAATGTCTGTATAAAAATAGAGAAAAGAATATTATTGAACATTTCTGGGATGAAAGCGAAACCTTGAAATTAAAAAAAGATTGCTAAACTGGCAATCCTGGGTTAGGATACTTTTGTAATGCTTAACCCTAGATCTACCGGGAATTTTATTCAAGTTTTAATAAAACGTTCTACACCAGAATTTTTATTTAAAACTATTTAACTTATTTATTTACCTTATTTTTGTCTGGTTTATATACTTAGTTTATTTTAAAGAAATTTCTGGTTTGAATGAATATTTTGTATGTACCTGTCGGGTCCAATGGACCCGTCTGGTAGACGGAGGGTTAATTTTAATGAAGACTAACTTACCCGCTCGGCGTTCCCTATGCCGGCGATAATAACTTTAACGCAAGAAAGGGTCGATTCGACACCCACCAAATTAATATTCAAAACGAAAATTTCGCCATAAAAGTATTTAAATATTAACCACACATAAATGGGTTAAATAAAGAACTAAAATAGTTTTAAATAAAATTTCCGATGCTAAATATTTTTATAAAGCTTGAGTAAAATTTCCTTGTGTTCTAATGTTAGATACATAGCTTCCTATTTTTTAGGATTTTTCGTATCAAATAAAGTTTAATAGAAGATTTTGCTAAATTTTATTCCCAAAATATAACAATTTTTAACAATTAAAAAAGTCAATATTTTAATTTAAATTATAGTGTTATAAGAAAACTGGTGCAAGATAGCAGCTATGTACATAGTATGAATGTTTGAATGAAAGAAAAATCTATCCAAACAGATCTAATCTTGGGGCCCTACTGTCCCGCGCATCGTATACACTCGATTTTCTGTGAATTTTATTGTTAAAAAAATTCTATCCAAACAAACCTAGAGATGGTATGGCGCTCATTGCCTTTGGCAGCGTACATCTCGTAGGCTACCCTCTATCCGATCTGTATGACCAAACGAAAACAGAAAATTCTTTCAAATTGAATCTAGAATTAGGCCACCTCTCACAGAATATTAGGACTACTCGCTGAAACAAAAATAGTCGCTGTCGTAGGCGGATTTTTTTCAGAGTTTGTACCGTCCCTTGAAAATGCATGCGAATTATCTGTAAGCTTTCACCGGCTTATTTTTCTCAGATTCAATCATAGAACTATGAATAAAGAGAAACTGACATAGCCTCAAAAGGGCGAAGCAAAGCGATATAAGTAAGCGTGCAAACTTAATACTGGAATCGGGCGTAAATTAACACAGTTGCGCCATCTTGTGGACGGAGTGACAATCCACATAAGCGGGCTGTCAGCGTGGCGAATATTTTCTAAATCTGTAGTCACTCATGGAAATGAACTTTGTTTGCCACATTTATTGCAAAATAATGGGGTACCGAGAGAGGTATCCCGACGCAATTGACACCACGAGGTTTTTTTCGCCTTGTCAGAAAAAATTCAGTTATTAATCAAGATGAAAAAAACTTTACAATTTTAGTGGTGTGAGTAAGAAAACAGTTAGGTATCTACCTGTAGTTCACACTCCATCCGCTACGTGGCGCGTGACCTTGATTGATGTGACCTCGCTTTTAATCTTGCGGTTAATTCTCCCATTTAAGATAGGACGCTTACTTATATCGCTTTGGGGCGAAGCGTCAACTATATCTGGTTTCTCAGTGGCTCATTACCACTGGGTGAAACTTCCAGCAGCAAAATCGTATAGAAATTATTTCTTGATTTAAACGCCTTATTAATAAATAAATTCAGTCATAATTATGGCCAAAAACATATATCTATTTTTACTGGTGGAAGTTTACTTCGGCGGTAGTCACACCTGCGTTTCCGCCATATTGTGACAACCTCATCAACCACCTTTTAGTGTCAGTGAATGAGATTGACATACCCGGGGCAACTTCCACCAGTAAAAATGAATAGACATTTTTACCATATTTGTGACAGAAACTTAACACGAAAAAGCCTTCTAAAATCAGTCAAAAATTTGTATTCACTATTTTACTGGTGGAAGTTAGCTTTGGTGGTAATACGATACTATTGATCACATGTAAAAAATCAGCCGCCATCTTGCGACAACCTCCTCAGTTACTTCCCTCGCAACTGGTCTACAAATCTACAACATATTATCCTTCTCTTTATCCATTACTCCATCAATTAAAAAAGCTCATGAAACTTTTAGAAAATAGTATTGACTGAACCCCTTAACCGGTTCGCCCATACACCGTACATACAAGAAAAGTTTGCTTCTTTCGTTACTAAAAGCTTATCGACACCAGTAATTTTAAATTACAATATTCACTTTATTTAATGATAGACATAAATCGATTATATAAGACGAATATTTTAGTACGATGAAAGTGGTTTACAGTCCCCATTTCTACCGGGTGTCCCAAAAAGGACTGACTGATTTTAAAATTCAATAACTTCCAAACGGTGACAGATATTAAAAAAATTCTTGCAGGAGGGTTATGCATAAAGTCAAAAGTTTTATTACAGTGATTTTCGATTTTAGTTCGAATTACAAACAATAGATGGCGCTGTAAGCAATAGTCGCTAAATACAGGCTCGATTTTTGGTCCTTTCTGTTGTTCCGTGCAGAAAAAGGAGATGGAAATGTATTATCCGGGCCACGGAGTACCAAAAATCGAGCCTGAATTTAGCCTCTATTGATCGCAGCGCCATCTATTGTTTCTAATCCGAACTAAAATCGAAAATCACTGTAAAAAAACTTTTGACTTTATGCATAACCCTCCTGCAAGAATCTTTTTAATATCTGTCACCGTTTGGAAGTTATTTAATTTTAAAATCAGTCAGTCCTTTTTGGGACACCCGGTAGTTTATTGTGTCAAAAATATTTAACCTCTTAATGGGTTAATTCAGGGACAGAACAAACGCTTGAAAAAAATCCACTATTTTTGCGCAGGCATATTATTCAGGGTAATGGAGTTATGAATAAAGAGGAGGAGACATATAGTGTACTAGTTGTAAGTGAAGTGACTGAGGAGGCTGTCACAAGATGGCGGCTGCTTCTTTTAAATCGGATCTAGCGTTTCAAAATATCGCCGGGGAAATCATCCAACCAGCATAATTGAATAGAAAATTGTGTCTTATTTAAGCGTCTTATTCTTGGAAATATTTTCTCATAAATATTTTCTGGTGTCAGTTTGACAGTTAAGACAGTCGACAATATGGCAGAAACGAAGAACTTGACTACCGCAAAAGTAAACTGACACCAGTTAAATTAAAAATCTTTTACTGCCATTATTTATGGCTGAAATTTTGCATTAATAACGCATTTGAATACGGAGAAAATTTCTATATACATTTACTGGTGGAAGCCTCCACCGGAGGTAATCAGCCCTAGCGAAAGCGGTTACATTTGGAGCTTCACTAATTTAAGGATATGTCACTTCCTTTTTATTAATACCGTAATTTCGGGTGTATAAGCAGCAGTCAAAATAAGTCTGTTTCAAACCAGAAATTTTATTTAATATATATTGTCAAATAATTTCAAATATTGAATAAGTTGCATTTTGAGAAATAAAATTTCTGGTCGGAAACAGAATAATTTGAGCGGCGGCTTATACACGCGAAATTACGGTAGCTCCATGTTCAGGGTGCGGTTGTTAGAGTCCCACTGCCTCACGAAAATATGTGTTTATTTTCAAGCAAAAACTAATATATGTCTAGGTCCTATTTTCGGGGAGGAGTGGATGAAGTTATTTTTAAATATAGGGTAGACCGGGGCTAGTTCGCTCGCTTTTTCTTCTAATAATTAAAAAAAATAATAACAATTCAACATTTTAAATTTCTTTTTATGTTACCATTATCAGTTTTTTTTTTCAGGAAGAAGTCGCAATAGCAAAACTTGAAAATATTAACTATAAGTATTAATTTAGAAGCTCAAACTGACACCAAGTCATTTAGGCCAACCTGCTTCGATTGCGGTTAAGTTAGCCCAAGTTACTTTTTAATGTTCTGATAATGTAGAAGTTTAAAAAATGTTCAAGATTTTACAAATCTTAATTTTTATTTCGTGCGAATGAAAACACAATATAGCCTAAAGTAAATCTACCATACAACGTTCCTTAACCTCTTAGGGACGAGCGACACGTATACGTGCCGCATGCAGCGCTCAGAATCCTTGTTTTTCTTCACTAGTAAAATTTTACTGTATAATTTGCCTTATTTAATCAGCACATTTTCTCGATTCAAAAAGACACAAATTTCTGTTTTTTAAAAACGATGACAAAATGTTAAACATTTCGTAAAAGGCTCCCTTCCCGAAGGGGTTAATGAAGTCATAAAAATATAAAAACGTAAAACTATTCAAGAAAAAAAAGGACTGAAGTTTAAAAAAAGCAATTCATAACTTCGTCAATTCACAAGATGCAAATTCATTTAAATTTATTATAAATCCTCTTAATATTATCTACAACTTTTGAATTGACAAGTTTTTGATAGGAGCAAGTCTTACAGAAAAAAAATAAAATAAAAACAGCAAAAAAAGGTGGGTTGAAGAAGAAAAATTTCATAACTTCGGTAATTTACAAGATATCAAATCCGTTTAAATTTATTTTACATCACCTTCATATTATCTACAAATTTTATATTGACAAGTTTTTGATAGGACCAACTATTACAGCAAAAAAAGGTGAGTTGAAGAAGAAAACAATTCATAACTTCGTCTATTCACAAGATATCAAACTCTTTTAAAATTATTATACATCTTCTTAATATTATCTACAACTTATATATTAACAAGTTTTTGATAGGAAAAACTATTGCAGCAAAAAGAAATTAAAACAAAAAAAAAATGCGGGAGGTGTTAGGGGGGGGGGAGGTTGTATGAGAAAAGAAGCACGTTTCCTTAACCCGTTAAATTCTTGGTGAAATTAGTACTTAACTTCGAAATCTACCTGCGCCTGTAGGCCAAGCCAACAGGAATTTTTCTATAATTATGAAAGTTATAAATATTTTTGTACAACAGAGTTGCTGATTTAATGTGCGGAGGAGATAAACAATATTATAACTTCATTTTTTTTTTTTTTTTTTTTTTTTTTTTTTTTAAGATTCAATTGCATAACCAGGAATTCAAGTAATAAAATAATTCCTTACTATTCGTTAATAATAAATAAATTAAAATAATAATAAATGATTATTAACACATATTTATTCACTAAAACTATCAAAATTCTAATCCTCCAGAAACAAATTCCTACGGGGCATGTTGGCCCACCGGGCGAACCTGCCCCGTGCCAAATGGGCCAACTAACCCCATATCGCCATTTTTATTTTTCATGACTGCAAGGAATTATTCGGAAATCATTTCAATAAACAAACATGCCATACAATAACTACGAGCAATTATTTTCCAAATACTATATATCAAAATCTAAAATGTAATCTGCAATCAAATAAAATATGATTATTCATAAGAGAGGAAATTTACTCACCTTAGCGAAATTTTGAAAATTCTCGCTGGTTCTTTAACCCCTTAATCCTCGCTCCCGTGATATTCACGGGCTGTATCTTTTATTCAGATTGTTTGATTCCCACCAGTTTTATAAAATAGTGTAATTTGTTTATTGTGATATCATTTTACCCAGTGGTGGAAAATTGGCGCAGAGGAGGAGCCTATTGACACCACTAAATTTTAGTAGAATTTTTCGTCTTATCTAATGACAGTTTTTATTAAGATGAAGAATACCATAAAATATTAGTGGTGTCAATAGGCTCCTCCTCTGCGCCAATTTTCCACCACTGTTTTACCTGTCATTAAATAAGGTGAATATTTCCTTTTCAAAAAAGTTGTGTCAGTAAGCAATTTGAATTTTTAAATAGTAATTTAACCCATTATCTACTGCATTATGATCTACTGCAATTTTTTTCATGTAATATTTTTTTTTTCAGTTACTACAATGAAAATTAAAGGACATAAAAAAATCCACACCTGTGAGAAATTTAATTACTCAGAAGTATTACGCAAAGTGGTACTTTAAAGCACCGTCCGCACGCTATGACTAAAATATCATAGCAGAAAACCCACAAATTGTTTCAAACGGCACCAGAAAATATTTTCGATTTAATAAGCGTGCGAAATATAGGACCCCTTTTTCTTATTTACAAATAAATCGTTCGGCAAATTCCGGTGCCAATCATGTAGTTCAACACTTTAGAATTGAAAATGTTTTCCCCTTCAAGGGTAAAAAAAAAAAACTAATTTTTTGTTTTAGGTTTCGATCTTGTTAACAGTCCTTTAGTTATGTGACGTCTAAATTACAGGGAAAAGATGTTCTCTCGCATCTCCACATATGCAATATATGAATTTATATATGTCTTTTCTATAGCATAGCAAAAAGGAGCCGGTGCCATATTTTTTTTTTCGATTTCCTATAAAAAAATACCAATAAAACAGAAAAGAAATACCAGGGAAATCATTACTACACTACAATTTAGTAATTACATTTTAAAGCAGATGAAAATGATGGAGAACTACAGAGACGAAAAGTAAACAAGAAGTTTTTCTCCAACATCCAGTGTACTAACGGTACTTATAAGTACCACCGAGTAATTCAACTGTTAAATCAAATACATACACCGTTCACCTAAAATAGCTAGTCAAACTGTATTCTAAGATCATAATGAACACATAAAAAATACAACACTTATCTTATATCGTTTACTGTGTTTGCAGCAATAAAAATACGAGCGTGACAATCTGTACAAAATTTCGGCACAAAACACGCGTCTGTATCAAACATAGCCTCCTTCCTCACTAAAATAACAAACCTAGATCTACTACTGCCATGTATCCGGATAAAGTGGAGTTAAAAGAGTGTTTTTGCAAAGTACCATTAGAATATTAGTAATATTCACTATGGGATGAAAGTTTAAAGTGAGTGGTACTTACAAGTACCGTCAGTAGATAAAGGGTTAATGTGACTGTTAAGGGGTTAATGGACACTCCGACTTCAATGGCGCTGATTTTGGCGGGGGAAAGTGAAGCAACGCATACTTGGCTGTACTGACAATACCATCTAACGGAAAGCTTAAAAATATCGCGACTGGGCCAACATGCCCCTATGGCCAACAAGCCCCGGTCTATCCTATGTATGTAATTCTACATATTACTTTTCAATAAACGTTTAAAAAATATCTAAAAAAGCAATGAAGTAAAATAGTGATTAAGTCCTTAACCCGGGAATGCTCGCGCATGATATGTACGATTTATACTTTTCCACCAATAAATTCAAACAGAAATCGTCATTTTATTAAATCTTTGACATTGCTGATAAATTCTACGCTAAAATAATTAGAAGATCCCTTTACGAAAATTAGTGGTGAGAAATGTAATAACCGTGTCCACCCTGAGTATGTCATACCCTGCGCCTGTAATCCCTGGTTAACGGTCGCATTAAATTACGGTTTAAAAATTCAAATTGCTGATTGACACCACTTTTTTTAAAAAGAAATATTCACCTTATTTAATGACAGGTTAAATGATACCATAATAAAGCCAATTACACTATTTTATAAAATTGGTGGGAATCAAACAATCTGCCTAACAGACACAGCCCGTGAATATCACGGGAGCGAGAATTAAGGGTTAAAGAGAATATTATAAATATTTGTAAACAATCTTAAGAGTAGTTTCAGTGTTGCCAAATTAGGGACTTTTTTGTTCCCAGATTGTTGATTGACACCACTTTTTTTAAAAAGAAATATTCTGCCTCTTTAAAAATACATTAAAAATTCTGAAAAATAAGGCGAATTATACTATTTTTAAAAAGTAGTGACAGTCAAGTAATCTGAATTAAAAAAGTCCCCAATCCGGCAACATTGAGTAGTTTTTAGAAACATTGTAGAAACTATTTCTTTTGTTTTGATTTTTTCATTAAAACATACGAAATAAAACACAATTTAAAAAATATCTATCTTCATATAGTATAGTAAGAGAAGTTTAGCTCTGAAAAATAAAACACTTAACTTTGTCTTATATGTTGCCGTAAGAAAATGTAGCTTTTAGAAGTTCTATTAAAAATATATTGTTCATAATCTGATAAAAATATAACACAGTCTTAGTTTCGTGTCACGTCCATAAACTGAAATGAGGTATTCTGTTTTTCTTCAAGAATTTACTGGAAGATAGCCAAAGTAATTTCAAAAATAATTTCACAGATGTCTTCCATTAAAGTCACAAAATTTCGTAATCTACAAAATATTTATCTAAAAAAATAATGTTTACAGGGACTTGTATGTTTAACTTTTGTATTACAAAATATTTGTGATATTCTTCGGAATACACCAGTATAAATCAATATTTTATCTTTTCTTAGACATAGAGTGCGCATAGTTCTATCACAATTTTTAACAGAATATTTTACCTAATTGACTCAAAGAAAAATGTTACGAATTCTGAAATTAAATGAGTTGATTACAAATTCTGTACGATTTCTGTAAATTCTGAAATTTTATAGAAATTTTAGATTTAAAAATATAGAATATACAGATAATAGAAAATATAGATTCTGTAAATTTATAGAAATTTTCCAATATAATATAGTGGGCCCCATATCTTAAAAATTCCAAGGAGTGCACGCACCATGTAATATGTAAGTAAATATTGACTGTTTTAACGATGTCTGCTTAATCCTGTGAGGGGCAAGCAATAATGTCTCTGTAATACTGAATTGTCACCGGAATAATAGAAAAATTTTACTTTAAAATAAGGAAAAACACTTTTTAAACATTTCCCTCCCGAAGATAAAAATATAAAATTTAGTTAAAAGTTTCTGGTGCAAATCTTGATTAAATTAGGCGGGATATAATATATCCCTCCGCCCTTCAAGGGGTAACACCTTAACGGGCGTATTAAATTACAGTTTAAAAATTCAGACAGCTTAATGACACCACATTTTTGAAAAAAATAAATATTCACCTTATTTAATGACATCTAAAATGATACTAGAATAAAACCAATTATACTATTTTATAAAACTAGTGGGAATCAAACAATCTGAATAAAAGACACAGCCCGTGAATGTCACGGGAGCAAGAATTAAGGGTTAAAGTAAACAATATATATATATATAAATCGCTTTAATAAAATCATATTGATTGGTAACAGTATCTACAATTCGAAATGTTTTCCACTGAAAGAAAAGTGTTTAGTTCGGGAATCGAAACCAGAACGTTTGGTATAATTTGTCAGTGGTATTCCAATTCTACCTAGAACGGCAAACGACCGACAAAATTCACTTTGTCAACATAATGGCAATATCATCTTGACGGCCACGTCGACCGCACAGTATTGTTAACCGCAGTTATTGAACTCCATTAAAATTGTCTAAGTGAATTGTGTCGTCCGGTTATCGACGTTAGCAGCTCGGTTTCGAGTGTGTTGGCAATTTAACCCTAGAACTACCGGAAATTTTACTCAAGTTTTATAAAAACATTCTACACCAGAATTTTTACTTAAAACTATTTAATTTGTTTATTTAACTTATTATTGTCTGATTTATACACTTAGTTTGTTTTGAAGAAATTTTCTGGTTTGAATAGATATTTTGAATATACATGTCGGGTCCATTGGACCCTTCTGGTAGACAGAGGGTTAAAATAAAGATTTTGGGATCAGTTTCCATCTGGATATTTTTCCAATGATTAGAAAAAAATCAAATCTAAGAAAATACTTTCTTGATTAGCGGAATAGTACTCGCAAATCTAAAAAAAAAAGATTATTAGATTATTTTAAGAATCATATGTGAAGGAGCAAAATTTCCGGCGCATTTTAAATCAAACTATGTAAACAAAATCTTACAATTTAATGTGTAAAAACATATGATGCATTATGAAATTAAACAATGATTAAATGATAAACAATGATTATTAAACAATGATTTACAGGTCATTTCTACGCCCATTTATGACTCGCAGAAAGAAAACGCTCAGCTGAGTTTTTAAATGGAAACGTAGCTGTCGACTCTTACGCTTTTTTAAACAAGTAATATTTAATAGAAATTTTGTTTTATCTATTACGAAGATTACGGCGATTAAAAAGGGTAAAAAATATTATTAACCCTTTGAGCGGCGCCGTTTGCAGTCTGCAAACGGTTAATTTTAATGCCGAAATATCCAAATGGCACCAGTAGTTTTTTAGTACAATTTTAATCTCATAATAAACGTGAAAAAAGGCTTTTGGCTATTTTCCTATAAATTTGTTCGTTAATTGAGGTGTGAATCAATTATTTGAAAATTTTTTGAGCAGAAATGCCTTGCCGCTGAAATGGTTAAATTTTTCTGGAAAAAAAAGTAAGAGTTTGCAGCTATGTTGAAATATGAATAAAGAGTGGAAGACAGATAGTATAACGTCTACCGGCTGCAAGTGAAGTCACTGAATAGGTAGTCCAAAGATGGCGGCTATTGCTTCTTTACATTTGATGAGGGCCTGTTTAACACTAAGGCAAACTTCCACCACTGAGAACGATTAGCAATTTTTGCTTTATTTATGCCAGAAATTCTGCACGAATAGAGCGTTGAAATAAAATGAAAATTTTTATTAAAATTTACTGGTTGAAGCTTGACTTGGCGATTATCAAAATCACTGAAACTGACAGAAGTATTGTTGGGGTTGTCACAATATGGCGGAAACGCAGTTTACGAGCAAACTACCGCTACCGGTGCAATCTGCCGCCAGTAAAAATGAAGATATATTATTCACTTAGTTGTGGATTCATGATTTCAGAGGAATAAGACGTTTAAATAAGAATGAAATTTCAATTAAAATTTATTGGTTAAAGTTTGTCCGGCCGGTAATATGTCCCAGTGGAACCGGTTAAAGATGAAGCTTCACCATTTTGAGCATATGTCAATTTTTCATTATTCATAACTCCATGAGTTTTTATGAGGGCCCGATGCATGCCCTTATATTCTTCCATTGACTTGAGATATTGATTTATGCTACAAAAAAATTTTATCTTATTATTATATCCGGCGATAGTGTCGAAAAGTATAACTCAAGTAAATACCATCTACAAAGGATCGTCATGAATCCTCATTTATTCCTGTGAAATTTTTCTTTCACAAAACCCCAGGCAGAAAAATTTTGCATTTTGTTTTTCAAAATATGATGGATTTTACACAATTTACACATAAAATGTAACTATTTTAAATACTTTAAATGCATATACTTTTTGTGCAAATCATCAGCATTTTTAATGTATACAAATAGTGCATATACCATAGATGCAAACTTTTACGCTTTTTTCCTACCACCTTTTTTAAATAGAAAAATTTGCCTTACTTAATCCTATGTTTCTGATGAGTAATTAAGATATATTTCTCTGTTAAAAAATCGTGGTAGGAAAAAAGCGTAAAACTTGGAAGCTATGGCATATTCTAAGCTTTCGAAATCTGTGCTCATGTTTGGATAAAATACGTGTATTCTGTTTTCAAAAATTGTGCATTCTTTATGCACCTAGCTTTTTAGGAAATATATTCATAACAATCAAATTAAAAATATGTACAATTTACCGTAATTTCCCGCGTATACGCTGCGGCTTAATTAAGTCTTTTTCATACCGGAAATTTTATTTAAAAAAGGAAGTCGAAAAAATGCTAAGCAAAAGCAAGTCACATTTCATTTAAAACGAATTCTGGTAGGAAATCGAATTATCTGAGCTGCAGCTTATACGCGGGGAATTACGGTATAAATAATAATTTTTAAAAAAAAAACCTATAAATACTAAATTTTTTAAATCCTTACCACCATCTCAAATTGACAAAATCTCCCGAAAGTCAACATCTAAATTACTAACATAATCAGCGAAAAATTGATCAATCCATATTCTTAAAATTTGTAAAGCAAAAAAATATATATATCGAATAAATTATTTTTATTAAGTCATATTCTAACTATTCATTAACCATTCAAAAACTCTTTTAAAAAAATAACCTTATAAATTAAAATGAGGAAGAATTATGACAGCACCGATAAACTTCCGTCTTCCTTATAAAAATATCAACACACACCATTTAAGTCTCGCTATAAATTGCTTGCATTTTAATTAATATCCAATCATCGTCCCATTGGTAAGATACGTAAAACTCTGGATTTCCAATTGTTTAGAAATCGATCTTATCTTATGAAAAAAAAGAGATTGTACTCCCATATCAACAAATAAAGATGCTTCTATAAAACTACATAGATGGCAGCACCTGTGCTTTTTCCCTTTTTTGTGCGGAATTCAATTAGCGACCTTTTTGTGCATAATAAAATTTATGCACCTTTGTGGGCAATACAGTTTGCACATTTTATGTATAATTAGAGGTGCCAAATACGCTCAGATTTTCAACGAACTGCGCCATATTTTAGAATTACGCCATATATCATCAAATAAAGATGCTTCTATTAAACTCTATAGATGGCAGCACCGGTACTTTTTAATTTTTTGTGCGCAATTTAATTAGCGCGCTGTTTGTGCGTAATAAAACTTATGCACTTTTGTGTGCAATTCAGTTTACACATTTTATGTATCATCAGAGGCGCTAAATACGCTCTCATTTTGTGCACTTTTTAACACTTTTAGGCAAATCTTTTCCAGCTCTGATGTTTGTAAGCTTGCGGCAGAAAATGCATGTATTTATTTCATATATTTGACCGTAAATTTTCAAACTAATAAGAAAATTGTATTGGGCAATTTTTATTTATGCATAAACGTGGAAAACTTATCTAACAGGGTTCGTACAAATCAAGGGATTCATTGGATTTTAGATGTTTCTGTATCAGAAATTTCGTAAATTATATCTGAAGATGGATTTTTTTCATTAAGTAAGGCATATTTTACTTTATAAAAATTCTGGTAAACGGTGCTTGATGTCCTTCAAGCGTACGAATCCTGTCTAAGATCGAAATGTTCAACGAAGAGGGCGATGCTTGTTTCATTTTCAAAGAAAATCGCCCTTAAACATATCCAGGGTAGATACAGAACAGTGATAACTCAGTGAACAAAAAGGGAAAAACAGCGGATTTTCTTGTAGAAAAATATTGTTACATCATCGCTCGATTAAATAAGACGAATTTTTCTATTAATAAAATTGTTTTCCCCTTTTTTGAATGTGTAGTTCCGTGATCTGTCGCTACCCTGATATTTCATGTAAAATATTTATGGAATTTCTTAATATTTCAAAAAGTATATGTTTCATAAATTATATGCGTGCTATTGTCCAAATATGGATCAATACAAGGATTCTAGTATTCTAATACTTCAAGTTAAAAAAAATACACTTTAACGCTTTCATGTCAAAATTCTTTTCCTAAAATGACATAATAGTTGAGTACCATAATTTAAGAGCGAATTGATTTGAAAAATACTTTTCTTCATGTAGATTATAAAAGAAAAAGTTCATTAACAAATGAAGAGTTTCATATGGCAATTTCAGGGCTCCCAAATGGTCCGCCAACTGAATACCAATAAATTTTAAAAGAAAATTTTACGGTAGGTTTACGCTAGAATTAAATCTCAAATGTGATTCCGGGGCGGTTTGTAAGAAAAATCTAAAAAGAAAATTTTTCTAAAATAATATTGGTATTCAGTTGGCAGACCATTTGGGAGCTCTGCAATTTGAATTAAAATCAAATTGCATGAATAATTGTATACATGTTTAAAACAGAAATACGTCAAGCATATCTGAATACCTGATCTATATAGGAATATAACAGTTGAAAGCTGTGAAAATGAAGAACCTGGCAAAATATTTTTTTTTTCCATGGAATAATTTCTTTTGCTCCATGTAGAAACATCGATCGAAAAGTGTTAATCCGTTCAGCAGCAAAGTAATTCTATTTTTAAAACATTGAATTGTTAGATTCATACCAGAATTTACAAACGCTTTTTATTAAAAAATAAATATTTAATTTAAGATTCATTCTAAAAGAAAAATTTTTCATTAAAACTGTGTGTGCCGTTTCCCATAATCTAATTATAGTAAATCGTTTGCGCTGTGCAAACGGCACCCTTCAGATGGTTAATGGTTTATTGATTTTCCGCAGTTTTACATGTTTCAAATATCTGCCAAATCTTACACCTTTTGTACCACAAAATGTCCATAGAAAATTTTCACTTATTTCATCGACAGATTATGGCGATTAAAAAAGGGAAAATTTACTGTTAAATTTTTGCGGTACAAAAAAGCGTAAGAGTTGGCAGCTATGGGTTTGACCGCTTCCATCGAAATACTCAAGCCCAGTCGATACGAGTGTGACGTCATCGCTAATCGACCGACTTCACAGTAGTGTTAAAATTCACACAGGAAAATTTTGAATAGAAATTTTCTTTTATTTGTGGAACATCTATCATCATACAAAACAATACTAACTATTTAAACTTACTGGTGAGAATTTGGAAACCCCCAATAAAATATCAGACAGATACGCCAACACTGTGGCAAACCGCATATGGTTGAAATTTTATTTATGGATTCCGAATTCTCACCAGTAAGTTTAAATAGCTATTTTTTTTATAAGATGACAGATATTCCACAAATAAAATAAAAGAAAATTGCTATTCAAAATTTTCCGGTGTGATTTCCAACACTAGTAAGATGTCGGCCAATTAGTGATGACGTCACACTCGTGTTCTCTGGCCTTGAGTATTTCAATGGCAGAGGTTTGATAGTTTAGTCATTTCTATTATTTAAAATATGCGAAATCCTACAGCATATTTCCGAAAAAATAATTTTTATTTCAAGTTATTGCGAAATATCTGCTTTTGAATAAATCAAAAAGGGCTATTCGAAAATTTTGAAACAAAAAAGGAGCCCAATGTTGGAATCCTGCTGACTTCACATTTGTCTAAGAAAAGCGTGTCAAACTGTGCCTCCCCGGATACCACTAAAAGTCACAGTTATCATTGCCTTACTAATCATCGAATCTATGCGATTCAAGAAGTCAAGTAATACTTTAAATAATTAGTGTTATCATTGCGGTTGCAGTTTGACACCCCAGCTCTACGAGATAGAGTGTGCAGGGCTCCCAAACGGTCCGCCAACTGAATACCAATATTATTTTGGGAAATTTTTCTTTTTAGATTTTCCTCTCAAACCGCCCGGAACCACCTTTGAAAGTTAATTATAGCTCAAACCTACCATAAACTTTTCTGTTAAAATTTATTGGTATTCAGTTGGCGGACCATTTGGGAGCCCTGAGTATGACATGTAAAAAGGTATTATTAAATTTATTTACCGCGCTGAAAGATGGCATATAATATTCATAGTTGTTTTCATTTAAGTTTTGTTTTGTGGAAATAAGTGTAAAGATTCTGTTAGTCAAAAAATAATGTTTTAACATACATAGCAGCCACCTCTTCCGCTTTTTAGTACCACAAAAATTTGACAGTGTATTTTTGATTAAATAAGGGAAAAATTATATTAAGTTTTTGTTGTTAAAAAAAGCAGTAATATTTGGCAGTTATGAATATATGAATCAATCGATTTCTTATTCCCCTGTGTAAATAAAAAAGACTCTTTACACTTTCTTTAAACAATTTGAGCAGGGGTGTAAAAATTTAGGTGCCAGCGGAAGTCTCTCACTACTAAATTTTATTAATTTACTGCGCTTAAATTTTATTAGCATTCCTACACAGGGATGACAGAGATGATCGCCCCGGGAACCCAGCTTTCGCTTTAGAGTATAAGTGCAATCCCGGGGGGGGGGGGGACTCAAATCCACTGCAAATGGTAAGATACATTAACAATGAGTAGTCTTTACAATATTTTTAAAACAGTTAATAACATACAGAAAAATAAATTCAGTTTGCTGTTTTTGACTCTGAAACTCACAAGAAGTGTGATCAGTACATACATTGACAGCAATTGCACAATGTTGTATACATGCATAAAAAATTACAAGACATATATTTTTTGAATATTAGAGCTGAAAAACTTTAAGTGAAATGCTTATGCTCATAAATATAATGGAAATATTAAATTACTAAATAAAAGAAACCAAAGGAAATAAGACAAATATTTACTTAATGTACAAAACAGGGGCTCCTGTTTTAAATGGGAGCTGAAGACAATGAGTTTGCTCAGCTATCTCAGAAAGGGAAGGGATTGGTAAATATAACTTCGTTGTCTTCTAAAAATTTCATACAATCTGCTATACGTTGCAGGAGAACTGGTCGGTCGAACAGGTAAGTTATCCAGTCAGGCAGTGTCATCTGCTGTGGCTTTTTTACGTGATAGTGGGACGTTAATGTGCAATGTAAAATATAGTGTAATGATGTTAATAAGGATCCACAAATGCAAAGAGGTGAGTCTCGTTTATTTATGGTATATAAGTGTTGTTGGAAGAGTCCATGATTAGTAAGAAAGAGATACAGGTATCTATTAAAATGTTTTGTGAGATCTCAGGAATGAAGACACGCGTGTATTGACACACCTGCACTGTGAACCAACGTTCTTACATTGCGAAATAATATACATTCTTACACAAAAAATAGACGAAATATTAGACGAAAAATAACAAATAAAATTTGGTGGTGAGAGACGGTCCGCTGGCACCTAGATTTTTACATCCCTGACCTTAGGTGCACATTTGTTTCAGGGCTGCCACAGATTTTTTTTTCTAATTCCCTCAAATTTTAAATTTCTCAAAACAAAATCTTTCATATACATTTTTACAACATGTGCTAGATATGTAAACTACATTTTTTAGTAAATAATAGTATGAAAAGAATATAAAAATATATGCCAGTGGCCAAATGCATGTAGAGTCTCAGTTGTCAAATCTACCCAGAGGTTAAACGCTTTTATAATTTATATGATGAAGTTTGAAAATGGATTTATTTTTATTCAAATAAATTAACTTAACTTCGGGTGAGATGTTACCGTTACATAAATCGAATTACTTGCATCTGAAAGTTAATACACATATATACCGGGTGTCCCAAAAAGGACTGACTGATTTTAAAATTCAATAACATGCAAACGGTGACAGATATTTAAAAAATTCTTGCAGGAGGGTTATGCATAAGGTCAAAAGTTTTATTACAGTGATTTTCGATTTTAGTTCGAATTACAAACAACAGATGGCGCTGTAAGCAATAGTCGCTAAATACAGGCTCGATTTCTGGTCCTTTCTCTTGTTCCATGCTGAAAAAGGAGATGGAAATGTATTATCCGGGCCACGAAGTACCAAAAATCGAGCCTGAATTCAGCGTCTATTGATCGCAGCGCCATCTATTGTTTGTAAATCGAACTAAAATTGAAAATCACTGTAAAAAAACTTTTGACCTTATGCATAACCCTCCTGCAAGAATTTTTTAAATATCTGTCACCGTTTGCAAGTTATTGAATTTTAAAATCAGTCAGTCCTTTTTGGGACACCCGGTATATGTATTTTAATTTGGCACTTAAACCACTCTGCCACATCGTATATCAAAAGTTACATTTATAAGTACTTAGAGATTCAAATAATAATAATAGTAATACGTTACGGAAACATATTTCCGATGACAGAAAAAAAGTCTCTAAAATGTAGGAGGTTCATTAGAAAGGTACACAAAGTTATATACATCATAAAATGAAAAAAAAAACAACCAGCAGCAAGAAAAATAAAGGTTTATTTATTGTGTGAAAACTATTTTTCCTCCTATCGCCTATGGACTCCAACACGAAATCAGTCCATTAGTAAGTATTTTCTTTGCTTATTTCCAGACAGAACGTAATATTTTATAGGTCATTTCTGTATTTCTTATTATCTCAACACTGTCTTTAGGAATAATATATTACTTCGCAATTAGTTCATCGTTTTCCTTAGTTAACCCCTTGAGGGGCGATGGGATATAATTTATCCCATCTACGATTAATGAAGATTTGTAACAGAATTTTTTTTTTTAATGTTACTTATCTAAATTTGAGGGGAAAATGTCGCAAAATTACTTTTCCTTATTTTAAAGTAAAATTTTCTGAAGATCCCGGTGTGAATTCGACATTACAGAAACACAATTGCTTGCCCCTCAAAGGGTTAAGTGCACTTTTTAAAATGTTTTCATATAAAGATTTTTATTTCTAGGAAAATATATATATATACGTTAAATTAATATGTTAATGGAAATTTTATTTTAGGGAAGTCTGGGAAGGATTAGCCATAAGGAGGCTTGGCCCACCCCTTCAGTTATCATATTTAAAAGCATTTCAGAGTTTTACCAATAGGTGGCAAACAAAGCTACCGGAATGCTCAAACAATTGTTTTCTTTTCATGCACATAATTGAAGCAGGTGTGGAAAAATCAATTGTGAAGTGTTTTCAAGAAAAAAGTGTATTTTTTAGAAAGAATTTGTAATTATTTTAAAATATAAAATATATCTCAGCAATTTAGTAAGTAGGTTTTAAATGATGCAGAAATATTGATATTTCATTCCAGGTATAAAGATTGTACAATAAATTAGGCTTTACATAACAATATGATATTCTTTAAAAAGTGGTTAAGTGGGGAGTCTTGACCCAATCAATATGTGAGAGAGGGTAAACCAGATGTTCAAAGCTCTCCTAATTAAGTTTTTTTGGAAATCTTTTCCATATGCACTGTACATAATGGGGGGTTAACCCTTTCCGGCACAGAACAATACGGTTCATAAAATGGTGAGATGATTAACTGACACCGGAATTTACAAACAACTTTTTTTTTAATTAAAAACTCGTTACTCTAGACTTTTTTTGAAAAGCAACATTTTACTAAAATATTCTTGGGACCGTTTGTAAATTTTGATTTAAAATTAGGTGCTCCCGACGTGGGACCACTGCATCTGAAAGGTTAATGGTTATATTTCTAAAATAATGTAAATTTATTCTAGAAAGCTACAGTAAAATGGGGTGATATAAAGTAAAATGTTGAAAATTGGTTAAAGGAAGGTGTGGAAATTTTCTATAGAAGCAATATATATATACAGGGTGTTCCGTTAAAGGGGTCCAATATTAATAGGGGTAATAGAGGAGATCACACGGAGAATAAATCAGTATATAATGCCTGGCCGGATCTCAATAATTTTCAAGTTACAGCAAATAGAATGAAAAATCGGAAATTTGTAAAAAACCCTCATTGCTAAACTATCGATAATGCTACATAAAAACGAAGCACATATTTAGAAAGAGCAGAAAAAATCCTACGAAATGACATAAGTTGTTTTAGAATATTGAGAATTAATGGCGAGTTACAAGCTCTGAAACAGTGAAAAAATACAAAATCAAATATTTAGCAAAATAGTTAATCGTTAATTCCAAAAATGCAACTCTACCTACATCAAGGAAAATGTTATAAAATTTGGTCCATTCTGAAAGCTTTCGAAGAAGCTGACAATAAACCATATCAGTTTAATTGTATGGGAGAAATCAAGCAGTTCCCTAGTTACAACTCTGTACTGTTGCACGCTCGGAAAGGGCGAAACTCCGCCCATGACGATTGTAAACACCCCGTTTTAATATCTGTCAATTATACATTTCTGATCAACCTCTATCAATACCCTTTCATTATTCAGTCTGGTCAAGTGAATGACATATTGTGCAGCTCTCGCCTTGTCTTAAAGCAAACTCCGTGACTGCTGCGTTTCCTCCATGGACTTTCAGGATGATGAAGAAGTACATTTTATGCAAATTTTCTATGTGTATAGGAAGAAAAGTATAATAAAACAGCAGTCATCAGTGGGCGTTATGTTAAAGGGAGGCTGTTGTAAGTGGGATTGTAGTAAGTTGATGTATAATAATTAGGCCGGAATACTCTAACGAAGAATATGCGGACATGCATCTGATGTACGGGCAAGCTCATGGAAATGCATGTCTAGCACAGCGCATGTACCGTGAGCAATTTAAAGGAGACGTTGCCCAAGTTCGAAACTCTTCATAAAAATCGATAGACGATTACGGGAGACTGGATCGTTTAATACAGCAAGCATTGATGCAGGGAAACCTCGACATGTACGAACACCTGCAATGGAAGAAGATGTACTGAATATTTTTAAAGATAACCCCTCCACGAGTACACGAGCTGCTGCGTCTGAAGTCGGTGTTTCTCACCAAAGTGTGTGGCGTGTTCTGCGTGCAGAAAACATGCACCCCCTTCATGTGCAGCGGGTACAACTGTTATCAGTAACAGATTGTGCTCAGCGGACAGAATTCGTACGCTGGTTGCTTAATGTAACAGAAAATAATCCACAATTTCTGGAAAATATTTTATTTACTGATGAAGCAACATTTACGAGAGAGGGCGTGGTAAACACGCACATTATGCACACATGGTCATATACAAATCCGCACACTGTTTTCCCGTAGAACGCACAACAAAAGTTCAGTGTGAACATATGGGCAGGTGTCCTCGGTGATTATCTCATAGGACCATATTTACTCCCAGATGTACTCAATGGCAGTACGTACTTGGTTTTCCTACGGGATATCTTACCGCAGTTACTGCAAAATGTGCCAGCAACATTGCGCTACAATATGTGGTTTATGCACGATGGCGCACCGGCACATTTTTTCATAGGTGTTCGCAATCACCTCAATTCAACATATCCTGGGAAATGGATTGGACGCAGTGGACCTGTTGCTTGGCCTACACGCTCTCCAGACCTCAATCCGTTAGACTTTTTTGTTTGGGGACACCTTAAATCGCTGGTGTATGAAACGCCTGTGGATACACCGGAGGATTTACTAGCGCGAATCGTTGTCGCTGCAGGAGACATTCCCAACTCCGTCGGAGTTTTTCGGCGTGTTCGCCAATCTTTACGACGTCACTGTCGGCTATGCGATTCTGTTAATGGGCGCAACTCGAACACCTATTATAATAATGTCCGTTCGTCTGCCTTCCGACATTGAACTGTGCAGCGCAGGCCAGAAGACTATGCTTCACATATGTCATAAAGTACGTGGAATGTAATTCTTTATTTGTCATTTTTCTTTTATTTTCAACACTTTTTGGCACAGTATTTTGTAAGTCACAGACTGTGGTGTACTCAAATTGTAAATTACAAAGTTTGTATGAATTAATTTAAAATTTAGTGTCTTTTTTAAATTTATAATTAATAAAATTATTATGCTATTTGTTATTATTATTTCCTATCATAAATTATGATGCACATATACAAACAATAATTGTCCATGTAAAACATGTACTGAAACTCCTTGCATAGTTACAAATCGCAATATTTTGAATTATTTCCGAATTTTCACCACCAGTTTAATTTTAAAGAATTTAACTTAAGCTTTATATCAATAAAAGACCACTTTAAAATGTAGACTATTATTGTAAAGCTATTTTGGTTCATTCAACTCTTGAATAATTAAAAATGTTGCATCTCAGAAGAAGCATGATCGAAAATGTATAGTTGAGAGTAATTAAAAAGGCGGTGTTTCCAATCGTGATGGGCGGAGTTTAACCTTTGCTAGTGTCAAAGAAAGCGGAGTTGTAACTAAGAAACTGATTAATTTCTCTCACACAATTAAGCCGATATGGTTCATTGTAAGCTTTTTCGAAAGTTTTCGGAATGGACCAAATTTTACTACATTTTCCTTGTTGTAGCTAGAGTTGTCTTTTTGGAATTAACGATTAACTATTTTGATGTATATTGGATTTCGTACTTTTTTCACTGTTTCAGGGCTTGTAACTCGTCAATAAATATTGCTATTTTAATACAATTGATGTCATTTTGTAGGTTTTTTTCTGCTCTTTCTAAATATGTGCTTCGTGTTTATGTAGCATTATCGATAGTTTAGCAATGAGGGTTCTTTTACAATTTTCCGAATTTTCATTCTATTTGCTGTAACTTGAAAACTATTGAGATCCGACCAGGTTTTATATACTGATTTATGCTCCATGTGATCTCCTCTATTACCCCTATTAATATTGGACCCCTTTAACGGAACACCCTGTATATATATATATATATATATATATACATTGAAATATAAATAGTAAATTTGATAGAAACCCAAATAGATATTGTACCCAGCAGGTAAATATAAAGAATGGAAAATACTAGAAAGGAAGAAAGCTGCAGTCTTAAGATTTGTTAAGTGTTCATGCGCAAAAGAATTCTTGCCTCTGCATTAACACGTTCACGCCTGGGCCGATATTCATGTTTTTCTTTGTGAGGCGGCGTTCGAATTCATGTTTTGCTTCATCTGGCGGCGCAGCACTTTTGCTTATTTAGATACTGTATGTAATGACACTCCCCTCTCAATGTAATGACACGCCCCTCTCATATTTATTAAATTGAACTCGAATATAATAATTAGAATTCATTGTGAATGTCTGAAAGATGGTAAGGAGTAAGCAAATTATTTAGAGACATAATTTTAGGTGGTTGTCTCATGGTTCGTACGCCTCCTTGAATTTTGGCGCGTTTAACACAGATTTCTTTCCCTATAAAAAATACTGGTAACTGTCCTGGAGAAATAACGGTATCCGTACGAACCTTGTGTCTGTGCTGCTAGCTTGCGGTCTATTATGAAAGTTAGTATAAAAAACGGCTAATAAACATAATTAATATTTTTTAAATTCAGAGAATAAATTATTTATCACCTTTTGATGAATATTCAACACACTAAAAAATGGCAATTCGATGGCAAATACCGTGAAAAAAGGATTCACGTTTTTTTCATTCGTATAAAGAGTCTGCAAGAAAAAAGACAAAGATGCAAAGAATAATACAAATGTTTATCTAAAAGAAAAGGCAGACAGTATACTTAGAAGAAAACTTTAAAAGTAACCGCGTATTGAAACTTTTGTAAGGGACAGCCAGCACTCTGTTTGGAATGCTTTAAAAATTGCATGGAAATAAATAAACAAATAGTATATTAACACATTGCCGACGGTCAATTTTTATCAAATCTGAATTTTAAAAGTGTAGAAGCTCCTCCCTGTTCTGAAAGGATTTTGTAAATTGGTGTTCTAGCTTGGTTTCCCAAGTTTATGCATCGGTAAATATCTTTCAATGTACGAATTTAATATAAAATGTCTTACAATCTAAAGAAATATGGACAACATGATATAAATGTATTTTCTGTTAGTTATAAACCACGCCTTCAACGGAAAAGTTGAGTGCGACTCACCGGTGATGCACGCCGCCTGATGCGACAGTCAACCGTGACCCACCGGTGATGCACGCCGCATCACCGGCAAAAGTGTAGAAGCTCCTCCTTGTTCGTAAAGGCTTTTGTAAATTGGTGTTATAGATTGGTTTCCAAAGTTTATGCATCGGCAGATATCTTTCAATGTACGAATTTAATATAAAATGCCTTACAATCTAAAGAACAAGGTCAACATGTTATAAATGTATTTTCTGTAAGTTAGAAACCACGCCTTCAATGGAAAAGTTGAGTGTGACCCACCGGTGATGCACACTGCCTGATGCGATAGTCAGCCGTGACACACCGGTGATGCACGCCGCCTGATGGCACAGTTGAGCGTGACCCACCGGTGATGCACGCCGGCGTGAATGTGTTAATCAAAACTTTAGGAAGGTATGTAGACTAATTTCACTAACATGAACTCAACAAGATGAAGCCAAACTATGGGCAGCTAGTGTTACCATCTCGTGTGTTGCAAAAAGTGGGTGTTTATATTGAATTTTTCGCCGTTGCCTTGTAATATAAATTTAAGAAGGTTTGGTTCTAAGAAGGTTTGGTTACACAACACTTTTTCCGAAATAGTAATAATAATTAAACCATGTAGCATAAAGTTATTCTGCCTTTATAAGCTGATTTGATTTCCCTTGACAAATATTTCAGTATTAAAAAATGTTGGTCAAGCCGCCTTGACCAATTATTTTCTCATGGTTAAAATCAATCACTTTTAAAGTTTCTTATATAATACACTTACGTCGCAATTTTATTTTGATAACTGAATGTGTAACGAATAAAATGACATATAAAACATTATTCCAGGTTCAATATTTAATGAATAAAAAAACCTTTCGGAAAAAAATGGGTCAACCCTCCCCCCGTCCCAATACATTATCAATTTGCAGAAATAATTATATCGTACAATTTCTATCACCTTACATTAAAGCATTCACATAATATTCCCCAGAATTATTGAAATTTATAATTCATATTTTAAAATTGTCTTAATTACCAATATGCTTAATTAGCCTGGTAGAGCACGCAAACAGTGGCGTACATAGATAAGGGGCTTTGCTTACCGTTATTTTTAATAGAAGTTTTTGCGTCACTGAATTGCAAATGTCCGCGCTAAAGAGATAAAAATTTCAATTCAAAAAATAGCGGTTTCGTCATTTCTAATTCGCGCGCACACACACATATATATATATACCTGAGTTCCTGTCCTTGTCAGCAACTAAACATTTCTTTTTACCGACGTTAGCAGTACCCACGGAAATTTTAATTATATCATTAAAATATAATTAAAGGATGGTAAAATATGCATAATATAGATATGAAGACAAAAAAAAAATTGAAGGATTTTTTTTAGAACGAAAAGGTTGTGTGGGCACAGTTCATTATTGAACTCTGCCCAAAATGTACTTTCAAATGTAATATCATTTAGCACTAGAACGCCCGGAAGGAGTCGATTCGACTTCGACCGCATGATTAAATGTCCATTAGAGCCAGAATTTTTTTCATAAAATAAGTTAAATACTAGACGGCACAGAATTACGTTAAATAAATGAGTTAAATAATTTTAAATATAAATCCTGGAATGAAATATTTTTATAAAACTTGGGTAAAATTTCCGGGCGTTCTAGTTTTAACAAGGCAAGTTTTATTATTCTAAAATAGTGGTATTCAAAAGTAGTTCCCCTTGTAGTTATACGAGTCCTTCGTACATTTGCAACGTGTGATACATGTCAATATATTTATAAACAAATTAAAAAGTATTTTCTTCTGTATGCTTCTGCGGTACAACACACAATTCTGATATTAGCTGTTGTGTAGAAATAAGAGAGTAAACTATGATGAACAAATTCATTTTACCTGAACAAAGAGAGTAAACTATGATGAACAAATTCATTTTATTTGAACAAAGAGAATAAATTATGATGAACAAAATCATTTTATTTGAAAAAAGAGAGTAAACTATGATAAACAAATTTCTTTTATTTGAGGACGTCTTTTATCTCTAAATGGAGCAAACAGAATTTAGAAAAGTTGTGCTTCGTACTCTCTGTAAAAAACATTCTTACACCATTATTTGTAAATAATATTCAACTTATTTAATGATAGAATATAGATATTTAGAGATAGTACCATTAAAATAACTTGCTATAAAATCCATTTAACACATGGATTAGTAGTAATACAGTTTAGAATGAGTTATATATGCATTACTTTATCTTTTTCCAAAAGCATTACTGGTTACACAAAACAAAAATTTTTTTTAAGGATGATTTCTTTTACCATTTCCTCTTTTCATCTTTCTTGGAGTTTGGGGTGGGGAAGAATTTTTCAATTTGGAAATATTTCGATATTTCTATTGTATTAACATTATATTTGTACATATCCTAATTCTACAAAATACTAAGAAAGCAATTTAACCCTTTAGTGCGCAGCTTTGCATATATGCAAACAACATTGTTTTGAATTTAATAGATTTTTTTAATTCGTATATACTTAATTCACACCAGAAAATCAAAACAGACATTCATTCAATTAATAGCAGACATTCCGTATTTAAATAAAGCGAAATTAACCATTAAAACTTTCTGGTGTAAAGTTTGATTCTCTGAACTACGTAATTTCCAGAACGTATTCTATCATGGGAATTAAAGGTTGAAAGGCTAAGTTTTATAAAATAAATAATTATATAAAATAAGGTATTTGGAGACATACTTATCAACCCATTAACCGCCAAAACTATAACGTTGAAATTTTCAACGTTTTAGCTGAACGGCGTTCTCCATCATAAACTTTGAAAGATAATTTTCACTTTATACGATCTTAAAACTTTATGACTTTAAGTAAGGCCAATTTCTTAATTGAAAAATAGCGGTGGGAATGTAAATAGCTTAAATAGTGCATTTATTTTGACCTCTGCGTGAACGCAACACCAGCGGGTAATGGGTTAAAATATTTACTGATAATGCAATATTTTATCGTAAAACAGCCACACGACAGTAGTTTTTTACTTGCATTGCAGATGTGCAACAGAGAAAGGATTAACGTATTATATGAAAAATGTATCTCTGATTTTTTTACTTATTTTTCATGTGTAATGAACCTTTCAGAGAATCATATATAATTATTTCGAAACAAAATAAAAAATCGCGCAATTAACGGTTAAAATAAAAGATTTGGGTGAAGTTATAAATATTGCACAAAATCACTATAAATTCAAATTTAATTAACCTTCTAAATCCTTCAATCCTTCTAAAATGTCTTAAATGTTTATGTAAATCTTCTAATGTAGTTTCAAAAATTCACGAAAAATGATTTAGAAGATAAAATTTTCATGAATTCATATTTTAGTACCTAAAGAGTTAAAGTGATTTTTTTTTTAATTTGATAACGCCGCGTCCCGTAGTGAGTACTACTTATTTAAAACATTTAATCGTTTAAAATTGTAACAACTTTATGCATGTTTTTAACATGAAAATTCATTTATTCGTTGAAAAAAAAAACATTTCAAGCAGTGATCTTAAGTATCCCTCACTAAAATATAACTTTTTGAATTATTTATCATGTTAAAGTATGGGTATTTATTTATCAAGTTAAAGTATCGTGTTATGAAAAAGGGACAAATAGAATTGGATTTTTCCACACACTTTTCTGCTGTAACAAAGGCAACACCAAACATGGTGCTCACAGATTTTCATGATTTTAAATTATGTTACAGGGATCATACACTTAATTATTCTGCTGAAAGGTTTTACTGAAATGAGCGCCAGTTTTATAGAATTTGGGGTTTCAACATGCATAGGGGGCAACATTAAAGTTCAACATGCGTTTCAAATACTGATTAATTTGCATTTTTAAATGTGGGTTGGGTAGCGTTGAGGTAAAGTGCAAGTACACTATACCGTCGGTGGCGGTTTGAACCTAACTTGTACCTCTTTTATTTAATATTGTATTTTTGACATGTTACAAGTTTACACTAAATTTAAAAAAAAACGCAGATTTGAAAATTTTGATATTTTCCAATCGAATTACATTTACATTTTGAAAATTGTTATAAGTATTATATTTTTTCTGCACTTTTTAAGGTAATATTTCTACTGACGAAAATTAAACTAATATATGTCTAGAATTCTTGTTGTTAAACTATTTTTATTAAATTTATTTGTATTTACATTTTTATATTTTAAATGCAGACCTATAATAATCAAATACATGTATTTTTTACATTATGGGATTTTAAATGGAAATTTATACATTTTTACCCATAATTTATACAAAATATTTTTCATGTCGAATCTCTTAAACGTATTCACGATTAGATAATTTCAATAATATATTTTCAAAAGACTAATAAAATGTTAAATTAGTAACACTTATATGCAAGTTTCTACCAGTTGTATAAATTTTTAATGTCTATATAAATCTTTATTTGCAAAGATAAAAAATGACAGTTTAAATTTAAAACATTTTCATCTTTCTAACAATTATAAACATTGTTGTCTTCCTTCTTAAAAAATGAACTGGAAATGCCACATATAATTTATCATATATATATAAAATACATTTAATAAAATCGTCTGCTGTGTTTTCGCGGTAATATAGTAGTCGCGGTAATATATAGTAGTATATAAGTAAAGTTTTCTTTCTATTGATCTCGTTCAGCTATTTAATGTCGTTAAGAAATTAAAGTATTTAAAGAATATACAGGGTGTCCACTCTCAACGGTGTCCAATGGTTAATTCCTAAAACGTTAGACATAGACACATAGTTCCAATAACAAAAATGTTTTAAATGAGGTAAAGAAGTATATTAAAAGCGATTTGGTCCAATAAAAACATTTCTTTAAAAAAAAAATACGAAATTTAAATTTTTATAGGGTCCCCCAATCCTATAAGGTATATTTCGTAAAATTTTCCTTTTACACTGACAAGTACTACACAAAAAGTCCCGTCATTCTACGATTACAACTGACCGAGTAATAGTTGGAGCATATTTTTTGCTGCAAATTGGGGGTAATTCACAAATTTAGTCGAAAATGTAATTTCGTCAGATATGTTAAAAATGGTTGAGAGTAAAATTCACATTGCAATATAAATCTGAAATCTTTAATCATTCTGACATATTAATGCAAAATATACAAATTGTAATAAACATTTAAGAAGTTGTTAAATAAATTGATGCTAAATTTACAAAATTCTTTACAAAATGATAGGTATTTTAAAATATTATTAGATTACAATAGCCTGCAAAAATTGGATTATGTCATGGTTTTTTTTTTTAGCTTTTGATAATTGATTCTTATGTATTCTACACCGCTGAATCAAATATTGACCTTCATTTTTAACCATCACATCAGGATTTTTCGCAAATTTCTAAGTTAAAAAGTTCAAAGTTAAAATTGAATCTCCTCCCTCATCTCATCGGGCCACTCAGCTATTTAGCTGTAAGAATCACAGGATAAGCAAAAATATCGAAAAATTATTGAATAAAATAGAATAAAATAAAATAAAACAAAAAAGTTTTACATATGTTTTATAGTATGAGATTTTTGCTATATTTTAACTTACACATTTACGATTTGCAAAAAAATTCTAACGTGATGGTTAAAAATGAAGGTCATTTTCAGATTCAGTGCTAAAAATTACGTAAAAATCAATTATCAAAAGTTAAAAAACACAACCATCTCTTCTACTTTATAGTATCCGATTTTTGTTATTCTTTAAATTTGACAATTTATGATTTGCGAAATATCCTGACATGATGGTTAAAAATTAATGTAATTTTCGGATTCAGTGCTAAAAAATACATAAAAGGTAAAAAAATCAACAATCGCAGATTTGTATTATCTAATCTAAAACTTTTTCTTAAACTTCTCTTAATCTATCCAAATTTTTTTGTGTTATCCTGTAAAATAAGTATAAACAGTAACCACCGGAAATTATAATAATATTAGATTGCTATTGGATTTGCCCCAGTATGTAAAATGTAATCTCGATCGGATACTTAAAAGTGAGTTAAAGTTCAAGTAAAATTTTTGAACTGGAAAAACATACATACGATCGTAGAAGTAACATAAAAACTTATGAAAAATAACGTAATTTTTGTTAAAAGAAATCATAAAAGAAACAGTCTCAAATCCTGACAAAATAAAACATATGTTATTTTAGCCAATCTGAAACTTAATAAATGTTAACTTAATTGTAATATTTGTACGATTTTTTCCAAAGCGCAGATACACATGAAATAAGATCAACGAATGATTTAATCACTTGGTATGTGACCCCTCAAAGCCAAGCCGAACTCATTTGTTTTCAGAGCAGAAAAGTGGCATAAGTCATGCATTTTTAAAGTTTCATAACTCGCTCAATTTTAGTGTTATATGAATGGGATTATTTTTGTCTTACTTGTCAGTGTAATAGGAAAATTTTACTAAATATATCTTATAGAACCGGGTGACCGTATAAAAATTTAAATTTCGTAATTTTTAAAGAAATGTTTTTATTGACTCAAATTGCTTTTAAAATATTTCTTTACCTGATTTAAAACATTTTTGTAATTGGAACTATATGTCTAGGACTAACGGTTTAGGAATTAGCCATTGGACACCGTTGAGACCGGACACCCTGTATGTTTTGTTAGTAAGTATCTTCCAATATTGTTAAAAAAAATCGTGGAAAGAAGTTGTTTTGATTATGATTTGTTAATGGAATTTTATGTTTTGTATATCATTAAGATATGTATCATTCAGTTATTTGCATATTTACTAAACTAATAATGGCAATGTCGGTAATGATAAACATTTTTGTATGTCATTAGTTAATATATTACATTCATTATATTTAGAACAAATGAAATATTAAAATTATATAACATTTTGTTAAATTTTCTAGTCAATTATCTATCTATCTATATATATATATATATAATATATAAGAAAAAAATATTATCATTATTTCAAAACTATGATAAATAAAATAATATACATAAATGTAAACAATAATAGTAAGTTTAAAAAAGGATGAGATAGCTATATATATATATATATATATATATATATATATATATTAGTTTAATTTTTGCTAACAGAAATATTAGTTTAAAATTTTGCAGAGAAAATATAAATTTTCATAAAAAAAAATCGAAAATGTAAATGTAATTTGTTAGAAAAATATCAAAAATTTCAAAGCTGTGGATTTTTTAATTCAGCATAAAACATGTAACATATCAAAAACAGAATATTAAATAAAGATTGCACAAGCTGATTTCGAACCCGCCATGTACGGTATAGCGTATTCGCATTTTACCTCGACGTTACCAAGCCCACATTTAGGAATTCAAATTAATCAGTATTTCAAACGTATGCTTAACTTTGACCTCGAAATTCTCAAAAACTAGGGCCCGTTTGAATAAAACCTTTCAGCAGAATAATAAGGTGTGTGATCCCTATATCATACTTTAAAATCATCAAAATCTGAGAGCACCGTATTTGGTGGCGCCCTTGTGAGTATTTTTTTATGCACCATTTAAGTTTTAGCTCATTAAAACACTTTTATTTCACTTTGAAATAAAATAACAAGTATTATATTTTGTAATCGCCTAGGAAATTCTCTACCGAATTTTTATTGCCCTCTGTTGAAAATGCATAGCTGCCAACTTGTACGGATTTTTGCTACCACTAAAATTTAATAGAAAATTTTGCCTAATTCAATCGCCGAATTGCCGTGAATTTTGATAATTAAATAAGGCAGAAATTACTGTTAAATTTTAGTGGTAGCAAAAATCCGTACAAGTTGGCAGTTATGAAAATGTTGTTGCAAAGTTTATTTAAATTAGTACTATAGATATTTTTTTTATTTACGTGTACTTTTAAATACGCATTTTAAATGACACGTGTCAAAGACGTAGAATGATTTGTTATTGAAAATATTACAGGAAATACAATTCAGTTTTTCCCATTGCATTCTATTACTTATGTAGAGATTTGAAAACAAAATTAAAATAGCGTGCGTCGAATAGATATATTGTTTGTAAAACCCATGTAAGACAGGACATTTTATTATTCAAGATTTTATTTATAAAATCTGTTAACGAAAGTGTATGTATTAAACATTTTTTTAAATGCGCAAATGTAGTAATTTTTGCTGGATGATATGCATTTTGATATATAGGGTAAAAGCACCAACAGTCGGCCACTTAAGCGCTTTCTTTTAGTATATAGCTCAAAGCGTAATTTAAAAAAGCAATACAACATTTTACACAGTGACACAAGTTAATGTATACTTTTCTTTTACTGTTTCAGCAATTGTTTTTAAGAAAACTGATTATAGTTTTTATTTATAAAAAGTTAAACTTAAAAGTAGCAAAGGTCTAGTAGTCGGCCACTCAATTCTAGTGTTCGGCTATCACTGGACCAGTTGTCGCCCACTTGAATCCTTTGTTATTTAAATAACTTAAAGTATAACTTTTATAAACAGAACAACATTTTAATGATGAAATGTGTTAATTTATTATTTTCTTATAATGTTGCAGCAATAATTAAAAATATTATAGTAGTATTTAACACTTTCCAACATAGTTTAAAAGTGTTTCTGAATTTGGATTGTCTACACTCTGTCCGAGCTCTAACACTCGTAAATATACTCGAATCTCCTTGAATTTTTTGTATGTTTTTGACGTTAACAATAGCACGATCGCTATTGATAATAAAGTGTGTAGAATTTATAGTTCATCTATGGGACAGTCAAATGTATTCCGATGCATTACGCGCAATGAGAAAAAATTGCTTCAAGTTTATTTCAATAATGTTGGTCATTTCAAGCATAATGAAATTGATATGCATTTATGAAGTGCATTTAACTGCGCATTCTGGACAATATGGGGTCCAAAGAACTTATTATTCATTTATAGGGTCCCGCAATAGAATTCCTTTACATAATAGTGTCAGGGGATAAGCGGTTTGCAGCGTATTTTAGTTCTGTTATACTATATCAAATAGAAATGAAATTGATATACTACATTACTGAGGCTTACTACAAAATACGTGTTGTATAACATGATATGCATAGTATTTATCGTTCATTTACAGGACACACAAAAATTTCGGATACAGTACAGTATCTTTCTATTAGCGATAATTGCTGGAAGTGTGATTTCATTTATGACATGCGTTTTTAAGTTTAATTAAATCTTTGCTTAGTATGCGGTGTGTATAACTGATATAGATAATTTACAAGGCTACACAAAAGAGTTTGTAAGCCTTGCGGAGTATCAGCGTGAATGGCTTAAAAGAGGCTTTTAATTGAGTTATGCTCTTTCAAGCTGAACTATATTTAGTATACTAAAAGATGTTTGTATAATATAAATAAAATCATATACAGGGCCACGCAAAGAACAGAATACTTCACCGTCCAGGGATAATAATGTGTGGAAGTATGATTTCAGTAGTTTTAAACACGTTTTAGCCTGAATTAAATTTTAGTTTAATATGTGCGGCATATAATAATATGTTGGTAATATACAGGGCTGTAAAAATAATTCAAGTATGTTTCCGTATATTCGTAGAAATTGTTGAAGGTGAATTTTTAATCTGTTACGCATTTTCTTACTATACTAAGTTTTATCATACTCTGTATAGAATAATATGCAAATTTTTAGAATAATACATGTCTGCACAAAGAAATTGAACTACTATTCCGGTTCGGGACCGTAATCTGGTTTTCAAAAGTATTATGCCTTTTGTAAAATGTTTACTTTTTTACGGTATTGAGCAGCTAAATTTCATTAAAGAATTCTACAAGTCATTTGAAGTTCTTTTGTCATCTATTCTTGATGCATGATTTTTCATTCTTGTTTTTTATGGAAAGTAAAGTTAAAAGTAACAAATTATCTATATATAGTCTATATATTTTATAGTAGTCAGCCTTTCACATTTTGTGTTTAGCCATCGTAGACTCGGCGGCTGCGGGCAGAGAAAAAATTATTACGTCATCTTATTTCAAAATGAAATTCTGATGTCGAATAAGATTGTTAACAGAACATAAATGACTGATCTGTCGATGCATATATTGGTATGGTATTAGCAGCAGGGAGCCCCAAATCGTCATTTTAGCGTTACTACCATGTCATCGAGTTTCGAGATGAAATTTTAATATATTGCATATCTCGTCTAGTACAATACAAATATTTCAGTTTGTCTTGGGATTTCGTGGTTAGATATCAGCAGAACGCGCCCCAATTCTTCATTTTCGCGGTACAATCTCGTCATCGAGTTTCGAAATGTAATTTTAATAAGTTGCATACCTCGAATAGTACATTACAAATATTACAAGCTGCCTTGTAATATCTTTAAACGATATAAGCAGAATGAGGCGCCAATTCTTATTTTGGCGGTACTATCTGGTCATCGAATTTCGAAATGAAATTTTAATATCTCTTTTTCGATTACTACGATTTAAGTATTTCAGTCTGTTCGTGGTATCTGAGCACTATAAAAACATAACGGGTCGCCAACTCATTATTTTGGCTGTACTATTTCGTTTTCAATTTTGAGAATAAAATGTTAATGATTAAAGCTACAGGTTAGTATACTATAAATGCTTCAGTCGATTTCGTGATATCTTGATATGAGAAAAACGGGGCGCCAGTTCTTCCTTTTAGTTGTACTATCGCATCATCGAATTTCGGAATGAAATTTTAATATGTTACATATTTAGATTAGTACAGTAAAAATATTACTATCTGCTTCGTGATAGCTTGAAACGATCCGATCCGAATAGAGCATCAATTCGCCATTCTGGCGGTACTAACAGATCGAGTTTCGTTGTGAAATTTTAACATGTCATAGACATCGATTATTGATATTCTGTGTAATGTATATTTTATAGTGACAGTTTCCGTTGAAAATGAACAATGTTATCTTCATTTTTTTTATTTAAGTTCTATAGAAGCAGAAGATGGGATTTAAAAACACAATAGTTAGCCTCTAATTAATATTATTGCTGCCTATTGAGTTAATCAAACAGATAATAAGTTTTATTTTATATTATTGAAAAGTTGTCACAATCCGTGGCTTTGTGGTTATTGAAATATTGCAAATGATATTTGTGTGCATATTAAAATTAGGAAGAAGTTATATTTCCGCAGAAAGTTTAAATATTATTAATTGAAACGCAATTTGTTGAAATTTCATCTTAATAACCCGTTAGAGGATTGCGACAAACATTTCACCCCTTTAAATTTAGATTATCTTATAACCTACTTTGTGAGAGCATTTATGTCTTAAAAGTAAAACACATGTAAAATTTCAAGTTTCTAGCAATAGAAATCGCAATTCCCAAATAAATCATCGTTTTAAGTATACTTTTTGGACATTTCACACTTTAAATTTTCCATATTGAATTAACCTCTTCTGTGCGAGTAAGTAACAGCTATGTTGAGATTCAATCAAAATTTAAATTACTTGCTTTTACTTCTATCCCTAACAATTATAACGTTTCTTGATTAATTTATCTTTTAAAATTTCAAATTTATCATAACTATTATGCGCAAACATTTACGTTTTATAAATAACTGTCATTTAATATTTCAAGTCTTTATCCTTAAAATTTTCATATTAATCCTAATTTTCAACGTTTTTAGAATCTTTTCTGCTCATTTCAGTCTTTTATATTTCGCTTTTTTTAGAAACCATTTTCAGTCGGCATTAAAAATTACTTCTTTGAAAAACTCCATGTCAAGTTTTACATAATATTCAGTATTACAAAAAAGGGATATTCACAGCTGCCAACTTTTACGCTTTTTTGCTACCACTAAAATTCAACAGGGGTTTTCCCTTTGTTTAATCGTGAGATTTCGATAATTAAATAAGACAATATTTTCTATAAAATTTTAGTAGTAAGAAGAAAGCTTAAAAGTTGGCAGCTATGGATATTTTAGAACATGTTTTGCTTCTGCAGAGACTGCCACCATCCTTTTTTAACTTTTACTTTTAAAAGTGACTCGGCATTTCCAAAGATTTCCTCCTACAAAAGAAACAAACAAACGTTTCTTCTTTATAACATTAGTATATTAGAAGGCTTCACGCTGGTCGATTTTCCCAAACGAAATATATCGGTGAATTTAACCTTGTAAATACAAGGTTAAATCCACAGTTTATATGTTTTAGTAAATAACGGTAGAACGATACAATGCGATATACTAAAACATCAGTAAAATATTATCTAATTAACAATGAAAATCTCATCAAAATCGTCTAGTGTTTTTTTAATGCTAATACTTCATAATCGAGTTCACCTGATTATAGAACTTTCCCCCGTAATGATATAACTAAGCAACGTAGAATGATATACAATAAACTAAAACATTTCCTTAAAAAATATCTAACTAACGATACAAGTTCCATCAAAATCTATTCACCAAATATAAAGCGGCCGGAACGAAATTCCCATTTGCATTTTATATGAGGTGTCCTGGGGTATAAATGCCAGTGTGAGTAATAATGCCAAGTACTAAAATTAGGCATAGTTATGAAGGAATACGGGAAAATGGCACTTTAGCTTCTGCGCTCAAAGGCTCTGACTAATCTGAATCACAAACAACAGCTAAAAGTTAATTTGTTACATTTATAGACCTTATCACTGGAATAAGCTCGTAAGAGTCAACATCCGATCCAAAATTTGCTAGGTAAGTTCCGTCATGTGAAGACTATCGCGTAAGAAACCCGTGTCACCCGTAAGAAAAGTGACACCTTTCGAAAAAAATCATTTTGCGTTTTATTCCACTAATATGTCCTTCGTAGGTGCGTCTAGCTACATTAAAATTTTCGTAAGTGCAGTTATACGAAAAATAACATTATTACACTATATGTCCATTTGTGACCACAGAAGAGGGGTGGATTGTCCAGAGAGGTAAAATTACGTTCCCCCTCCAAACCTTATCCCACGTCTTCATTCTTAAAAGTTTTATGCATTTATGCACTTTTTAATTCCTGCATGCAAAGCTAGTGCTATAATTTCATGTTACAGAAAAATCCTGCAAATCTTTTATTTATTTCTTTTGCTTCACCTGTGAAAATTACTTTTGTCGAGATGTGTCACTTTTCTTGGGGGTAGACGATATATTTGTTAGGAAATACTTTGTTTATTACATAAATTTGTAGTGCATTTCATGTACTTTCAAAATGTTGTGGGAGATTTTGGATGTATTCGCGAGGTAGCTTGTAGTTTAAAATATACTGCGCAAAATGCATACCGGATTAATAACGCCATCCACTAGTGTTATTACCCGGGTTGATTCTTTTCAGTGGCAGAAATACATTTTTTTTATTTGTTTGATTTTATACACTACAGGCCATTATTGTCATTGTTGAAAACTAAAAAAGATAAAGAGAAGTTTGTACGTCCTAGATCAGGGGTGGCCAACTGTGGCACGCGCCACATCACTAAAATTTTACAGTAATCATTGCCTTATCTAATCATCGAATCTCTGCGATTCAAGAAGTCGCATTTTTCTGCAAAATTTTAGTGGTATGAGGCGTGCCACTGTTGGCCACCCCTGTCCTAGATGGTTCTAATTTTTTCATTTCAGAAGAATAAAATATCATATGATTATTTCCGTATCCTGATATCGCAATTAATGGTAAGTAAAAGCAATTTCTAAATTTCTAAAGGTGTAGAGTTTGTATATTTAAATGTGGACAATTTACATGCCATTATTCCATCTTATTTTATAGTTTTGTTTAACCCTCTGTCTACCAGAAGGGTCCAATGGACCCGACATGTACATTCAAAATATTTATTCAAACCAGAAATTTCTTCAAAACAAACTAAATGTATAAATCAGACAATAATAAGTTAAATAAACAAATTAAATAGTTTTAAGTAAAAATTCTGGTGTAGAATGTTTTTATAAAACTTGAGTAAAATTTCCGGTAGTTCTAGGGTTAAATGGTGTTATTACCCACCAGGTGGGTAATAATGCTTAATAATATTGGTCGAGAAATCACGCCACTACATTTTATGAATAGATATCTGCTAAAATAGTCTTTCTTGTATACATAATCAATAAATTGCTGGATCAAATCCTATATTTGTTTAAGGGGAAAATCTAAAACTAAGCCGTAAAAATTGGTAGAACGTTAACGGGGCGTTATTACCCCAGGACACCTTATATTTTGTGTGCATAAAATAAAATGCAAGTAAAAGGTTGTATAAATCCCAAAATGCGAAAATAGAATTACGAAAAAAATCAAATTATTAAAAACAGACTCAAAAATGTGAAATAGCCTTTTAGCCAGTAGTCAACCGTGGTGGCCGATTACAGAGCATGTAAGTAATTATAATACCCAATAATCGGCCACATTAAAATTAATTAATACAAACACACTTATTTAATTTTGATGCTTAAAAACATTAGTTTATTAAACTTTTTAATAGTACAGATTTATAATTTTAGAAAATAATAAGAAATAAATTAATACTAGTCTTTTAAAAATTTTGTCATCGGTTAACAAAAAAATAGCAAAAACGGTTATTTCACCGCAATCAAATAAAAAATGGCTGATTACTAATGCAATAAAAATACCCACAATTCTTTTCTGATGGCTTATGACATATAAAGAATGGCTAAATATAGGGGGGTTGTAATATTTCATTTGAAACCAAAAATAAGCTATTCATAATGTATTTTATCTCAAAGTGGCCGACTACTGGGGTGTGGCCGACTACTGGTGCATTTACCCTATATGAAAAGTAAAAAATATTTAAACTAAGGGTACATCATGTAGGGTGAACATACATTTTATGGGTATAATTAATGTTTTATTAGGCATAGCTACGCTATCAAACACGGAAGTGCGTAGGAATTTTAGAGTTTGAAACACGTAGTTTACTTTGTTACAAATGTTAGATATGGCTAATGTTTGTTACTGTTAAAGATACTTGAGATCAGTTTTTGCTATATGTTTCTAAGCATGTGCACGTTCAACAAATCAAGGCCAATGCTGATCAGCGATTTCTATATCGGGATAGTTTTCGAATCAATGAAGCATAAATCTTGATTTTTTATAAAATCCCAGGCCGAAATTAAGTGATTAAAATGCGAAAAGCAATGAAATAACTTCTACAGCAATAAAAAAGCACCTGAAGTGAAAATGTGCAATTCTGTAAGAAATCAATGCACTGAACATGACTATCCCCATGAGTAACATTCATTGGCTCATGTTCTGAAATACAGATGTGCAAAGTGGAGATGTTTTAATAAAATATGTATTTTTGAATCAATATTAAAAATATGTGGAATGTAACTTATAATTTTTTAAACAGAAATCGATTTCTAGAATCTTTAAAACATGTTAATCTAAAATTACAGCTAACTCCATCAAGTAGTTTTTAAGCTTTGCATACAAAATTACCCGGATTACAGTTTGTTTTGAAACAATATTTAAAAAAAATTTAAAAATAGGAGTTCCAAACGTTACATCTATATATTAGGTCTACAGGAAAATTCTGTCAGATAATGTTATTTCACGCCTACTTTTTTTAAAATTCAGATTTCTTATCACTTTTTTGAAATGGTAAAATTCCCATTGTCTTCATATTTCACATTAAGGTGAAAACAATGGAAATTTTGCCATATCGTAAAAGTGGTCCCAACAAAGAAATCTGAAATTAAATAAAAGTAGGCGTGAAACGACATTATCGGACAGAACTTTCCGGTAGACCTAATACATCGTAAACTACTTCACCAAATGATTTCCTGTTTTATAACAGAAAATGAAATTTATCGAAGAATCCAAATATGATGTGAAATTTGGTCTTAACCAATTAACCCTAGATCTACCGGGAATTTTATTCAAGTTTTAATAAAACGTTCTACACCAGAATTTTTATTTAAAACTATTTAACTTATTTATTTACCTTATTTTTGTCTGGTTTATATACTTAGTTTATTTTAAAGAAATTTCTGGTTTGAATGAATATTTTGTATGTACCTGTCGGGTCCAATGGACCCGTCTGGTAGACGGAGGGTTAAAGACTGACGTTGCGTTTTCGCAACATTATATTTTTGATTTTTGCACTTTTTTTTTTTTATACCAGCAAAATATAAAAGTAAAATTGTCTTTATTTAACCTTTTCCGGCGCGGAGTAATCCAGTTTTTAAACTGAAAAAATGATGGACTAGCACCAGGATTTATAAAAGAATTTATTTCAAAATATAAACTTACTGATCTTAAAGTATATAATAAAAGGAAATTTTTGATTAAATATTCTTGGTGCAAATAAAATAAAAGTTAGGTGCCCTCTGTTTAAGGACATCGCCCGCGAAAGGTTTAATTAACCCATTTCAGTGATTACTAAAATAAAAGTAAGTGTCTAACAAAAAAGCGGTGTACCGAATAAAATTCTTGTAAAACATGCTGGTCCTCTATGGGTTTTCTACAATTTCAATAGGGGTTTTCTGGATTTTTTGCAAAAGGAGATATAAGGACTATGATGAGTTCAAATTCCTACAAAGATCAGCAGCTGGATTGCAAATTGCGCATTAGGCTGATGTCAGACGAACGTCTTTTTGCACGCTTTTTTATATCTTATACCATCCCCAAACCTTCGCTAGCATGTGTAGGGATGGTGTAAGAGTGAAAAAAGCGTGCAAAAAGACGTTCGTCTGGTATTAGCCTAAAAATTCACTTTTTTCACTTTCATATCGATTTTTTCCCTGAAAGCTGCGGTAGTGTGAGTGACGAATAAAGCGAACTATTTCACCAAGATATATCGACAAAGGAAAAAAAAAGATAACAGGGTCGATGGAATGATTCACTGTTAGCAAACGACTGCTGGAACTTGAGTAGAGATGCCTCAAAAACTGAACACGAAAGACAAGCGAAAAAGAAGTGGACTTCCTGTTTGATTATAGAATGTTTTTATATTGTTCATAATTTCTTAATTTTACTTAAAAAAATAATATAAATAAAATAAATTATTCGAAGTTTTTTTAAACATAGACATTACGTTGTTTGACATTTCTCTTAAAATGATACATTTCCATGCTAGATTTTTTTACACACAGAGCAAACATTAAAATTTTCATGGTTAATTAATATTTTGTGACAGCAAATTAATATAAAAAAATATTGTTTATTTAAAAGCCAAAAAAATGTAGACCAGCGTAATTGTAGTAAAATTAAATAACACATCCGAAAATAATTGAAACTGACATTTCAGCATTAATGTGAGAAGTATAGCCGCAAATTTAGAACCCACTACTATTAAACTGTACTCTAAAAACCAGCTAAGTAATGATACCCTGTAATTTATACAGAATAGCTCCAAGTTAAAAACAGGGTAAACTCATCAAACTGAAGAAGAGCATCTTTGTTCGATCGCGTGTTTTCAGCAGCGTTGCCAGTTTGGTCTTTTTTTAATTAAAATATTTTTAATTCATACCGGAAATCCTGAAGGAAGATTTTTTTACTTCTGTGAAACGTGAAATTTCTGTCATTAAATAATCAAAAGAAGATTATAGGGATTTTCTGGTATGTATGCGAAATTTCGTAATTAAAAAAAAAATCCAAACTGGCAACACTGGTTAACAGTGAGCTACTTTACTTTTATTCAGATTGCTTGATTGGCACCGCTATTTGAAGTGGTATAATGGACCTTATTTTCGTCTTATTCAATCGGTCCCTATACCCTTGATTCTCGTGGGCTGTGTCTTTTATTCAGATTGTTTGATTCGAACCAGTTGTGTAAAAAAGTGTAATTAGCTTTAATCTGGTATCATTTTACTTGTTATTAAATTAAATAAGATGAACATCTGTTTTTCAAAAAAGTGGTGGCAATAAGTAGTCTGAATTTGTAAACCGTAATTTAATGCGACTCTTAAGGGGTTAAATAAGGCGAATTTTAATTTTAAAAAAAGGTGGTAATCAAGCGATCTGAATTTAAAAAAAATTACCTTAATTTCCGGCGTATTATCCGTGGATACATAATTATCTTAGGACACAGAAATTTTATTTTATAAAATATAACTTTTTAAATCGCGGTAAATTATTGAAGTCAATTATTAAATAAAAATTCTTGGTCCAAACATGATTGTTTGATCCGCGGATTATACGCCGGAAATTACGGTAGCCCACTGGCATCACTTGTTCGAACCAATATTTCAGCACCATACAAAAATAGTAACGCTCTTCAACAGGAACTGATCGTGGCTACGCTTTAAAACAAGAAACTTGTTAATCTAAAGACAACTTCTCTGTTTGAGATCACTATCATTTTCGTTCTGGGAATTTTTGGTCAATTCGAATTTGTTTGTCAGTCAAGCGTGCAGAATGACCTTATATTTTTCCATTAGATAGCGAAAGTTATATCTGTGCTGGATAAGAGACAAAATTTGTACTTTACATGAAATGCAGGTAATCTGTTTCACCCTTTCAGGGGCAAAGTACTTCTGTTGCTAAAATGTTAAAATGACTGAATGACACCGGAATAATTTATATGAAACTAAGAAAAAGCTTTTTTTCTTGTAGTACGCTATACAAATCAAAATGTAATTCTTAAATCTCGTGCCAATGTGGTGTTTGACAATTAAAATTAAATGTTATATACGGGGTGGTCGCAAAAATACTTCCTCGATGTATAAACCCCTAGCGGCCTAACCGCTCAACCAATCGAAAAGAAATTTGAGGTTTAGTTATTTAACGGTATGCATTCGAGATCGCAATGATTTAAAACAATAGAGCTCTCACGGTTACGGTTTCAGAAAAAATATTTCGAATTTCTCGAATGGCAACGCCCATTTGTTTCATGTGCAAATTCATCAGCGCATTGAAAAACCACAAATGGCGTTGGAACTATACACGTACAATGAAAACTGCCGGCGTAAAACACTTGCAAAATATGATTGCGAGGAACATATATGATTGCAAAATATGATTGGCTACAAGACATGTTTTTCAACAGGCGATTTTCTTTTCACTTGTGAAGTGAGTAATGTTGCAAGATTTGTTTCAAAATGTGTTTTTGAGTTGTGTTTGTGTACACATAGTGAAAATAAAAATGTAATAATTTGTTTTAGAGTGTTGAATATTACGTTACATAGGAACTGATTAGGATTGAGTGCCACGATATTACACCGGCAATTTTAGTCTAACGTGTATCGCTCCAACGCCATTTATATCTTTTCAATGCGCTTATAAATTTGCGCAAGAAAAGGGCACAGCTGCCAACTCTTCCGCTTTTTTGTCCCACAAAAAATTAATAGAAATATTTTCCTTATTTAATCGGCCGATTACGACGATTTAAAAAGGTAAATTTTTCTATAATTTTTTTGTGGTACAAAAAAAGCGTAAGATGTTGGCTATGCTTCGTAATTTTAAATTTTTTTTTCACGAAAACCGTAACCATGAGAGCTCTATTGTATTAAATCATCACAATCTCGAGCGCATATCTTCAAATAACTAAATCTGACATTTCCTTTCGATTGGTTGAGCGGCTAGATCGCTGGGGCTACATATATAGGGAAGTTTTTTTTATGACCACCCTGCATAATATACCGGCGCCCTCCCAGAAGTTAAAATACATTAGATTATTAGTTAAAATAAAAGATATTTTTAAGAGTGTACCATTGAATTCATACCATACAATTACAATAAATTTCTTTCAATAATGTTATGACTAGAATTTCCAAGTGTCTCGCGTAAATCAGGACTCTAAATACTCTGGACGCAATTAATTTCTTACAGTATATTTTTCGATCTTTAGTCGCAGGTGATTCTTCCATTTGATAAGGTGGAGGAAATTACTTTAAAATACCGCGTACAGAGCATTTGGATCCCAGATTTACGCGGGACACCTCCAACACTATTTATAATACTCTCTGAAATTTGAACATTAATAAAAGTTTAGATGCAAAAATGACTTACCGAAATTTACGACGTATAATTCGTGGACATGTTCGGACTCAGAAATTTTAGTTAAAAAGATGGAACTTATAAAATAGCGTTAAATTTTTAACTTCAATTATTTTATAAAATTTCGCGTTCGAATCTTGATTGTTTGTTCCGCGGATTTTACAAGTTAAATTACGACAGCTCCACTTTCGAACTTTTGGGAAAAAAATAATTTAACCCCTTAACTCTCGCTCCCGTGATATTCACGGGCTATGTCTTTTATTCTGATTGTTTGATTCCCAACAGTTTTATAAAATAGTGTAATTCGCTTTACTATGGTATCATTTTACCTGTCATTGAATAAGGTAAACATTTCTTTATCAAAAAAGTTGAGTAAATGAGCAATTTGAATTTTTAAACCGTAATTTAATGCGACTGTTAAGGGGTTAACCTTTTAGTGTGCAGATTTGCATATACGCAAACAACAGTGTTTTTAATTTAATAGATTATTTTATTCGTATATACCTAATTAAAGTGTTAAAGTTCCTATATTCGCCATAAATATATTTATTCAACATATGCATCCCCATGCACCTATGCTTGGTCTGCCAACAATAAAATATAAAATGATCTATTCTGATGTATGTTTTTATAACAAGAAATTGCACATCTAAAAAATGAAGCCACTTCCTGTCAGCATCAAACCCTTTCACTGTCGCCAAATAAATCAGTGGAGTTATGAATAAAGGGGAGGAGACACATAGCGTATTAGCTACGAGGATGAATTATGAATAAAGCGGAGGAGACATATAGTGTACTGCGTACCTGTTGCGAGTGAAGTGACAAAGGAGGTTGTCACAAGATAGAGACTGCTTTTTTTTAATCGGATTTACACATTCAGATTACCGCCGGGGCAAACTTCCCACCACTAAAGTTGCACAGACAATTTCGCCATATTTAAGCGTCTTATTCGTGAAATATTTTATCACTTATATGGTAAAATTTTCTATAAGCTTTTATTGGTGTCAGTTTCCCTAGTAAAACAGTCATTTTGTTTCACTGGTTGCCACAATATGGTGAAAACGCAGGATCTGACTTCCGCTAACGTAAATTTCTGCCACTAAAAATGAAAATCTGTTTCTGCCATAATTTTTGACTGAAATTTTGCATTAGTAAGGCGTTTAAATAAGGCGAAAATTTCCATATAAATTTACTGGTAGATTCTTCCACCGTCGGTAATCAGCACCCGTGAAAGCGGTTACAGTTACAGCATCAAAAATTTAATTATATGTCAGTTCCTCTTTATTAACAATTATATTGTTACGAGTTGCGATTGAAGTAACTTAGGGGATGTCACAAGATGGCGGCTGATTTTTTTTTTACATCAGATCAGTATTGCCAGTGGACTACTTTTTTTTTTAAATCAATTTCTTGATTGCCACCAATTTTTTAAACGGTAAAATTACCTTTGTTTTCACCTTAATTAGTTTGTCCTTAAATAAGGTGCTTTTTACCATTTCAAAAAAGTGGTGCCATTCAAGAATCTGAATTTAAAAAATGTAGCCCATCTGGCAACACTGCATCAGATTAACAGGTTCTGACTACCGCCAGTAAATTTTGAATAGAAAATTTTGCCTTATTTAGCGGCTTTTTGATGAAAAGTTTTGTCTCATAAATACGGTTCAATTTTCTGTTTGATTTTACTAGTAGCAGACGACCCAGGTGTTATATTTTTCACTGACTCTGAGAGGTTGTTTTCTAGGTTGTCAATATATGGCGAAAACGTAGGGCCTGGCTGCCGCCGAAGAAAACGTCCTCCAGCAAAATTTATTGTCTGTTTTTGCCATGATTTATGACTAAAATATCGAATTGATAAGGCGTTCATATAAGGAGAAAATTTATATTTAAATTTACTTGTGGAAGTCTGCTTCTGCGGTACTCATCCCCATCGAAAGCGGTTAAAGTTGAAGCTTCACTATTTTAAGGATATGTTAGCTCCTTTTTATTTATAGTTCCATAAATAAATCACGGATCAAACACAACCATACTTGCAATCAGAAATTTTATTTAATGAATAAAAAAGTACCGAGTCTGACTAATTTACCCTAATTGAATAAAAATTATGTGTTTAAAGTTGTGTGTTTAATGGTTACATTATACGCCGAAATAACAGAAATTTGCATATGCATAGCTGCCAATAATTATATTTGCAAATTAAATAAAGCAGAAACTTTACTTAATAAATTAATCAAGTTAAAAACTTTTAGAAATAAAAAAACTTTCTACTAACTGTTTTTTGTCATATAAACTACATATATAACGCTTAAAAAACAGGAAGGTTGATTTAAAAAAGGAAAAGAAAGATGCAATGTTAATGACGATTTTTAAAGTTAAATTTAACTGGATATAAAATAACCATTTTTAATAATTTTTTTATTTCTGAACACTTTTAACATTTAGAACTTAAACAGCTATATTTTTGTTATGTGTTTGACGCCATGCATTATTCTTTCGTTTTATTTTCTTTCACCCCGGAAAAAATAAATAAAGAAGATTAAATCTAATTTGTCACTGCACTTAAAAAAAAAAAAAAAAAAAAAAAAAAAAAAACATAATTACATTTCCGTGAAGCGTTAATAAAAGAAGGATTTCCGTTTATAGTAAGCGACAACTTAATAATGAAAGAAACATTAATTTTTTTTCCTGGAACAAAAAATTAAAGACATTTAAATCTCAGCAACCAATTGTAAAACATGTAACTGTACATTACACTGCTCAGCAAAAGTTTAGACCACTGGTGATTTTTAACCTTTAAATAAAAAATACGAACACTTGGTTTATACAAATGACTGTACTTATTTTTAAATATATTTTAAACGTTTTAGGACAGAAATAACGGTTTTAATGTAGGATATTATTTAATTTAACTGAAAATAGTGAAATTCGCATATTGCAAAAGTTTAGACACTTTTGTGATTTTTTGGCAATTGTTCACGGAAAAACGCATATTTCAAACTTATGACGTCACATGCATGAAGTATGTAAGTGCACCTCGCGATAGCATCTGTTAGTGAAGCTGCCGCGAGCAAGAAATTTTCAGTCAGATGAAGTAATTGAAGCATGGAAGCTGAAATCGAAAGGGAAGACTGTTGCAGAAATTTCAGCTACTTTGAATCGGCCAAAGAAGTCTGTCTATTAAGTACTATCTAAGGGAGACTCTTTCAAAGCAAAACATAGATCTGGACGGACTCGTGTGGCCAGAAAACGAGATTACAGAAGGATCCATAAACTGGCATCTAGACAAATGATGATTGCTAATCGCATTAAAAGTGAGTCAGAGCTCTCTGTGTCAGCGGATAATTTCGTAGATGCATTAAAGAAAAATGTATATTAGTTTACATGAAAATGATAAAACAACCCGCCTTGAAATCTCACAACAAATTGACCCCTTTCCTGTCGCGGAGAAATTCTTTTTATAAACTGTGCAAATAATGGACTAATATCAGAATTTATAAACGAAGTTATTGGAAAATATGAAATTGCTTACTTTCACGTATATTATAAAAGGAAAATTTTAATTAAATATTCTTGCCATTTTTGGAATAAAAATTGTGTGTCCTTTGCCCTCGAAAGGGTTGATAACTTGGGCCTCACTTTGTTTTAATTCTCAAGTACTTCTGGAGTTTCTCAATGGTCTCCAAGCTGCGTAAGACTACATACATACATTGGCAAACAATTTGCAGCCATTTGGTGAACTTTTATCTCTTCCATAGTACGTATTTGAGCAAGATAATGCGTCTATTCATGTTGCATACACATTAAAAAATTGGTTTAACTCTCAAAATATTACTATTTTTGACTGGCCCGCGTATAGCCCTGATCTGAACCCAATCGAAAACTTTTGTGCATCATATCTCATACGGTTTATGCAATTTTTTAACAATACTGCTCTGTAAATGAACTTCGATCAGATGTTGAACGTGTTTGGCACGTAATAGACCCCCAGGTGATGCAGGATTTAGTTTCTTCGATGGAAAGTAACATTTTTGCATTAATAGCAGACAATGTAGGTGCAGTTCGATTTTAATGTATCGATATTTTTCTGTTAACAGACAGATTGTGTATACTTTTGCAACAATGTTAAATTTGTTTTTTTGTCATTATATATTATGTAAAGTGTATAAATTAAAATTTATTGTTTATGTATGAAAGATAAGTCCCCAGTAATATATGGCAGTTGAATTAGAACAATTCGTTACATACTTCTCAGAACAGAAGCATAATCGATCATTGTCTAAACTTTTGCTGAGCACTGTATAACTTTGAGACAGTGTTGCCAGTGGGTTACATTTTTTTAATTCAGATTTCTTGATTGGCACCATTTTTTTAAATAGTAAAATTCGCTTTATTTAATGACATATTAATTAAGGCAAAAAGAAGGTAAATTTTGCCATTTCGAAAAAGAGGTGCAAATCAAGAAATCTGATTTTTTTAAAAAAAGTAGTCCACCGGCAACACTGCTTTAAGAAATAACTTGAGTTAATATAATATTTTTTCGCTCATTTGTTCTTTCAATCATTTCAATATCAGCTCGTTAAATTTCACTTTCAATCGGAATTAAATAAGCTACATTTGTCCTTTTTAAATCAAGGAAAATTCTACTGTTCGATATGGACACATTTAATATCCGAAAATCCTGGTAGTAAATTGTTTTGGAACCCTCAGACAAGCCGCCACTATATGATTTAAATTTTATTTCGCACTAATGAGAAGTTTGTTTGCATAGCTGTTTTTCAAAACTTACTTATTAATTAAATTACTGGTAAATCACTCATTTTAATTGTAACATCATTGAGAATAATAAAAGAGTATGTTGTTATGCCGAATTGTTTAAGAAGATATTGTAATATATCATAAATTCAGTTTCATTTGAAAATATTTGTAAAGACAAAAAAGAGTATTGTTATACGTAAATGCCTAGCTTTGCGGATATGGAATACGACTACATAGGGATAATAAAACTCTTCTTCTTTATGTAAAGGAATTTAAAATTTGTATATTTACACATGTTCAGGGCTCCCACTCGGTCCGTTTTTTGAACACCACTATTTTTACAAGAAAAATCCCCTTTATAAATTTCGTCGAAACCTACCAGGGAAAGCGTTTTTCTTCCAATTGTTCCGAAACCTACCATGAAATTTTTTCTCTAATTATCCTGGTGTTCAAAAAAATGGACCAGTGGGAGGCCTGCATGTTAAGTATTTTCGGGAAGTTCCTTTAGGCTGCTGTTAATAAAAAGAGAATAGCTTGTGATGATTTAACAATATATCTGCAACTGCTACTTTTTCTACCACCCGAATTTCCTAACAGAAATAACCGTCTTCGTTAACCTATTTCTATTATGCGTGGATTTCAGAAAATCCTTTTTATATCTGAAATTCCGCTTTTTTACTTTAAGAAATCAGAAAATTTCTAACAGAAAATAAATCAAAAATTAATATTCAGAATTTCCAATATGAATTCGTAATTTCTGAATGAAAAAGAAATTCCTTAAACGCATGTATATATTCGCTATTGATGCAAATGCATGGCTGTCACTGGAACTATTTTTTTTTTTATCCTATTCGTACCATTATTTTAAAAAGTAATTTTGTAGTATTTTCTCTTGCACATTTTGTCAAAGTGTATGTGATTTTTTTTTTCTTCTGAAAAAGTGGCGCGAGATAGATTTAAAAAGTAGTCTTCAGAAATTTTCTGAAACACTCCAGGCATATCGCGAACTTCCCCTACAGCAGCCGAAAGCTTGGCGACAAGTTCTTCTGCGGATTCAATGGGAGTCTCACACACAAGAGCCTTTAGCTGTCCCCACAAAAAAAAAAAAAAAAAAAAAAAAAAAAAAAAAAAATCGAGACATGAAAGATCTGGCGAGCGCGGTGGTGCCTGGTATGTTTCAGAAAATTCGCCAGTTTGTTCTTCGCCAGTTTGTTCTTCGCCGTTGTACTGCGTGCATAACAGCTGCCGGTCAATGTTTTGAGCACTTACTGCAATCAAATGCCATTAAATTTGTTTTCGTAACTTAGCTTAATCGTTCATTGTGTGTTTTTGCCTTGTATAAGAACATAACTTTTGGCGCCCTCTAACTTTTCTATGTTTAGTTTTCGACCACGCATTCTTTGATACAAAATGTTTGTTTGGGTGTTTACTATCACCTCTTAAAATTTTTCCCATCTTTTTTTAATCACCCTGTTTAAATATACGCTAACTTCTACCAGAAACATTTAACATAAAGAATAAGCTGTTATTAGCAATTCTTACCAACAGCGGTTTGTGAATATATTGTCTCAACTTCGAGGGAGAAGGTGACCGTTATCACGGTACCTTTGGAAGGCGAATAACTTTTGACAACTTTTCTCGTCCTACGTGGTGGTTCGGGCTTATTATTAACCCTTACCACTACACTGCGGAGACATCATCTTTCTTTGCAAAATTTGTTTTTGACTCCAGTAATAGAGGAAAATAGAATTTACCTTTTTTAATCAAAGCATTTTCTAAATAGTTTACTTGAAGGAAACTTCTTTTAAAAAAGTGGTGCCGATCGAATAAAATTTGTGTAAGAGATGCCGGAGCTTTAAGGGTTAACCCTCTCGCTGCGTAATTGTTTTATCAAAATAGGTTAAAAAATTACGCTTATTTATTACATATTTCAAATCTATACATATTTTAGAGTTTAAATATGTAAACATTTTTTTGTAAAAGAGTACTTTTTAAATATAGATTAAGATCATAAAAAAAAAAGATCGCGAATCAGGGCTGTCACTGGAGTCTATTTTTATACCCTCGCAGCACTATTTTAAGGAAATCAATTTTGCAGTATATTTCACTTGTAGATGTTGCTAAATTCTATATGGATTTTTTTTTCTATTTAAAAAGTGGTGCGAATTGAATTAAAAATTAGTCGACAGTAGAACAAATGAATCCCCGAGGAAAACTCGGGTTGAGAAAATTTTGCTACTTTTAAGTTTCCCGAGGAAATCTGAGGTTGCGCAGCGAGAGGGTTAAAGCGCAGATGCCAACATCACTTAATTATTCCGGAGTCTGATACAAAGCAAATATACTTTCGAGCGGAAATTCTATTTAAACAAAAATTTCAATATGTAAATGTTGAAAACTGGTCTAAGCTAAAAATGTTCAAAGAAGAGGGCGGTGCTCTTCTCATTTTCAAAGAAAATCGCCGCTAAAAATTATTCAAAGTGGGTATACATCAGGAAAAAAACACATTAAAAAAATGAAAATATTTTCTTACAGTATTTTCTTACAGATAAATTTCTGTTACATTATCGCGAGATTAAAGATGGTGAGTTTTTCTATAAAAATATTTTGTTCTTTTTACTTTTTTTTGACAGTGTTTTTCACTGATCTGTGGCCACGCTGATATTTCTTGTAAAATACTTAAAGAACTTTTAATATTTTTAGAGAATATTTTTAATGAATACTTATTTTTGTCTAAAAATATTCCAATACAAGGATTTTAGTATTATAACACTTCATGTTTTAATAAGATACACTTTAACCCTTTCATGTGCAAATTCTGTCGCTAAAACGACGAAAGAATTGGGTGTCACAATACTTTAGGAGCGAATTGTTTTGAAAAATTATTTTACTCATGTAGTTTATAAATGAAAATTTTATTAAAAAGATCAGTGTGCCATATGGCAATTCCGAATTAAAATTAAGGGGTATGAATAATTATATACATGTTTAAAACAGCAATATGCCAAGCACATCTGAACACTTGATCTACTGGCAATACTACAGGTGAACGCAGTTAAAATGAAGAACCTGGCAAAATCAAATTTTTTCACGAAATAATTTCTTTTACTCCAAGTAGTAAAATCGGCTAAGATGCTATATGTTATCTGGCCGCTATTTTGGATTTCTTGGCGATTTTATGTTCGCGGTGTTTATGGATATGGCAAACATATTCTTTTAACCCCGTTTTTGGAGGGAGATCGTGTTTTGATGCACATTCAGTTGATTGAATATGGCTTGTGTAGCGTGTTTGCCTAGTGTTAGTGATATCGTCAAGAAATTTCAGCGCATTTTAAGTGAAAGAGGAGGTTGTTTTAAAGTGTCTAGCGTACAGTTCTGCTTCATGGAACGAGATGTCTGCAAAGGTAAGTGGATAATTTTTTGTATATTTTGTTGTCATATGAGTCTTGTACATTTTGTAATTGCTACAGAGCGAGAACTGCTGAATCCAGTGATTTTTTTCAGTTAATGAGCGCGGAGCGCTCCTACAACGATTACTGATTGCCAGTTTAGCGAGTTTTGTTTATTATTCACATTTTATTTTCGTTAAGCCTAACATTCGTATAAATCGGTGCTTGGAGACCTTTACTACTTGGCGGAAAAGGGGTTTTCGCGTCAAGAAACATTCGAAGATTGCGGCCCTGGGAATTTATGACATCTGTTCCGTAAAATGCACCGAAGTGTGTTAACGGTTTACTGATTTTCCGAAGACATACTGTTTGACATTTTGGACCAGGGTTGCCAGTATTTCCTCAAGTTTTGTTAAAAAAATTCATATTTACACCGGAAATTTTGAAAGAAGACTCTTTACTTTATGTAATTACAAAATGCCTGTCCTTAAAAAAAAAGCCAAAGATACTATTTATAATTTCTTGCACGAATTCGGATTTTCGAAATAAAAATGGAGGCCATACTGGCAACCCTGGTTTGAACATTACCATTTATTTAGTAATTGCGGATTCCTACCAACTATTCGGAAAATATAATGTTTATTTTAAGTTATTACAAAATGTCTGCCTTCAGATTTCAAAGGATTCAAAGAATACTATTCTCTTTCTAAGGTATTTTTTAAGGTATTTTTTAATCTTCTCTAAGGTATTTTTTATATTACCGGTAACTTGGAATTTTTGAAACAAAGCAAATGACGTAGTATGACTAATTTTAAAAATATTTTTTGCACCGCATATTGTACTGAATATATATTTTACTGCACTTCAATAAGTGCATATCCATTTCATTCTGTTCGAAAGACTGTAACATCAATAAAATGCACTTGAAATAATTTTTTCCCATTGGCCGTCATGTAATGGAAAACTTTTGACTGCCCCTGTAGTTAAACTATACATCTGATTTTCATAAAATTAGAAATGACTCGACAAAATTTTACAACAATTATATATTTTGAATTTCAGACCATTCGGAAGGCTATAACATCATTAAATTCCACTTGCAATAATTTATTCCCTTTGACCGCAATGTAACGGAAAATTTTTGACCTTCCCTGTAATTAAACTATCCATCCGATTTTCATAAAATTTGAAATGACGCGACAAAATTTTGCAACAATTATATATTTAAAATTTCAGACCATTCGGGTGGGTAGTTTTTGCTCTGTTATATGCGGACAGACGGACAGAACGACGACTATAGGTGCTACGTATTTATATAATTACGAACGCACCTAAAAAGGAGGCCAAAGTTGGAATCCTGCTGACTCACCACTTTCATATACGACTGGGGTGTCACACTGTGGCTCGCCAGATAAAACTAAAATTTACAGTTATCATTGCCTTATCTAATCATTGAATCACTGGGATTCAAGAAGCCGACTATTTCATTAGCCCCTTGAAGCGCGGTGGTTAATTTTTTGGGCCTTGTAATATTAATTCCTAAATGCTACATTAACAACTGATTTTTGGAATGAAAATTTTCCTTTTATTAAGTACATGTAGGAGACCGTTTACTTATTCTCAAATAAATTTGTTTGTAAATTTGGGTGTCATTCAATTATTTCAGCATTTTACGAATAAAAGTACTTTGTCCCTGAAAGGTTAACCTCTTAACCCTTTCAGGGGCAAGGTAATTGTATTTGTAAACTGTTGAAATAATTAAGTAACACCAGTATTTACAAGAAAATTTATTTTTAAAGACGTAAAGGTATATTTTCGCTTATTTAATAAAATTGAAGTTTTCATTCAAAAAATCTGGTGCTAATCTAGCAATTAGGGATTAAAATTATGTGATGCCACGATGGCATCACCGCCTCTCAAGGGGTTAATTCTCTCACCTCTGACTTTCACGGGCAATGTAGACTACTTTTTTTTTATTCAGATTGTTTGATTCCGACAAGGGTTTTTTTTTTTTTTTTTTTTTTTTTTTTTTTTTTTTTTTTTAAATGGTAGAATTTCCATTATTCTAGTATCATATTATCTGCCTTTAACCCTAGAACTACCGGAAATTTTACTCAAGTTTTATAAAAACATTCTACACCAGAATTTTTACTCAAAACTATTTAATTTGTTTATTTAACTTATTATTGTCTGATTTATACATTTAGTTTGTTTTGAAGAAATTTCTGGTTTGAATAAATATTTTGAATGTACATGTCGGGTCCAATGGACCCGTCTGGTAGACGGAAGGTTAAATAAGGTGGATATTTCTACTTCGAAAAAGTGGAGGTAATCAAACAATTGAATTTAAAAAAAAAGCAGCCTACACTTATCGGGAGCGACCCCGGCTTTTCTGAAATCTGTAAGGCTGTGGTGCATGTTTTGCGACGTAATGATAGCAGCGCTGCAACGAGGGTAAAGAGAATGGCAAACCTAACACTAATTTCTCTAAAATATTAGTCGTCGGATAAATGTCGGAGACTTCGCAGCTCTTGAAAAGCAGTGCACGTTTACTGTGACGTCACCACCATTAGTGCCATACAGGGTTGCCAGTTAGGCCTCGAAATTTACAATTCATCCATTAAATTTCGAAAAAATAATTTTTACTTTATGTGATCGCTAAATGTATAATATTAAATAAAGCATAAAATACTATTCTTTATTTCTGTTATAAACACTAAATTTCTGATTTAAAAAAGAGGCCAAACTGACAACTCTGGTACCATAGCCTTTCTGAAGATAGCCGTGACCATGGAACTTTTAATAAAGTGTAACTGACATATCCTTAAAATAATGAAGTCTCAACTGTAACCGCTTTATGAGGGGGTGATTACAGCCGGGTCAAATTGCCAGCAGTAAATTTAAATAGGAATTTTCTCCTTATTCAAACGCTCTCTAACGCAAAATTTCAGTCATAAATAATGGCAAAAACCTATATTCATTTTTACTGGTGGAAGTTTACTTCGGCGATAATTAGGCCCTGCGCTTCTGCCATATTGTGACAACTACCTGCCAGTGTCAGTGAAAATGATTATAATAACCGGACAATCTGCCACGAGTAAAAACAAACAGAAATTCTAACCATATGTGTGACAGAAATTTTTCAAGAAAAAAGCCGCTAAACTAAGGCACAATTTTGCATTCAAAATTTACCGGTAGTAGTTTGCTTCTGCTGTTATCATAAACATGTTTATCCGATGTAAATATAGCCCCACCAGTGGCTGAGGGGTTCTGCTCTCGAAACTGGTAGACGGGAGGTGCTGGGTTCAAACCCAATCGCGCCCGTCGGCCTAATCGTTCGGAGATTTCGTGATTTTCTTCGAGCCATGGATTTCCATGAGTAAATACGGGTTAGGTTCCCTTAGAAAGACCCCCACGAAGGGCAATCCCCCCCTCGGGCCTATATCCCTAGAGTAGATAATCGGCCGTCAAAAATCAACCAACCAACCGATGTAAATATATCAGCCGCCATATTGTGACAACATCCTCAGTTACTTCACTCGCAACTGGTAGACAATACACTATACGTTTCCTCCTCTTTATTCAAAACTCCATATCGTGACGCGACGCTTAACCCTTTGAGGGAGGTGGTATGTTTATGAAACAACTGAATTTTGATATGCAATTGCTACAATGGCACCAAAATTTTATTCCACAAATTTTTCGTTTACTACGTACGTGAAGTAAAGCTTTTTCTTTTTTGTAAATAAATTAGCTCGTGAATTCCGGTTTCATTCATTAATTTCTACATTTTAGCAATGGAAGTTCTTTGCCCCTGAAAGGGTTAAGGGGTTAAAAAATTAGCCGGCGGGCCACAGTGTGACATCCCTGTTCTACGAGATAGAGTGAGACATGAAACAAGGTATTATTAACTTACTTATCCTCGCTGGAAGATGACATAATATTTATAGTGTCTTTCATGTAAATTTTGATTCATGTAAATCAGTGTAAAAATTCAGTAAAGCGTAAAACATTGTTTTTAATATATGATGCAGCCGATATCTTATTCCTCTGTGTAAATAAAAATGACTTCGTTGAATTATTTTACGTGATGATATTTATTTATTTTTATTCGAATAAATTAACTTAACTTCGGGCGAGTTGTTATCGTTACATAAATTGCATCACTTTCCTCTGAAAGTTAATTGATTTTTTTTTAAAAAGATTTCATTTACGCCATTCTGCCACATCGTCTATCAAAGGTTACAATTATCAGTACAAAAAGGTTTCAGTAACAATAATAATACGTTACGGAAACATCTTTCCACTCTGAGAAATAGCCTGTAAAATCTAGGAAGTTCATTAGAAAGATCCAAAAAGTTATACATCGTAAAATGAAACAAACAAACAACAGCAAGGAAAATAAAGGTTGATTTACTGCCTGAAAAATATTTTTGTTTCTATCACCTATGGTCTGCAACACGAAATCAGTCCATTAGTAACCTTTTTTTTTTTTGGGGGGGGGGGGGCTTGTTTCTAGATAGAACGCAATTGTTACAGGTCATTTGTATATTTCTTACTTGCTTCAACACTTGCGTTAAGGTTAATACACTCT